>JAYESA010000003.1:173245697-173342815 GCA_036927795.1 Iris macrosiphon
GAAAGATAATGAAAATCTGTCAAAGAACAATAGAGATTAATAACTGTCGGGATATCGAAAGTAATCCTTGGGCCTTGTTAGAGGAGAAAAAACAAAAATAAGAAAGTCGGTCATAGAGGAAGAGAAGAGAGAGAAAAAGAGATTTACCTAACGGTACGTGACTGTGCACATTGGAGTCAAAAATGGAGACGAGATGTGGTGGGTTAGGATGGACAAAGAAGGGAAGGGAGTTGGAAGAGAAAAGACTATTGTCGTTTCACATTCTCTAATGTATATTACAAATTATTGATTTTAATAAACATTTAGTTGTTGGGTGTGGGTCAGCTTCAAAATTCAACAATATATTGTCCTAGGCCAGGTTACAGTTAAGGCGGGTCAAGGTGCTTGAGGTGGCCCTAGGCGGCTGCTTCCCGTGTCAAGGCGGAGGCGGCTGCCTCAGGACCTCACTGTCTAAATACTCTACTTGCATAGGCCAAAACACCTAGGCAGCTGCTTTTTAAAACACTCGCAGGTATTAGACTTTATGCGAGCCATGTCATTGGGACTCTCATCCATCTAAAGCTAGCAACTAATGGAGCTTTTGGACACTTTGTAGTAAAAATCCATACCCAAGAGAAAATTCACTTCTACTTCCCCTATAAACAATCTGATAAGTGCATTTTCTTAGGCTATAGTTTAAGAATACCAAGAGAGTCATATTGGCAGATAGCATTAAATAAGTAGAGATATTTGCTCAAAAAAATGAGAAAAACTTCTTAAGTGTATATAATAAAAGATGCAATATAAGATGGCAGTAATCAATTTTTAAGTGTCTTTTTGCAATCAATATATAACTAGATTCTTGCTAGCAACTCGATGTCCACGCTAATCAATTGTCATTCAATTCTGTTTTTTTAATCTTTGTTCTTTAGTCATTTCATTCCATAGCTTATTGTTTTCTCATCCCCTCCTGCTTTGTCTTTCGCTTATTGTTACCCAGCTATTTGCTTATGCAGTGTCTGTGTGCGGAACTGCCTATTTGGCCTAATGACTAATACCGCTCATAGTTTCTTTTAAATGAAAATCTTGACTTGCATAAGTCAACTAAATGCTTCCAGTTCTATTTATTTTATTACATTTAACCCATAACTACTGAATAGAAAACACCTAAGATACGTAAGAGCGAAGAGAAATGCAATTCAAATGTACTATAACCTTATGTTAGCATGCATACAATATCTTGTTCTAATAGATCAATTGTATGTTATGGCACATATCAAAACTTTTCAGAGAACATATAAAGCTTGTTTCTTTAGCAATATATTTATTTTGTTTAAAATTTGTATGTTATTTTACGTGCTTTCAGTATTTTATATTGTCACATGGCTATTGGATTGGCAAAATTTCTGAATATAAAGCAAGGAGAGAAATACAAATCTTATGATACAGACTGAAATGCCTAATTTAATAGAGTAGTTAGTTACCTCTGTTATTTCTGTTACTTAACACGGCTACTCACAAATCTTAAAGAAAGAGTGCTATGATGTACGTATCAGCATTAAAAAATTTCAGAAACAGTTTGATTTAGCCTTCGAGTGGACTTTTTCAATCTTTAAAGAAACTGAAAGACACTCTATTTCACCTTTTTTATCATCTAAACAATATACCAATTGCTTTTATAAGTGCGTCAAAAAGTGTATTCTTGCGTTTGAATCCTCATTTGAGAATTAATAGCTATTTACTGGCGTTTTATGCATGTTTTTACCAGTAGCACTGTTAAAGCAGCAAAGTTTTCAGGCAAACACACATTTTGTTTTCAGTTGTATGCCCTTCTTTGATCCCATTGTAGATAACACAAATAACATTTCAGCCTTCCAACCTCATCTGGTTGCAATAGATAACTGTGAATTTATTGAAAGAGCTGCTAAGGTGTCATTGGTGAGGACAAAACTTAGCCTGAAGGACAAAATTCATATTTTGAGGCATTTTTTCCCATTTGATTCTTGTAGACTCACGCTTCCACAAGAAGAAAAAAAATCTGCTAAATAAACTTCACATTTTTATCTAATAATGTTTTATTGAAGCATTATATGGCTGTCAAAATGATGTAAATTTGGTACCTTGTGCTTCTTTACAATCTTTTTAATTGAGTTTTGTTGTGAATTTAAACATCATTACTCCTAACCAATATATATGTTTGCAGGATTTCTCAAAGGGCATCCGCTTGGAAGAGTTGAACGTGTTACTCAGTCAAACTCTTATGGTTTGTACTAGCCTATATGCTGTATTTATACTTCTTATGATCCTTTTATCTTAATTTTTATATGTTCTGCACTGGAATTTGCTCGTGTTTAATTTTCATGTCATTCTTTTTTCTAACTCTTGCATGATAACCTGTGTTATCCTCGTATTGATTTTTTCAGTTGGTGTCTACTAGGAGTCTATGATTACAGTTCTGACATGTGAAGCATACTAGTGTTTTATTGTTTTGCATGTTTGATCTGAGGTTAATTTCTCAAATATAATGTGGGCCTTTTATCTCATCTCTGAAAACCTATCAGTTCTTTAAAAAATATCAACTAGGATTGTTGGGAGATTATTAGGAATTTCCAAGCAACATATCTTGTTTGCTAGATGGGTTAATGTTCTTATAGTGGGAAAATTAAGCGAAGTAGTCAGCTCTCCTTGACACATAGGTGCCTAGGTGACTGCTCGGCTTTCTTAGCATTCAAAGGAGTTGTACATCTTAAAACATTGCAGATAGTAAACATAGTAAGATTTTGAGTTGCTGTTACTGATGATTAAGAATGAGATAAGAGTTGCAAAACATATGGTTTTCTATTTGGAGGGCCATTGGGTTTTTGTTGTCGTTGATTGCATGCAGTTAATGCAAGAAACATCACCAGCAATTTTTGAAGGTTAGAACCTTCGAAACAAATGAAACTATTGGTTGTTCCATGATTCCATCATAACATTAGAGGAATCTTTATGTGATGTGATGGGATGGCTTTGATGCTTACGATGAGGGGTTACAGATCCAAGGTGAGTTAGAAAAAATAGGGGAAATTTTGACCCATGACCTACTTTTCTATAAATACTTGTAGGGATCCCTTCTTTCATTTGGTTCCATCCCCTTTTTTTTCTTTAATTCTGAAGTAAAAAGAGGGAAACTACCCATTTTGCTTCAAACTCTCTCTCTCTCTCTCTCTCTCTCTCTCTCTCTCTCTCTCTATATATATATATATATATATATATATATATATATATATAATATATATATATATAGGAGTTTTAACCAAAAAGCTGGGCAGTGTTCCCCTCTCTAGACTAAATGCACTAACCATCTAGTTCCGATATTTTGTGACAATTTCATAATTCCAAGAAAAAAGCTCTAATAAGTTACAATAAATATGCAAGACGATTATTTGTAATTAAGTACTAATAATTTTATCGTGTTACTTAATTTAGATATAGTTGAATTTGGATAGAGATGGTGATAAAAATAGAGATGGAGATAAAAATAGAGATGGAGATGGACAACATATTTTGTTTCTTAGGAAAAAAAAGATGGGGATGGGGATGGACAACATATTTTGTTTCTTAGAAACAAAATTAGATGGAGATGAGATGGAATGAAGATGAATTTAGATAGAGATGGATATCGAGATGGAGATGAATTTGTATAGAGATGGAGATAAATTTAAGACACGAGAACGATTGAGATGAGATCCAGAAGAGAAGAGAAGAGAAGAGAAGAGAAGAGAAGAGAATATATATATATATATATATATATATATATATATATATATATATATATATAGGAAGTAGCGGAGAGCACATGAGAGAGAGAGAGTGGGAGAGAGTACGGCAGGGAGAGAAAATTTGAAGAGGGAGAGAGTCCACGTGAGAAAGGGACGGCAAAATTGTTCCTTTCCTCTTGTTTAGTTTTGTATTAAACAATAAAAGTATTAATTAGAGTGGTGGATCTAATTGAAAGGAGGGATTGATCCTTACAAGTCTTTGTTGAAAAAGTAAGGGGTGGATCCAAATTTCCCAAAAAATTAAGATTAAAGTGTGTCATAGATGGTGGAAGATTGATTTGCTTAGATGATGGGCCGTCTTGCAATCTTCAAGTTTGAAATTAAAACATTACAATGTTAGAAATTAGAGTTATGGTTTTTGGATCAATTAGCTTCGGGATTACCAAAGAATGAGAAAAATTGAGATTCAAGGGACCCTTTTAGGTATTTTACTATAAGAAGAAAGCTACAAGTTTTTACTGTTTAATTTGGCTATACTGCATAATTGGTATCACAATTTTTTTGGCTTATATGTATATTCACACAAACACACTACATGTCCTATTTAAGTTTACTAAATGTCCCAAAACCAAACACTAACATAAACATTATAATTACAAATGTAACTAACATTAAAATCTCGTATCAAGTAATTTAATAGTCCAAGTAAGACAATTAGTACAAATATAAAAATATTATTTTGGAGTTCAACAATTTAAAAGTCTATGTAACTTAAGTATTACAATACACAAGTAATTTAAGATTATACTTTTAGAGTATAACTAATTTAACATTTAAATTCCTGTATCTCAAAAGGTCAGAAGAAAAAGTTGATTAACTAAAATGTCGGCAGACATTTGAAAAAATTGTAACGACCAATATATTGGGTTGGTCTGATAAGTCGTCCGGCATATCAGGTGTAGTTCGATATGACCATCGATATACTATAATACACTCATAGTCTTTATATAGCCTTTATCCAAGTATGGCATACCAAATAAAGTTCTAAATTGATTTCCTAGAACACTTTCTCTGACTCGATAAACAAAAGGAAACTTAAAAACAAATAAGAATACTTTACCTAGAAATTAACTAACTAAATTGTAAATAAATCTAATAAGTTAATCCTAAAAACTCATTAAACTAAAATAGGAATCCTAGTACAAGTAGAAATTTGTCTAAATCTGAAATAATCCAGAAGGTCCAAAGTAAATTTATTTATAAAACCTAATTTTATAAAAATCTAAATCTGGTCCACCATCATTTGGTAGGCAGTAAGGCACAGCTTTTTGGATTGACAACATAGTTCTGGGCAGGGTATTCTTTTGATTCCAAAGGTCACATTTAATGGTAATTTTCTATGCTTTAAGAAATTTGTAGATGTTCTATAATGACAAAATATGTCATGTAACTGATTTGTGGCTGTTTCATACTTAAAAATTTATCTGTGCAGATTCAAGATACGAAAGCATCTATCTGGCTGTACTGTATACTATAGGAATAGACTTTAGTTATATGGCTTTTGGATTTAACCATCATTTCAGTTATCTGCATGTGCATCTGTTTCTCCTTTTCCTAATTCATGAATTCTTTTTGCACTTAATGGTATGTAGATAGTGCACCAAGATTTTAAAAGCAATATATTAAGAGTCTTTGGTGCCTTGTGTGCGTAGAAAGTTTATATAAACAATCCTAGTACTTCGAGCTATCAGAGCTGATATGTTGGATTATTGACAAGAAGTAATCAAGTGACTAAACATGTTATCTAATCCATATGATAGTGTGGGCTAGATGCATAAACACAAAATCAAATTATTCATAAACATTAGATTAGACTATATTTATTCACAAGCTAAAGGACTAGTGTACGTTATATGACTTCTTATACTTGAAAGCAATGTAATAAAAACCAATTCAACCATTGAACCGGTGAACTAAAACTTATTGGCTCGGACCGGTTGAACCGTTCGGTTCAAAGACGATGATGTAAATATTAAATTATATTCAACATTGTATGCTATATTTAAATTATTATGGTATTAAAACTTGTAAAAGGAAAATTGTTATACCACATGATATATATATATATATATATATATATATATATATATATATATATATATATATATATATATATATATATATATATATATCAAATTTGTTAGAAAATCTAGAAATAAAGTTGTATCTTGACATCTTTTACGAGGTTCAAATGCAAAGTCACTAAGCAGCATGTTTCAAAGCCATTGTAATGACAAAAAAAGCTAAATTAAATTCAAGGGTTATATAACTTGATCACTTAATGCTAGCTATCCCACTGGTTGAGCCTTTGTTATTTGTCTGTAGGTCCAGGGTTCGTTTCCTTCAATATACAAAAATTTTAAACATTAAAATCCCTGACTTATGGTGAACCATGACTGGGTCGTACTGTCCAAGCGGTTGAACGGTTCGATCCCAGTCAGTCCGGTTTAACTGCTTGAGCGGTTCATAAAATCGAATCAAAACCGGAAATAAAGCCAGTACACAGTTGAGTCGTTCTGTTCGAACCTGTTTTTAAAACACTGCTTGAAAAGCAGGTGCATGGAATTTGGTTACCCTCAAAGGTGAAGATGAAGCCAATCTTTTTTATGGCTTGCAGATCTGAGATCTATTATTTACCTTGGGAGTCTGTTAATAACTTATAGACTGGCTTAGTTAGCAATTTCTGACATTTGCAGATTTTATGGATGCTCTCAGTGATTGTTAAGGAATCACAATATCTCAGTAATTTCTATAAATCACTGATATACTAGATGAATCTATCAGTGGTCTCTGAAATCCTCTAGGAAGAATCTATGATGGTGAACACTTTCTGTGATAGCATTATACTTGGGCAACTTATGAATATGAGTGTGCTTTAAATCCTTGGTCATATAATATATAAAGTCCATAGCCTCTCTAAAACAATACTTTCAATAATATACTTGCACAGGGTAATAACCTGCTCTACAGACTACACAACCATATATTTATTTATAACTGTGTATGATGCAATGATCTTGTCAGGTTATTTGAATTTTTTTGTCTTATACTGTTAAGGGATTTGACAAAACTGTGTTCTTTCCCTTGAATGCTTGTACATTACCAAAGCTATAGGGATTTACAATGGAGTTGCAATTTATTTTTTGCTTTTTTGGCCTGAAACTTTTTATCGTGTGACATTTATTTTGTCCTATGGCTATAGCTGACTCCGTAACTGTTCCACTTGTTTCATTTGGTAGAGACATCACATCTGGTGGTGTGGTATTCTTGTGTTCCGTAAACACTTGATCAGTGTGAAAGATGCTGCTGGCTTGACAGAAATGAAGACCAATTACATATATTTTTATTTTTGTATGATTGTAATGTGAATTACCTGTTTGTGCCTTTTCTGTTTCCTTGCTAAAAATTGATGGTAAACCATGTTTTATGCGATAGATAAGGCGCTTAAAGGAGCATGTCCTGACACAATTACCTCCCAAGCGCAGACAAGTGATTAGATTGAAGCTCAAAAAAGAAGATATGCCTCTATCAACATCATGTAGTTTCAACAATGGGGTTGGTCAGGAACATATGGAAGAATCTGTGAACTGTTCCTGTGATTCAACTGATGTCACAGGAGAGAATATGGAGGATATTAATGTGGATCATGGTAACTCTTGACATGAATAATCTTCCTTAATATCGTAAAGGTCGTTCTACATGACCAGTCACTTGTTGACTTCTACAACAATGTAATCAGTTGCTGTTTCTTTCTGACTTGTATAGTAGTTTTTATATCTAGGTCTGGTTTGATGACATACATAGTCGAATTTAATATATCCATTTAAACATCTTTTGTCCTTTTACAGGTGAAGAATGTGAAGAAAGAATCCCTAAGCAGTTTTCCCATCAGGAAATTGGAATTGCGAAGCTTTCAGGATTTCGCAAGTGGTTTTACAATCATGCAATATGTAGAGAATCTGAGGATGCAACTGGATTGGACATGGATTTTGGTCTCCAGAAAATGGTTATATTTGCTCATCATCTAAAGGTTCTAGATGGTGTACAGGTTAGTTTTCACTGACATACTTTTTTTTTCTGCAATATATTATGCAAGGGTCATTAGTGTTATTATTTCTAATCATATTCTTTATGGTCTTAAGGGATGGATAAGAAAATTTTGAAATGACATAATTTTTTATTAGGCATATTAAATGATTTTGAACCTTTCTAATGGAGTGAATTTCGTTCTCAGGTACTCTAATGTGTGATTTCCAATTGATAGCATTTCACTTCGAATCTTATGCTAGCACACATACACCTCTATACAATGTTCCATAACATGAGGGGTGCAATACGGCCCCTTAGCATGGATTGCTTGTATTCTTAAGATATATTTAGGAAATATCCACCCAACTTAGTAGAAGGCTTGACAAGCTCACAAATATGGGGAATGCGTAGTTGATATGTCTTAGTTGAAATGAAGAATATTAATAAGATATTCTATTATTGAATGGAGAGGTAACCATCACAAAATGTGACGATGTTTCTTCCTCAATATCATAATTACTTAAGCTCCCTAAAGGCAAGACTGCTAAGGTATTGGTGCTAGAAACTTTTAAGATACTTGCTATTAGAAAATAATATACTACTGAATATAAAGTACAAAGTTATTTGTGGAATATTGTTGGCAAGAGCAAAAAATACAAAAAAACTAAGAAGCAAGGTTACTAAGCATAAAAATAGCCAAGTATTTCTAAACTTTAGCTTCTGAAATTTCTTCTATTCAATAGTACTATCAATTACAATGACCATACTATGTCTTGTAAAACAAAATTATGTACATCCGACAAAGTTAGGGCCAAAATAATAGTTAAATGTCCAATAAAAACAAGTCTGTCGTTAAACAGCTGATGGAAGTAAAGTGCATTACAAAGTCTTACAGTTGCTTTCCATCTAACATATCCTCTTATCCACTTTTCTACCCTTTTTTTGTAATGTACACTACAATCTCTGATCTGTAGTGTGCTTCAGTAGTTGTTTCAAATTATCTGATCTATTTTTATATTTACTATAACATTTTCTTGTATGCGACTAAATGGATTGTGTGATTATCTATTAGATGATACATAACAAATAACATTTCTCTGCAGAGTAGTAGAATTCTCTAAGAACTACTTCACTTATATTTGTGCATAATTTTTGCATGTCTGGGTTCGCTGGATGTCTTGTCCTTTACTTTCTCACTGTTTCAAAAGCACTTACTTTGATGTGCCAGTTTCAGTAAGTTTTTTAACTAGCTTCATAAGCACTTTAAACCAATAGTTTGTTCCTCAAATTTGTTGTCTTTGAATGTACAATTTAGGAGTTCATATGTGAGAAGGGAATTCAGTTTGTCCGTATTGATGGCAGAACACTAGCCAGAGATCGTCAAGCAGCCGTGGAAGCTTTCCGTCTATCAAAAGAGGTCAATTACACTATCTTCTTAATAAAACATTTGCTATCATCTGCATGGGTTTGGAGCTGTCACTGACTCTTTGATAATCAAGTTTCACAAACTATTATAGTGATATGTAAATATTCATATTATGATCATGGAAAGAATGGAGTATGATTGACTAACTTATATTTCTCTTCTGCCTGTCAGATTAAGATTGCACTGATTGGAATCACTGCTGGCGGTGTTGGGCTTGACTTTTCCACTGCACAAAATGTTGTTTTCTTAGAGCTTCCTAAATCTGCATCGGAAATGCTTCAGGTTCTCTTATTTGTTTTAGATGTTATAATGCGAGCTATTTGATGCTGCAAATAATTGGAAGTCCAATGACTTTGACGTAAACAGGAGAGAAGTGGCTGATATTTCTAGGATTTGTGTTTTTCTTTGCACACACTGTCTGATCTTATAATCTACTTTCAACAGTTTCTTTAGGAAGGGCAAATTGATTATTAATTACTGTTACTACTAAAATAATGTAAGGTGAATGTGCTGCTCATCATACACGCTGTAAAGTTGACTAATTGATGGATAAGGATTATGCTGCAACTTATATAGGTTGATCCCAGCTACTAATTCCAATTTCCAATTTAGTGTAAATCTGGTTTTACTCCTACCAGTTCCATGTTCCAATGTCGTTTTGCTTTTGAGCTTTGTAATGATTCTTGGGTTGTGCTTCTGCCTAGTTGCATCTATAATTTCTATTCAATTAGGGTTAATCATGGACATGAAGGGTTTTTCTATTTCACAACATCTAGGGTCTATTGATTTTTAAGGCTGTCCTCTGTTTAGTGTTTACACAATTAAGCCATTCCTCCAGCCAACCATCTTTCCTCTTTACTAGATCTGGTCTCCTTGGGCCTCTTGCTTCAGTGGACCTAAGAGACCATACTTCCTCGTCTTCCTACACCAAAAGTCATTAAAACTCTAGAAATAAGAGGGGTATCAACTACCTGAAGTCGGTCTGAAACATTCAAATTCATTCTTCTTTTTTGTGGAAGAAATAGGTACCATCTCTTCTCTGTGCTACTTATTTACTCTTTCTAGGTTTATTTACTTTCTTCGCCTAAACCTTTGTCACAATGAGAATGCCGCCTTAGGAGATCCACATGTTGATGGAGTTGTCCCTCTTTTTCACCACAAATAGGTCAGAGGTCTGTTTGGAATTCCAATACTTTGCAATTACAAGACATATCCTTCTACCTTAAGCATGTCTTGCAAGTCCTAGAGTATCTGAGAACCTTGCTCTTCCTCCGAACCCAAACTACTTCTGGAGCTCTTTTTTTGTTTTTTAAATTGGGAAGTTCTCATGGGTGTGCCGTGAAGGAGTATGATTTCAAACATCCGGGTAGGGCCAACATAGGACCTCCATCTTATCCCATTCTAACCCCACTCATAGCTTTCTGTAACACCCTCCTTTGTTGAGATCTTCTGCCGTATTGCAAACCCCAGCATTTTTGTTTCGTTCCTAGGTTCATCCATGTACGTTGGCTACCCTATTTTAGTATCTACATTGTTGAGAGCCTTTACTTCTAGCATATGTGGTGAAGGCATTGAAATTTAGCCTAAAGTGAAATGGAGGCAAGAGGTATACTTATAAATCTAGTGTCCCTTGCCAACTTACGCATTATGATTACGTTTTATTAAAAAACCAAGGTCCACGATTGATGTTCTTCTTAGTTCACACGCAGACAAGACTGAAAATATTGATTCCCTGGTGGAAACTTGCTGTGAGAAAGCGGTGTCTATTCCCCTCATAAAACAATGGTTTATGGCGCGAGCACATGCTAGACTTCCTAGGGCACTTTTCACATTACCTGTTGCTGTACATGAAAAAGTAACTTACTAGTATGGCAACGACAATATAATATGACATATGGTCAACATATTATTTATCCTTTGCTATTCATTACACTGCCCTTATTTTTGTGTACCTGACATTTAAAGTACCAGAAGTGTATAAAATATGACACTTGTCAATCTAGAACGAGTTTCAATCCCTCAATATGTAGGATGTTTCTTGTCAAATGAAAATCCTTGTGGGATGAACTTTACTATTCAGCATGTCAGCAGTAGGAATTTGCTCTTAGGTCATTGTGGTTAATCATAATTCAAGCTTGGGGAAATTGTCAATGCATGCATCGAATATGAATTTTTAAGTTTATTTTTCTTTGCTACGTGATAAAACTTTGTAGGGGATCTTTCTACAGTAGGGTTGTTTCTTATATGGCTGGTTCCATTGACCTACTTATGCCATTCTCTACTGATATTGTCAGTGCATTGTATAATGTCTCTTATCTGGTCTTACTGCCTGAAGCAGATATTGACCTTGTTAATGACTGCTCTGTCACACGATGTATATTTGGATGTGGATTTAAGAAGATGGGTTGAGGCAGGAAAAGTTTGACCTCAGCCTGCAAAATAGCAGTTTAGATGCTAGGGTTAGGGTTAGGGTTAGGCATGACTAAATTGATTTGATGTTTCTTTCTCTTGTTGAAGATAGTTGTTATAAATATAGAATATCGTTATCTTATTCTGTTATTTAGAGAAACAAGTTGAGAAGTTGTCAATAATAGATTACCTAATGAAATAGGTAAAAGAAATTTCCATCCAAGATTTAATAGCTGATATATTATCATCCTAGGTAAAGTCCATCTTGTTGTGATAGAAATGAAAAGAAAAGCTTTGGCTAATGTAATAAAGATAATACCAATTCTCATTCCAAAGACTCCAATTTTATTTATTCCGAAAAGTTAAGGAATTGATATATATATATATATATATATATATATATATATATATATATATATATATATAACCAAAGACTTTTATTGCCTGATATCCAGGAAAGCTATTTAGAGGATTACATAAAAAGTCAGCCCCAAACCGAAACAAAATGATGAACTGCTGGAAAGGCAAATAACCTGAACCT
This sequence comes from Iris macrosiphon, assembly GCA_036927795.1. Lineage (NCBI taxonomy): Eukaryota > Viridiplantae > Streptophyta > Magnoliopsida > Asparagales > Iridaceae > Iris > Iris macrosiphon. The sequence continues at coordinate 173,257,903 of JAYESA010000003.1, forward strand.
ACAATCACCCTATATATATATATATATATATATATATATATATATATATATATATATATAGCTGATCTATTATCATCCTAGGTAAAGTCCATCTTGTCCAAAGACACCCTCTTTGCGCGTGAGTAGAGAGCTTGTAATGGTTGGTCTATTTTTATTTATTATAAAGGTGTTACTGTTTCATATATATATATATATATATATATATATATATATATATATAGCTGATCTATTATCATCCTAGGTAAAGTCCATCTTGTCCAAAGACGCCCTCTTTGTGCGTGAGTAGAGAGCTTGTAACGGTTGGTCTATTTTTATTTATTATAAAGGTGTTGCTGTTTCATATATATATATATATATATATATATATATATATATATATATATTCTGCCCACCCAAGTAAAGCACTGTTGTAAATAATGAAGAAAGTAATAAATTTAGGTAAGAGGCAAGGTAAAATAAACCAGATACCCGAATATTCTGTTTGATAACTTGCTACTAATTCCTCTTTCGCTTCTGGTAAATCAAAGGGCTATCTTTCACATTCATACCACCTTCTTTTTCCTTAAAGAATCATTTTAAACTTATATGACTGTTTGAAATATAGTGGAGTATATTTTCAATCCTACGAGTGATCTGACCGGAATAAGTGTGAAATGAGAGCTTCGAGATCAAATAGGGAATCTAACTTTATAATCCTTGCGAGCCAGTTATTTATCCGAAACAATAGATCAAAGGGATTATCCTCCCTTTTACCAATAAGGTGACGTTCAGACACCATTGGGATACTTCAGATAAGGTAGCGTACATTTAGGAGAGAGAAGTGCGAAAACCTTTTCTCGAGATAACTTCCAAAGGCGCATAGAGTAGAAGCTTGGGTGTGTGCCCCCCTTAGGTGTGGGGTGGGGTGGACCTGGTTGAACCCCTATGATGCTTATTAGTCCGGAGATAAAGATTTTTTTCCGGTTAATAATAAGACTCAACACTTCTTGCGGTTTTGTGTCCCTTCTTTAGCTGAAGCAATAAGGGATATTTAGGGCAAGAAATCTCAAAATCTCCAATAGGAAGATTATGGGTGCTAGCTAGTAGGTCATGTCTTAGTACAAATGTGGACCAGGCTGTGCTCTTTGCACTTGGCCTCTGTTTTGGAAATTGTAGTGGTTTACACGGAACCTGAAATCATCTGTATCTATTTGTCATCATCCAAGCCTTCTCCCATTAAGTTGGGTTTGGCTTTGGAGTCTTAAGAAAACTTTCATAAAAGAATTGGCAGTTTTTTATGATGGGTTGCTGACCCGGCATCAACCCTCTATCTTGGTGCTAAATTCGTAGACATGTAGCTATGAGCATAGTGTTATAAATTTAGACGGCTAGTTCGCAGGTAGGCAACCCTACTTCATGGTAAGTTTAAGCTAATGTAACCTAGGGACACCCTCTAAATACTTCTAGACTATAAAGAGTCTAGACTAGTATTTTAGAAATACTTCTAGACTATAAAGAGTCTAGACTAGTATTTTAGAAACTGGACTGGAGATCGACCCCACACCCCTGTGGGTGTGGGTGTGGGTGGACCAGGATAAACCCCCCTGATGCTTATTAGTCCTGAGATAACTCAAGTTTTTTTTAGGTTGATAATAAGACTTAAACACTTCTTGCAGTTTTGTGTCCCTTCTTTAGCTGAAGCAATAAGGGATATTTAGGGCAAGAAATCTCAAAACCTCCAATAGGAAGATTATGGATGCTAGGCTGCTAGCTAGTAGGTCATGTCTTAGTACAATTGTGGACCAGGCTGTGCTCTTTGCACTTGGCCTCTGTTTTGGACATTGTAGTGGTTTACATGGAGCCTCTGTATCTATTTGTCATCATCCAAGCATTCTCCCATTAAGATGGGGTTGGCTTTGGAGTCTTAAGAAAACTTCCATAAAAGAATTGACAATTTTTTTTATGATGGGCTGCTGACCTGGCATCAACCCTCTATCGTGGTGCCAAATTCCTAGACAGGTAGCTATGAGCATAGTGTTATAAACCTAAACAGCTAGTTCGCAGGTAGGCAACCCTACTTCATGGTAATGTAGTTTAAGCTAATGTAACCAAAGAACATCCTCTAAATTCTCCTAGAATATAAAGAGTCTAGACCAGTGTTTTAGAAACCGGGACGGAGATCGACCCGGACAAGGCACTGGGTCGGTTCAACTAGTGGTTCAACCAGTGGATTAACCCAAGTGGCCCAAGTTCAATCCCTACTAGATGCTGATTTTTACAAAAAATATTCATCTACAATCAGTTTTGAAAAAACAGTGGGTCAACACTGACCCGGCCCGGAAAAGCTACCGGTTCACGGGTCATCCGGTTGAACCGGCCGATTTGGTTCGGTTTTTAAAACGCTGGTCTAGACATAGTGGTAATGATGATATAAGGTACTGTAAATAGTTTCAGGATAACTCCATTCCCTGCAGTTGCCAAATAGTTACCCACATTTTTGCAAGGAGCCCTCACTGAGCATCTTGAACTCTAGTGGTGCGAGCATCATGCCACACCAACTACCGCAGAACACTTTCGTGGACCCTAATTACGATTCCGATCCTAATCCCGGATCCCAATAGATCACGGAGATCTCGACTTAGTCCTTTCAGACACAAGACTAATTTCTTTGAAAATTTCCAAACTCATATAACTCATATAGTGCATATCTCATGGGTATGACACCCGTTTTTCCTGATTCTGTTTACTCTCCTATACTTCATATAGTCATCTGCATCATCTCCTAACTCTAGAGGGACACAAAAAAATCTTTTATAATCTTCATTTATTGGTCTTAGCTCATCCCATTGCTGGGTTGTCCTTAATCATGGAAATCCTTTTCTTGCTTCGAACACATTCACTTTTGAAACCAACTTAAACTGGATAAGATGAAGCGAAGGTGTAGTCTAATGTCTGTTCATCCTGTTGTCTGTTTGTCTCATCTACTAGAGTAGATTCTGTGGTCTAGTTGGGAGAACCTAAAAACATCATCCCCTATGTGTCAACCATATGCTTAGCCGGCTCTTTTTTCTCTTTTTGACATTCTTGAATTAGTTCCAAAATACTCTCTTGGTGTTCATATCTTTGATGATTTCATATATGCAATGCATATATTGGAAGTTGAACCTTAAGCTGTCTTTTAAGCTCTGCTTAAACTATGAATATTATTTGTTCTTAGCCATTTAAGTTGTTTTGATTTGTATAGATGGTTTCAAACGAAAGTTGAACCTCCTCAAGAAAATATGCTTTTGATTCTCTCTCTCTCTCTCTCCCTCTCTCTCTCTTATTCTACAAATGGTCACTTGTGTGACAACTGATTAGGGGACTATCTGTCTATCTATTATGTTATAAAGATTATTGTTCGGTCTGACTAAATTGCAACTTTGCATTATGTTGTTATGTCCGAGTGTATATAAAGATGCAAAATGGCTTGCATGTATAGGAGTTCAAAATGGATCCATACTAATTTCTGTCATTTCTCTTCTAAACTCCTAGTGTTGTAAAAAGATTATCCCTCTTTAACATTACTTCTCATTTATCGATAACACACTCCTTTTTTATTTATTTATTAATGTGGTCATTTTGTATGATTCTTGAAGTTGAAAGAAAAAAAAAATCTATCACACAACTCTAAGTACAACCATGCTTTATGTATCCTGCAAGGTTTGCAGTATCAGCCGATACCGATACATATCGATACATATCGGCTGTATAGTAAGTTTTTGGCATGTTTTAATCGGTAACCCCTAATAATACCCGCTGATAAGGAAATTGTGATTCTTTCTTGGTCAATTCAACAAGGTTAAAATTGAAAGAGATGATACAAGTATGGAAAAACAATGTCCCAACAAAGATTCGATCATGTGGAAGATAAACATGTTACAATGTGTTGATACAATTATTTATTGCCCCAGTTTAACCATTACAATTTTATTGAACTTTTATACCAAAAATTCATCATATTCATACTTTTGAATATTATTTCATTCAAAACTATCTATTGTCGTGGTACTTTGGTTAAAAGCAAGTAAAATGAATGATTATATTTATACGTATTGTGGGTGAATACTTCAACTATGCTGAATATTATTCCATTGAAAACGAACGGGAAATAACAATTAATACATAAGATTATGCTTTATCAAATTTGTTTTTTTCAATAATTTCCTATTATTTTTTGGGGTTTCCGAAACCAATAAACCAAGAACTCTCATACTCCAATCCAAAACCACGGAAATTGCTGAAACTACTGAAAGCGGTACTTATAAGAAGGGTCTGAAACTGATTAATATACCAATACTGCAAACCTTAACCTTGATATCTGAGTGTTCGACAATTAAGAAACATGTCCAAGACTACAAATTTTGAGTATAGCTAAAATGAGAATGATAAGCTGGATTGAAAGCTAAGATGAGAAATTAGTGTATTCGTGAGTTGTTCGTCTTGAGGATAAGATTAGAGAAAATCTTCATAGGTGGTTTGAACAAGTGCAAATCAAACCAATAGATGCACTGGTCAAGAGTAGTCATAGTATATTAGTTAAAGGACGTGCTAAGGGAAAGGTCAAAAAGAACTTATATTGAGGTTGAAAAGTAGGATGTGATATTTGTTAATGTTATTGAGAAGATGGCCCTCCAGAAAGTTGAATAGAAGAAAACAATACAAATTGTGGAGTCCAGTAATTTGGATAAAGGCTTTGCTGCTGTGTTTGTTATAGTCATCCTGTATGATCTTTTGATCATGCTTTTATCATCGTTGTAGTTGTAGTTGGTGCTGCTTTATGATTATTCTTTATTGATTATGGTGAGCTTGTCGAAGTTGCTATTTATTTCTAGAGGCTAATTTTTGGTTATTCGACTTTTTTTGCAGCCATTAACCTGATATATGTTTTGCTCAAATGCAGTCTATTTAAAACAATTATGATATTTTTTGCAGTTATACAAATTAGTTCAGATTGTATATTCTTCAGCTTTATCTATGTAGTGTGCTCTTACTAATATATTATACAATGTGTAATGTCCAGTTGTAAAAGTTTGCTGGTTCTATTTATGCGCTATCTATCATTTACTTGTAATTTAAGCTTTTTTGTGTATTGTTCTTAAGATCTATGCCCTTTTAGGCTGAGTCTTTTGATTGGACAGTGTGTGGGTTCATCATTATATTTTAAATGTGTTCGCATCTTGTTTGAAGGCTGAGGATAGAGCTCATAGACGTGGACAAACCAATGCAGTCAACATCTACATCTTCTGTGCTAAGGTTCTTTACACTAAAACGGGTTCTGCCTAGTATATTGCAATTTTTTTTTCTAACAATATGAAGCACTTCAGGATACTATTGATGAATCACATTGGCTGCATTTGAACAAGAGCTTATTTCGTGTGTCGACCATGATGAATGGAAAAGATGATGCTATACATGAAATTAAGGTGAGTTATCATTTGTTATTATCTCTTGGCTACACTTGCAAGTGATATTTATCTTATGGAACTAATGTATTATTCATTTCTTTCACATCTCTGGATTGTGGTGGGTGTATTAAATTTTTAAAGAGGGATCCAGTTGGCACTTAATTATTTGTCCCTAAAATAAATTTACATTTTTTTAGTCTAACTTGACTTTCTTTTACTTATTCGGTATTAGGTTGACCGAGTTTTAGATCATCCTATGTTCGTGATGTCAGATGATATCACTACCAATGTATTGAATTATGAACATCCAGGTATGGGCTTAGCATAAGATACTGATTTATTGAGCCTTTAGGAAAATAATATATATTTTCCTTGTAAATAGATCTAAGAATCATGTAAAGCTGCAGTTAAATGGGGATCACAAGCCATCAAATCGTGCAATGCCACTTCTGAAGAATGCAAAGCTAGTGCTATTGATCACATGGAAATTGAGAAGAATGTTTCGGCTCAATTAAATCATCCCCACTTTCAGGTTGTATCTAATCTTACCGCTATGTGGATTATTTAATTTTTAGTTTATGTATTTGATCAACTTCTTAGATCTAGACTATGCAGTTAATAACGGTTTTTTTATGATAACGGTCCAGTAGAGTTATAGATATATCACCGATATATCGGTTTTATAACGGTAAATATCGGTTTGCATTTTTAACACAATTTTTATATATGAACAATACACTTAAGGAATGGCAGTTTTGTTCAGTAGCAAATATACACATTCAGTAGCAAATATACACATTCGTACATTTTTAACATTCGCAAATATACATACATCAAACTCATTCGCACATTTTTAACACAATTTTTATATATGACTCAAGTAACAAATTGTTCTTGTTGATCTGCTTCTCTTGTTCGCGACATCTGGAGCATAGTTAATTAATTATCATCAGCATTTGTTTAGAAATACGCGAGTTAACTCTAAATGGATGAAGGGGGACTAGGGAAATAGGATTAGGATGAAGTTCATAATTTGGAAGTATTGGGCACATGTAGATCCATACAGATTGCTCCATTCTGCTGTTTGATCTGTAGATGGTGGGTACACATGCTATTTGCAGTAATGGTAGATACTAAAAAAACAATGCATAGTGGAGTTAGCGAGAGTGGGTTGACAGTGATAACATGTATGCTTTTCATGTCATTGATTATTTTGCCTTTAGCCTATTAGTTTATGGTGATTCTATTGAAGGAAAAGTGTTGGGTCCATTCTTACAAATTTTTATGAGCGAAAGGATGGAGTTGATGGTTATCTTATAGGAGATGATAGTTGTTGGTAGGTTGTGATCGTTGTACCAACAACTATGCAAATACACAATCATGAACATCCTATTGGGTGGACATTATGTAGAAGCATGAAAATGTTTTAGAAGCTTGGTTCAAGTATATATAATTTATCATGTTTCTACATTTGTCTACTTCACAAGATGAGAACAGTTCAGGTATAATAAAAGGCTGTGTATTAGAAGGTTTTCTCATTGAAGTTCCTGATAAATGAGCATAGCCTGAAAAGCTGCCTATTTTATTCCCCTATTTTGCTTGTCCACAGTAAGCAAATATACACATTCAGTAGCAAATATACACATTCAGTAGCATTCAGTAGCAAATATACACATTCAGTAGCAAATATACACATTCAGTAGCATTCAGTAGCAAATATACACATTCAGTAGCAAATATACACATTCAGTCCCTGTTATATTTAAAAAAAAAAAAAAAAATTACTGTGAAATATCGGTTTTTTTTAAAACCGATATTTTACAAAATATCGGTAATATCGGCCGATTTTATCGGTTCCGATATAAAACCGATTTTTTCTAAAAAAAATATCGGTTCATCACCGATACCGTTATATATCGGTGATATATCCGATATATAACGGTTTTTAACTGCATAGGATCTAGATACACCGGTAATCCTAGCTTGATGTTTCTAAACTAGAACAATCTGGGATCATTTCAAATAACACACTCGATAAGCATATTTGGGGCAGAATTTGCTAATGTTTTTATTTTTTACCAGTATAATCATCTAAATGAAATGTTCAATTCATTGCACAGAGAAGACTAAACCATTGTTCGGTTTTTTCTTATTCTACATTGATTCGGAAATTGCAGGTTGAAGAAATGCATAATGCAAAACCTAGCAATCCAGATGATGGAGCTTCAGAGTCTGCTCAAGCTGATATTAATAGTGTCATCCAAGTAGAGACTCTCCGGTTTGAGGTAAAAATTTGCTATTCTTACTCTATTCTTATTCTTTTAGTTTCTTAAACATCATTTCCTTCTTTCCTGTGGACCATTTTAGAAAATGAACAATGTTACTGTTGAATTAATCCTGTGTCTAGTAATAAGAATCGGGGGTCAGAGACGTTTTCGTAAGGTTACCATTTATATGGATGAAAATGGTAGATGCTTCGGGAGTTTTATTTCATTGGCAAATGTCTTAAAGAAATGACCGCGTTGTAAATTTCAAGAAATTAGGAATAATGTTCAAGGAAACAACATTAGCGGGCCTACTTGGGTTGCAAGAAGTGTAAAATTTGGAAATCCAAAAAAGCGTACTTCGTAGAGCTACGCTTCTGGGGAAAGTTGTTTGGATTACTATTTGTTTGGGAAGTTTAAATCCCAACAATATCTGGTTGGAACATGAAAGGTAGAACTGTAGAATTAGCGGCATGGAAGAGGCTTTCCTACACATTCTGTGTTTGGCTAGCAATTATTTTGGGAAGTGATGTAATGAAGTCGAGGAATTAGATTTGGAATTCCAATCATTAAAAAACCCATTAAACTAACACTGCTCATCCACTTCTTTCCTGGAGAGAAATGGAAGTAAGGTGGAGGGACAAATGGAATCTTGGGCACTTCTGGTGCATTTCAATCCAAATACAAAATTTGGAAAAGGGACTAGACACTTCTTTTGGGCTTCTTGCAATCCAAACAACTACTAATAATAATATAAGGTGAGAACTAAGTTTGTAAATTAATCTTTCAATGTTTCATTAACGATGATATTATGATATGAAAGTGACTGATATGGTAAGGCATCTCCAGAAGAGACGCGCACAATATTTAATTTTGGGTCTTTCTAGGATGATTGCGTAAAGGTCTACATGCATACCTTACAAAATTTTGAATAGGAAAGGATTGTTATAATGCCGAACTATATAACATAGACATATATACAGATGTAGGAATGCTATTCACAATTTTATTTTCAAAATTCTAGGATATTATTTGTTGGGATTCATTCATCTTTTACTACAATAATATAATATAATTGTTAGATATAGTGGGTGTGTTAGTGTGTGTGCTCCCCACATTTGATAGACTTGTATGAGGAAGTTTTCCTCATATATATATATATATATATATATATATATATATATATATATATTCAAAACACTCAAATAAAAATTCCACTTGGTTCCAATTTAGCCTATATTTTTACATGGTACCAGAGAAGGGGTAATCCTGACCCTTGGCTCTCCACCCTCGTCATCTTAGCCATTCATTCTCATTTTACATAACTCCTTCCAAAACCATAGCCTCCATCTTCTTTGTACACATCGACGGGTTCTATTTGGAAATTGCTGCAAACTTCAGGTCATGAGCCTGATGAGTCGACCAATTCCTCTACCCCGCTTGCTGCTGTTCATCTTTAAATTTCTCGAAACCCGATTCTTTTTCTCCTCATCTTCTCCCTCTTCTCAGTTCTTCCTCTTTCCTAAACCAACAAAAAATAACATATTTTCATTTTATCTCCAAAACCGACAACCTATCTTCTTAATCCTTTCTTTTTCTTTTTCTTTATTTGAAAATATTTGCACCAGATCCAGCCTTCAATGGTCCTGATCGATTTCTCATATCGCAACTATGACCTCAATAGCTCAGATGAGATCCCCAGTCTCTGCTCGTCTATATCTCCAATCGAGATAGTAAGTTCTCCAAACTCCTCCACTGTCCACTACGAATATTACCCCTCCTGACATGTGCTTACAATTATCGACCTGTTAGCCCCAACCACAACGAGCACCCTCAAGCCATCCTCCTCCTGAAGGTTCTGCAACAACTAGATGTACGATGTCCAGCCTCCTACCACACACCAACACTCATCCTCGACCGCCACTCCGACAAACAATTCTCGTCTCCATCGATCATCGACTTCCCTACCTTACCTATGCTCCACTCCCGTAGACCTCCTTCGACTCCTCTACACATCATTGTCCATTTCCTCCTTCCCTGCAACTCCGACGACCCACTATAGAATGGCTAACTCCGCACCTCCAATCGATCTACTATTCTGACCCCGATTGTCTCCTTGCGGCGTGTCTCAAATTATGTCTTCTTTGGCAGTCACACTCCATCCATTTCCAGCGAGCTCGAGCTTAACCTTGAGGACTTTGGCATGCTCCCGCAACTTGTTATCGTCAGTGAGCTTGATCACAACCTTGACGACTTTGGCTTGTCCCTACAAATTTATCTTTTGTGATCACAACAACCAATGCAAAGTCGTACTTTTATCAACATTTTTTTATATTTTATTATTATTTTGCTGATTTTTTTTTAAGATTTGGTGTGCTGAAAAGGCAAGGCATGTAATAGAGAAAAAACAACTCTTGGGTCTCCGCTCCTAACTACTGGCCGGGGGACTCCTCCCCCGGATCCTCCATCCCATTCATCGGCAAGCGGGATCACCGGTATGTGGTTGCATCTCACTCTTGTCTGCATCCTTCTTTTGTTTGGCAGTATTTTGATTTCATGTTGTGATATGTCGATCATGTCCAACTTGAGGGGGAATGTGAAAACTACCCATTTCCCTCAACTTCGCTTTTTCTTCGACAACTCACTCTTTCGCCAAAGAGGGTGTCAACTTTGTTTCTGTCATCAACTACCCACGACTGATTATTAACTCAAACTCTCGCCGACAACTTACTAAGGCGAGCACTCTCTTGTGCCAACAAAATCTTCATCGACGCCATTTTGTGCCTACAACTCAATTAATCGAGCGCCCTCTTGTCTGACAACTCACTTAGTCCAACACCCTCATGTACCGACAACTCGCTCAGTCGAGGTCCTTGTGTGTATTAAAGTCAAGTGCGCCGTCATTTACTAATACTCTCTTTTGGGTGGGTTGTTTGTCGATATTCACTATTGGACTATGATGTTGCTATAACTTCTTCTATGATGTTAGATTTTCTAATTTTTATTTTCTTTCTACTTTTTGTGACAAGTTGGACATGTTTCACATGTGTCACTTCGAGGGGAGTGTTAGAGACAGTGGGTGTGTTAGAGCGTATTGTTCTATCTTTGTCCCACATTGGACAAACTCGTATGAGGAAGGTTCTTCTTTCTATATATGTACTCAAAGCACTCAATGATGTTATCCTACTTAGTACCAATGTATCCTATATATCTACAATAATAACATCACAAAATTATCAGCTTTGCAGATCGTGGTGACAATACATGTATTTAAATAAATTAATGTTATGAAGTGATTGACTCCTAAGTTCATATCCAAGATTCCAATACCAAGGTAACAAACATTAAGCAAATAGAGTCATATTAAGTCAACAATCGTAAAAGATTTATATGGATTAACATTATCTTGCAAAACAAAACAAAACAAAACACCAAAATCTCACTACTCGTGACTAACATCCATCATTTCATACGATATCGAGGGTCTTTCTGCCATCCTCTTCATCAGAAACATCAAACTTAGCACTGTGAGCTTTAGTAATCTCAAGAGCCATAACATCCTTAAATGAATCAGTGTGCCGCCTCTTGCCTAGACTACTTCTGCTTCTTGTTTTGCCTTCGGAAATGGTGGTGAAGAAGAGGTGTGAAGGGTGGAAAGGGCGAGGCGGACTTACATAACCATATCTTTCTAATAACAAACCCCTACAAGAAACATATCCAAAATGGATCTTATTGTCATGTAAACGAGTATGATATGGCCTAAGTTGCTTCCTTGTGGCCGTATTTATAGCAAATTAGGCTACTTTCTTTCCTTTTCTTCAGTCTTCTCATTCTATTTTGCCCTTCTTCCCTCTTGATGTTAGCCACAATTTCTTATTTAACTGTTCGGGCGTATTCTAACTTGGATAGAAACTAAGCTTCCAATAACCATATTTTCTGTCATGTGAGATATCAACTGAATATTTATATCAGTTTATAATAAAAATACTAATGAAGCAGTTTTCAAATAAATTTAAGATTCCTAAAAAAATACTGAAACTTCAAATGATTTATTTTATTGAACTTTCTTCCAAGAAGAAAAAACTACTGTAGTTGATCTTAGATTTCTTGTGTGCAACATTAGGGAAAAAATGTAGATAACAAATTTGGGTGAGGAGCAGCGAGGAAGAAAGAAAAGAACTATAACAGAGAAACAAAAAAAGACTGAAATGAACTAATCCTGGCTTAACAATATCTGCCAATAAGATAATCAAGAATACTGCTTTAGAAGATAATATTTAATATGGTAATATCAGGTGTAACCAGTTTGCTAGTATACACACATTATTTAATCTTTCAAAACAAAGGTTCAGGAACTCCGTACCGGAACTTGACCTCCTATAATTATTAGAAAAGTCAGTATGGGGATTAGGCGGCAGTTATGGCTGTTTTCCTACTTTTGTTTAGACTATAGGTTTATCAGGCAGGAAAAACTAAAAGGTCTTAAAAAATATGTAGACCTAGAATGTTACATTTTAGTCATAATCTGTCAAATGTTTATGTGCTTTGATGTTAGCTTTGGTAAAAAGACCCTCTAAATCACTTCTTTAGGTATTTCACTGTTACAAACTTTTAACTTTGTCATTCATGTACTTATAAGTACTAGAGTGTTAGTATATTGTTCCTTTTATCGTCTTTGTTTATGTTCCATCCAGGTTAGCCGGTATACAGGGCGCATTCACTTGTATGTTTGCATTCCTGGGAAGGATTCAAGACCCAGACCCATTTTAATAAATTTCCGGCCGGAGGAGCTAGAGTCAATGGTCGATACTACTGGGAAAGTGATCAACAAAACAGCTCAGCAGTTTTTGATGGAAAACCCTGCGGGCTACAAGATCTTTCAGGAGTTCATCACAGAATGGAATGGTTTAAGGTCTATTGACCGAAATAAGCTCCTCGGGAAGCCTTTACAGCTTCCTTTAAGCGTCGAGTTATGCTATCTAAAGGAAGCAATCAACCATGGATCTGGAGTATGTATCATCTGCAAACACTCTTTAGCACTTAATATTGCATGTTTATAGTAGTATCCTCCATTGTGGCATAGCTGTGAAAAAGTTTGATGTTTTTATTCTGTCATTCCCAAGGATTTTGGTTTGAAGTCTTACCCTTTTTACATATATGATGATTGAATACACACTTAATTTTTTTTTTTTGATTTGTTGTCTTTATTCAATGTACGTGCTAAATGATGCTGACTTTCTCCTCATTTGATGGCTATATGAAATAAAAACAATTTTAGATCCTTTACATCATTATAGTTCTTTTTATAAATCTTGTAGACTTGTTGGAGGAATATGAAACATGGAATTTAAGTACACGTTAGAATTGCAATTCCTTTTTATAGCATTTTGTGTCTGTGTCTTGATTCTTGTTATCAAGGTTGTCAAATTGAGATATCAATTTGCTTGATTATGGTCTCTTTTATTATGGTATCGTGAATCGTAAGGCACGTTGATCCGTAGTAAATTTGATATGAAGCTACTTTAACCCTACCTATAAGAATAAATTTAACACATTGGGCAATAATAATGAGAATTCTCAAGCATTAAGTTACAAGTGCATCATAAAGTCGATAATTAAGATAATTAGTATAATGTTAGCATTACATGTTGATATTATTCATGTGTATAGCATCATTGCATCAGTAACAACTCGACTCTTAACAACTGGTGTTTGCCATTCAAATAACGTTTGGTTGTACATTCTAGTTTCTAATAATGCAGAACACTAAATATTATAAGAATCTTAGAAAATAGTGATAATCCTCTAAGATAAAACCAAAACAAAATGTACAGAAGGTTGAAGAAATTTAAAAGAATAAATATTTAAAGAAAAAAGAGTTCCTTTTCCGGAGAAAATCAGTTGTATGAGTTGTTTTTAAGTCTGCAGAGATACTAGATGCAATTCCACATATGTTCGATCTTGTTGTTGTTGATGTGAAGTTGATGAAGGACACCAGAAAGGAAACGTTCGTCCAAAGAGTTCACTCGGATAAGGAGGTTGTCCGCAAGAGTTTTTCAGAGTTACATGGGTGTTCAGGTTAAACTTTAGCATCGGGTTATATAAAGTTTAAATATTAATTTCTAAACCACGTAAAACTGTGTTTAACTCCATATTTTGGTTAGGATGGTAATATCATGATACACTGTATAGGGTGATAGATAAATGCATCATAAGATTTGTCTTCTTCAAATCGTCACGAATCAGTTTGTGTATAGTTTGTATCACACTGTATCATAAGATATGTATTGTGTATTGTAAGATAATGACAATAGTGTTTTATAGTATTACTTACAATGATTGGATTTATGCTTAATTCCGTCGAACTATTTAGGTGCGTTTGAATAGTTTGTGAGCTTTAGCCATTTCTCTCTTTTCAAGTTTCAAAGTTATGTTCATTCTATTCCTTTAATACATGTGATTGGCTGCATGAGTGCTATTCTTCAACGCAGCTTTCCTGAAGGTCATCATTCTAACATTAGAAATTGCCGCAGCCTTTCTCAATGGGGACTTTGGACCCATGTTCATTTAGGTCATCCCCAGATTCTCACGGCTTCCTTAACGAAGACTGTGTTGCTTATCCTAATTGTGAATTTACTTGTTTTGGAACTACATGTTCAAACTCCGTCCCAAATTATTTTCTCACTTTACCGCCAGTTGGACCTCCTCTGAACCTTCCTCTAATCACTCTTTTACTTTCAATCATTTGATGTATTAGCATGGAACCATCTCAGAATCCTTATGTGAAAGCAAATCCAATACAGGGCTTGCTGAAAGGTGGGAGCAAGAGACGAGTTACGCCTGCGAGTGATATGCGCCGTCCTCTTAATGAAAATGCTGTGTGGAAGAAGGTTTCTCTTCGCAGTACAGCCAAAGAGATAGAATACACTCAGGCATGGACTACTAATAGTGAACCTCTCTGCAAACTCTGCCAAGAACCTTGCAAGTAGGTTAAAGTTTATGTGCAGTTGATGATGTATTCTATAGTTAATTCTTTTTCATTGACAAACTTGTTCATGCAGAGGATTGCTTGGGAAGTCACCTGAATATTTTGAGGATCTATTCTGCAATTTAAGCTGCTTTCAGGAATATCGAATCAGAACCAGCCGTAGAGCCCTTCGTCAGGTCAGTGTGAAATATGGTCCACAACTTTTATCATCTAAAAATTGTTTATTTCTAGAAACATGTTATGTTTATGAGTTGTTTTTGTGAGCTATTTCGATAAATTACTGCCAACTAAATGTGTTAACTCCCAGGAGCTCTTCCAAATTGAACATGGTGTCTGCACTCATTGCAAACTTGATTGTCACAAACTTGTCAAATGTGCAAGACCTCTATCCGTTGCAAGGAGAAAAGAGTACATTCAAAAGTTTGCTCCAAAATTGGCTGAACGAAAGAAGCTGTGAGCATCTTTACATAATCCATATATTTTACTAGCCCTTTCTTATAGCTGGTTGTTCATTGTGTTTGTTTATATTACGTACATTTGCAGTTTTTATTATGGAGATAGAATTAAAGATATATAGTGCCTGGCAAATGTTAATCCCTAATTTGGAAAATTGAATTGAAAGATTGATGGTATATAGTTAAGCATTGGAGTTGCAATTTGAGTAGGTTATTGTCTAGATCCTTGTGATGGTTAAATTGTTGCCATACATGAATCTGAAACTTCAATTTTCCAAGGTACCATGCCAAAACGAAATATTTTGCTAGTTATATCGAACACATGTATGAGATAATAAGTGACATGGGAACAGGATTTTGTGTGTCAACAGAATACTTAAGAATTTTATTCTTTATCATTTATAGCATTTTAAAGTATCTGAAAACTTGAACTTGTCCTCATTTACATCTTTGAGCACATAATTCAGTCATGTGGCTTCTACTAGAGATCATGTTTTAGGCCTTATCACGGTTGAAAATCTGGTATTTGAGGAAGCCAATTATAAATAAATAATAATCAGTAATCTCCCAACAAATAACCTTAATAGATTTTCAGAGTTCACAATTGGTACCAAAGTAGGGTTCTAATTTACCAAAAGTTCCGATCATATAATTTGTCCAGAATCTGTGTTCTGACTTCAACAGCAGGTTCGAAGACCTCGCCAACATAATAAGAAAAACCTTAAAACACAGAAGTTGTAGGACTTGAAGTGACTTTATGGATTGGAGTTCGAAACCAAAAATGGTACTCTGTAACGAATGATATTACCGATTTTCTACAGCTGTTTAGTGTAGAATCTGCAGATCTGAATATAAATACGTGGGATGTAGATGCATATTCTGTAGATGCCTAATATAAAATCAGGAATTTGGATAATGGGGTTATTTGGATTTGGGTTTAGGATATGCAAAGGAGAAGAAATATGAGGTTTTAGTTTGTGGAAATAGGTAGAAATAAGCTTTCCAACTTTGGGATCATAAACCTAAGATGGTTCTCTGTAACAAAAGATATAATTTATTTTCTACAGTTGTGTAGTGCAGAATCTGCAGATGTGAATGTAGATGCATATTTTGTAGTTACTAGTATAATATTAAGATTTCGGATAATTGGGTTATTTGGGTTTCGGTTTAGGATATGCAAAGGAGAAGAAACATGAGGTTTTATATTACGAAAATAGGTAGAAGAATCAGAAGATAAATTTATCTCTGTATGTATAGGAATCACTTGACAAATTGTCAATAAATTTCTAAAACTATTTTCTACAAAAAACTGAACCTTGGATTGCTTATATTGCGACAAGAAGTTTGACCCTCAATAAAACTAATCCTAGTTGAGATAGATAATCCAACTAACATTTGTGAAAAATAACTAATCCAAAATGCACCCAAATTAGTACATCCCAAAATAGACCAAATAACTCAAAAATCTTGAATTCTTCCTAATCGCTAGACTCGAACTTGAACCCAAATCCGAACTGGTTGAACTGGTCCTTCAATATGTGATGGGAATTATAATGGATTTGTAGTGTTCCGATGCCGTAGCAACAAAAACATTTATCCGTGGGTTGATTCTATATATTATTTAGGGTGATTGGTTCTTTGGATCTGACTTGTCTTCTTTTATATCATTATATCCTTTGTGGGAGTCTGTCGTATTTTTGTTATCTTCATAGGGAAATGTATGTAATTGTTTTGTAATACATAGTCGGCTAGTTACTGCTTATTATGGGTAATTATTGCTGGGATGTCATATGAAGGGGGATGTCACTCTAGAAATATGATGAATGGATGAAGATAAGTGTTAAAGTTTCTCTCATGTGTCGATTGAGATGGGTGTGGGGCCTAGGAAGAGTGCATCTTGTGACTTACCGTTGTGATCTGTAAGCGATTTAGGTATTTGTGTCCACCTTTTTATTTCAACCATATGAGTTTTCTTCCATATCTTGAAAATGTCTAAAAAGTTACTTTTCTGCAGTGCAGAAACAGCACTCTGGCTTGTGTTAACTTCTTTGACATATTCCTTCATTGAAGCTGTCGACATTCAATCCTTTTTCTGTTATCGTTTTCCACATGATAAGAGTTCTCGTTCACTGATTTCTGAAACTCAGATCTCTGTTACTCCATTTATCATCCAGCTTTGGTAGTTGTATGGTACCTACGGACTGATATCTTCTTTCATTTAAATTTTACTTAGTTTTGTGTTAGTTCCAGTTTTTAGAGTTTGCACATTGATAACTTTACAGAAATCTGACAGTAGTGTTCTGATAGTATTAATAGTCTATTCAATTATGATGAACCTTGAATGTTCTTGTAGTTAGTTGAACTAATATCATTTGCTTAAATCTATGTTATTCTAGTCACCAGTAAATAATTATCTGGAGTGCAAGCTACCGACTAAATAATTCTCAGTAGTTACCATTTCTGATCTACTTTAAGGGTTGTTGGGAAGCAGATGAATATGATGATGAGTGTAGAAGGAAAGTGGCCTAGGAAATAGAGAAGAAAAGATGCAACTGCAAATAGCTTCTTTTACGGTTTCATTCATATATATATATATATATATATATATATATATATATATATATATATATATATAATGTGAATGATAGATTAATTCATTAAGATGAGAGGAGAGTACATTATATATGAGAGGTTAACCCATCTCCCTATTAGTCTACCCGATGTGGGACTAAACTCAACTTAACACATAACTCAACACCCTTCCTCAAGCTGGAGCATAGATGTCAATCATGTTAAGCTTGTTACAGAGAAATTGAACCCGAGGACCTAGAAGAGATTTTGTAAATATATCAGCTATCTGATCGCCTGTCCTCACATGGCGAAACTTTATCATCCCTTTCTGATACTCATCAAGGACAAAGTGAATGTCGATTTCAATGTGCTTTGTCCTTTCATGAAATACAAAGTTAGTAGCAATATGAATAACAAACTGGTTATCACACCACATATCTGTTGCTTTATATCCTGCTTCTTCTTCCAGTTCCTGTAGAAGATGCTGCAGATATAGCACCTTTGCTGTACCATGAGCAATTGTTCGATATTCCGCTTTCGAGCTTGATCGTGCGACCACACTCTACTTCTTGCTCTTTCATGATACCAAGTTTCCGTCAATGAAGACCGAGTAGCCAGATGTAGACCGTCTATCCGTAAGACTGGCACTCCAGTCAGCATCAGTAAAGCACTCAACATAAGTATGTCCCTTATTCTCCATCAGAATTCCTTTTCTCGGATTCTGAACTAGATAACGCAGAATTCTTAGAACTGCCTCCCAATGTGGAACTTGTGGTGAAGACATGAATCTACTTGCAACACTGACGGCAAATGAAATGTCTGGACGAGTCATAACGGTCAAGTAGTTGAGTTTTTCAACTACTCGACGATATTGATCCGGATCGGTCATAAGTGTCCCCTCGTCGGAAGTAACTTTATCCCTGTGTCCATAGGCGAGGTTGCTCCCTTAGCTTACATCATTCCTGCATCATTTAGGATGTTAAGCACATATTTTCTCTGAGACATTACAATGTTCCACGTACCCCGTGTGACTTCTACGTCCAAAAAATAGCTCAACGATCCCAAATTCTTGGTTTAAAATTGTTCTCCTAGAAACTTCTTTAGTTCTGCAATGTCCTTACTGTCGTCTTTTGTGATCACAATATCGTCCACATAGACACCGAGTAGTATCCTCCCAGCTAATGTCTGACGGTAAAATATTGAATGATCCTTCTTTGATTGGCATATGCCAAACTGAGTAACCACATTTGTGAAACGACCAAACCATGCACGAGGGGATTGTTTGAGACCATAAAGGGCCTTCCGCAGATGACACACTTTACCCTCCCTTGCAACAAATTCGGGAGGTTGCACCACATATACTTCTTTGTCAAGATCTCCATGAATAAATGTATTCTTGATATCCAGCTGTAGCAACGACCAGTCATAGCGAACAACTAAGGCCAAGAGGACGCGCACAGAGGTCATTCGAGAAACTGGAGAGAATGTCTCAAAATAATCCTCACCATAGGTCTGAGAATAACCTTTTGCCACCAGACGAGCCTTCGGACGATCAAGAGTGCCATCCGATTTTACCTTAAGATTGAACATCCATTTGCAACCCACTGCCTTCTTACCATGAGGTAAATCAACCAAGTTTTATGTATGGTTCTTCCGAAGTGCTTTCATTTCCTCTTCCATAGCAGCACGTCAGCCGGGATGTTTAAGACCCTCCTCTGTAGAATTGAGAATCTGAATTCCATCAATAGTCGCCACCAATGGTTGTGTGGCTCGCAAATCATTTGTAATTGTGAACGTACAATGGATGATAATAACATGTATGACGAGGTCGAGCTGGCGGATCAGGCGGAAGCAAATCAATGGAGCTAGAGTTGTCCACAGACAGTATTGACGAAACTCGTTCCGGCGATGCTGGTACCGACGGAGCCGGTGTGTGCGGACCATCGGACCGAGAGACTGGCTCGATAGGGGAGGGCACCCTTACGGGGGGCTGTTGTGTTTGAACATGAAACAACAAAAAATCTTCTTCTGGATAAACTTGTGGAGCCGGATCAGTAGTTTGTGGAAGTGGAAGAAACTTAGTTTCAATAAAGGTAACATCCCGAGAGAAAAAATACCGCTTCAAGATTGGGAAAAAATATCGATACCCTTTCTGATCCTTATGATACCCAAGAAAAATATATTGGATAGCCTTTGGATCTAGTTTAGAAAGAGTTGGCCGGATATCCCTAACATAACACAAGCAGCCAAAGATTCGGAGAGAGAAAGGAAACGACTCTCGTTTGGGATATATCGTCATTGAGAACAGACGACGGCATGCGATTAATTAAATATCAAGTCGTGAGAACGACATCCTACCAAAATCTTTTTGGAGTAGGTGCTTGGAACATAAGAGCACATGTTTCTAAGAGGTGATTCTTGCTTTCAGCCACACCATTCTGTTGTGGTGTGTAAGGACATGAAGTTTGGTGGATGATGCCATTCCGAGACAGATGAGAAACAAACTCACGAGATATATACTCACGACCATTGTCACTGCGAACACATTTAATCGGAACACCAAATTGTGTTTTAATTTACGCATAAAAATTGCACAAAATGGTAAATAATTTGGAGCAATTTTTCATGAGATAAACAAAAGTGACGCGCGTAGTCATAAACAAAGGTAATAAAGTACTTGAATCCCATCACTGATTCAACCGGACAAGGTCTCCATATATCGGAATGCACCAACTCAAAAGGAGCTGAAGCAACTTTATTTTGACTGACCGGATAGGAGATCCGGTGATGCCTACTGCAGGACTCACAATGAAAAGAACATGCATTATCTAAAGATGAATATATTTTTTGGAGTGCTTGGACATAAGGATGTCCTAACTGGCAGTGTAATTCAAAAGGATCAAGTTTTACACCAGCACAAACAACAGAGAAAGGTTCGTCAAACAGGTACAAGCCTCCAGCCAAATGCCCTTACCAATAGTCTTTCCAATCTTTAGGTCCTGAAAAACACAACCATCAAGAAAGAATGTTACCGAGCAATGCATATCACGAGTAATCCGACTAATTGAGAGTAAGCTGAATGAGTTTCCAGGTGTATGTAATACAGAATGTAGTGACTATTCCGAAGAAAGACGGACAAATCCTTTTTCACGGACTGTCAACGAACCACCGTTGGCACATGTAATATTAGACATACGACCAACCGGTATATAATTTCGTATCATACACGCGTCGCTTGTCAAGTGAGCAGACGCACCAGAATCAAGGACCAACTGCTTCGACTGTACCACACATGCCGTTCAGTACCCTGCGGTGGACCCAGAAGTAGAAGCTTCACCACGACGTTGAGTTTGAAACTCAACAAAGTCTGCATATGCTTCATCAATCATTTGTACGGATCGGCCGCCAAGATCATGAATATCTGAGGTGACATTGGCGGCCTGAGTTTTAGTACACTGCCACTGGAAATGACCCTGTAGACCACAGTTGAAGCAAATGCGCAGTCGACCTCCATCACGACCGCTAATGCCTCGTCCACCATCACGGCCAACATTTCGGCAACTACGTCGTCCACCACGACCACCACGAAATCCAGTACGAGCGGCTCCCAGAGCAGATCGATCAGCGTAAGCATCACTTGGAGAGGTTTCGACGACCTTTGCTTGCTGTCCGTAGGACACGAAAATAAGCTTCCATTAGAGATCGAACTTCAGCTCCAATAATGATCGGAGAGCGAGCTGAGTCTGCATCAGGACAGAGAGGCAAGATATGCCATGACATGAAGCTGCTCTGTTGAGCCCTTGCTTTATTGATATCCGTCGTCAGACGTAATACACGGCCAACTTCATCGACCATAGCCTTAAAGGTCCGGAAGTGATTCTTATGAGACTTGTCTTGTTCCGTCCGGTAGACGCCAACGACCGAGTCGTAGATACGAGACAAGTCGCGTTTTCCATCAAACGCCGTTGATAGGACCTCCCAATAACTCTTTTATCGTGTCCGTGTTCTGAACCATGCCCCCCATCGATGGTTCTATTGAGTTCATCAACTGTGTAAACAGTCGACTATCATTTGTCTTCCACTGCTTAAATGTGGATCAGTCGTCTCCGGAGGGTTGTCAGTCAGATGCTTGGACAACCGCATTTTCCGAAGTGTTTTCGCAACTTTTTTTTGCCATGTTGAGTAGCCATCTGGTCCGTCCAACCGCCGATCGACGAGTCGAATCGAAGAAATCGTTGTGCCAGTGCCGGTTGGTCCCGCCAATGCGTTCCCGACACCGGTAGTAGTAGCACTGCTAGTTGCATCAGTGTTAGTCATCCTGCACTTGATTCGACTGTCGTTGGATCTTTCTAACCCCAATAATCACATCTTTACCGATGCGCTATCAACGTGGCTAGAACAGGCACGCGCATGGAAAGTAGAGATCGTATGGGGATCACACAAGCCAGGTCACAGAGATAACCCATGTCACTCTCTGTATAGATCATGATGTGGATATCAGGGTAGGACGGAAACAAAGATCCACGTAAACAAGCAACTTGTCTACTCTTTGTTAACTCCTGGAGCCGTAATCTAAGAACATAGGTTGTGCAAACAAATCATTATCTATCCTCTGGCTTCGATATACCTTTTTTTTTGGAAATTAGGGTTCAAACATGAAAGAGAGGCGGTGGCTGAGGGTTAGGGCTGGCGGCTGGGGGTGCAGGTGGCAGGAGGGGGGTGGGGGTGAAGGGGGGGGGGGGGGAGGGGGTTGGAGTTGGCGGCTAGGGTTTGGGGTAGAGTTTTTTCTAAAATTCTATGTTATTATGGTTGTAAATTCATCAAGAAAGTCTTCTCTAAAATTCTCATCTGATCTGGTTCTGGTTGTTGTACACACATTTGACTTTCTCTCTCCGTGATAAAGGCCAACAAAAGTTAAAACTCCCAGTTGGAAACTCAGTGATAGAAGAGACATTAGAAACCAATACTAACATACCCAAATTGTAAAAAAATAAAAATAAAAATTGACCATAAAATTCCTAATCCTAGTTGGTAGGCCTAATTGCATCAATTTCTTAGCTGTCATTGTCATATTTTCTATGTTAATTTTGTTTCTTCTTTTCAAGAATTATGTCTTAAGAGTCCTAATCTGCAAATAAGACAATTTTAAATGCAACTACCCTCGGTCTGCATCATTAAAGCTCTCTAGTTGATTCAATAATGGAACTTCACTTGATTTTGCTCAGGATGAGATTTCATAAACTGTTGCAGGTTTGATAAACTCGTTCATGAACCAATTGAGGGAAATGCTTGGCATGCAGACCATATTATACCTGTCTTTAAAGGAGGAGGTATACAATAGTTTTTAAAAAAGAAGTCGTCAAACTGTATCTTACGCTGTATGTTGCAATTGTGATGTTGGAAGGTTAATAACCATGGTTTCAAAATGATGGCAGGTGAATGTAGACTAGAGAATATGCGAACTCTCTGTGTGGCCTGCCATGCTGAGACCACTATGGTACAACAGAACGAACGCAAATTAGAAAGAAAAAGGGCGAAAGAACAACTCAAGAACACTATGAAGGACCTTGACGATTGTGATCATAGAACAGATGTAAGTATTCAAGATTTTAAAGTTGGTCTACTTTCTTAAATTTTCTGTGCATGTACTAGTTCTCAGCTCATTTTTCTCTCTAAAAATCATTTCCGTTCATGTCATGCAAAGATCACATTAGGTGATGATTAGATTGCATTAGCTTAGTCCCATATGTTGTCGATACCTTTAACCCGACTATGGTTGCCACTATTTGCGTTCCACATCAAATCCCTTTACCCCAACAATTTTGTTGATATATTTATCTTCAAGTCTAGATATAATTGCACACCAATTCTGTAATCCCCCTTGGCTTAAATATCTGTAGGGAAATGGTGATAAAGAACCAGAACAAGAAGGTGCTGAAGATGTCTTATTTATAGAAGTACCTGGTAGTGACTATTCCAGAGAAGCAAGCATTAGGTAGTACATGCGATGTGTTGTATGATTTTGTAGCATATCTTATGTAATTTTGTTATTGTATTAACGTATTTTACACAGGTTATTTGTGTAACAACTAATGTTCGAGGTCGATAGATTTGTAGCAGAGGGGTGCTTCAAACACAATGTTGTATGATTTTGTAGCATATCTTGTGTAATTTTGTTATTGTATTAACGTATTTTACACAAGTTATTTATGTAACAACTAATGTTTGAGGTTGATAGATTCAATGAGAACTCTGATGGAAGGGATACAATAAAAATATGAGCAAAATGGTTTTTGAAGCTCCACTGCCCTCTTTTAGATGAAGCTGTTAAAAAATTATCCATACTTGTGACCTTAGCACATATGCTGAACTTTACTAGTTCATGGCCCCATTGGGGTTTCTCTAGTAGTTGTTGTTTCCTAACTTTCGTTACAATGTCATCATTACACTTGAGTTATGTCTGTGATTTTATGTTTTTTAATTTTTTTTTTATTCCTTTTCTTTGTATTGAACATAAATGTTGGTGTGAGTATACCCAAAATAATCTTGCGCGCTCAATAAATATCCTGAGAGAATTGATCATGCCCAGAACTCGATATTAAAACTTTCATTTAGGATCCAAAACTTTACAAAGTGTTTAGTCTAGATGGTGTTCGACTTAACAAATTAGCGGGTTGGTCTGTATTTTTAAATGTCCGAAGATGGCCACAAGCTATTCAGTAAGAGTTGCGTCAAGTTTGCCTGCCTCTGTTTTTTCACATACGTCTTTAGATTAAAAGAGGGGGAGAGGTGCAAAAAAAAACAAATTCTAGTTGTATTTTTACGTGTGTGTTCCAATTTTTGTACAATTTTTACTAGTGTGTTCCAATTTTTGTACAATTTTGTTTAGTTTGCCTGCTGCGTGTTCTTTTCATGTCCATCTTAAAGGTTAGAGTTTGAGTGATTGCTGTAAGATGCAACAAAATGTCATGGTAGTTTTGCTATTCATACTTTAGGCACGCCCCAAAATTTTTTAGGCCCAAACAGAAGATACCTCTTACCACTTGAAAATGGTTCCAAATGAGCCGATTTTTACGTAATTAAAAGTTAAAAATTTAAATAAATTATATATAATTGTTTAATTACATAATATTATTTAATTATAACCAAATATTTTCAATTCATTTGGTTAAGGTGGAGGCATTCTTTCCACATTCTTCCTGGTTGGATGTGTTCGATTCCAACGGAACTGTGTTATGTATAACAAATTCTAATTTAAAAAATTTTAAATAATTTTTTGACGTGCGTGTAATGCACGTGCATGTTACTAGGGGATTTAATTGATCTACACTGAAATTTAAATTTGATAGATAACAAATTATAAATATTAGCTTAGATTAGAATTGTAATTTTAAATTATATAAGATTATATTATACTTTCTTCAGTTTTGCTAGATTAGATTTGAATAAAATTTTAAATATAAGATTGTGGGACAGAAGAAAAAAAGAAGTTAATTAAACATTCAATTGGTCTAATTGACTAAATTCTAATTCTTGAATTCCACTACTCAAAGATTACTTACTCTATTCAATATGAATCTAATCAAAGTATTTATCTAATCAATGTCATTTTCAAATTCACTCACATGATCAAACTAATTCCAATTACTCTTCCCTACTGAATTTGGAAATGGTCTAATTCTTGAAATTCTAATTCTTGAATTCCACTACTCAAAGATTACTTACTCTATTCAATATGAATCTAATCAAAGTATTTATCCTCCAACAAAATTATGTATATTACAATATTTCAAACTTTAACGGAAAAATCTAGAATGTAAATTATTATATGATGTATTATATACTTAAGACAAATAACAATATATATTTGTAATTATTGCATTAAGGAGATTTAATTAGAGAAGGAAGTAAAAGTAAGAAACCATTGCTAGATGAACTTTCTTATTCATTATGAAGAGTTGATTAGTTGAACAATACATTGCTTCTTCCGTACTGAGAGTAGGCTCGCAAGTATTTCGACCCGTTGACTGGCTTCGAGAACGCAAGCGCCCATCAGACGATGCCACAAGAGAGCGCTGACAGTACGTAGTAACAATATTTAGTTGCATTCATTTAAGGCTAAATTAGACCCCAATTTGGCACTCAACTGTTTTCACCGCTCTATTTTGATATCCAACTTTATAATTTATCTTTTTAAGCATATTTTGTCAATTTTGAAACACCGAAACTACTTCAAGAGAATGTCTGACAATACAAGTATTTAAATTGTACTTTTGTACTACAAGATATATTTTTAAAATGTGCTTAAAAAATGATGAAAAATATTTCAAAAAAATAATAATTTATGAAGTTGGTGTGCCAAAATCGAACAGTAGAAATATAATGTGCAAACAACACACGCGCTATAATTGTGGTGTTGTATGGGTAATTTAGCCTTCATTTAAAGGAAAAAAAAACGAATTTTTTCATTTAAAGTAATATAAAATTAAATATTTATAAAAAACGGGAAAAGTTTTGGGTTTTTGCGCGGGGGGGGGGGGGGGGGGGGGGGGGGGGGGGGGACCACTTGCCAACTCAGTTGGCGAGGTGCTGAGTTGGCGAGCATCTCGCCAACTGAGTTGGCGGGGCGCTCTCCTCGAGGGGCCGCTCTCCAACTCAGTTGGCGGGCCATGCAACGTTGGCAATTTAGCCGTTGGCCAACGGCTATATTCACTTCCTATAAACCCCCCCCCCCAAACACTCCTCACACCACATTCTCTTCCTACCCCAAACACTCCTCACACACACCACATTCTCCTCATATTTTCACAACTTCCTAGCGATGGCTACCCACAATGACGGTCGTATTCCTGGCGGACCGACTACCGCGCTTATTATTAAGCAACGTGAAGACCACATTTCTAGTCAGATATTTACTGGCGAGGTAATTTTTGAAATTACAAGTTGCCAACTTTATTAATGTATATATTTTTTATAATGCCTATGTTTACTTTATTAATGCATGAAATTATGTTTTTATAGTTATACGATCATGATCATGCTTTACGAACCCGGATCCACGTACATTGGCGGGCCGAAAGGAATTATCGTACGTGGGAGCTAAATTCGGTTCAAAAAGCTTTGGTGGAATCCTTTGGATTCCACTATATAGATCGTGTTAGATATTTAATTCACGATCTTCATTTAGTTGTAAGCCTTGCGGAGCGTTGGTGGCCAGAACGCAACACTTTTCAACTCCCATTCGGCGAGATGACGATCACCCTTTTTGATGTGGCGAATATACTAGGGTTACCTATTAAAGGTAACGCTATATATTTTGATCCGCACTTAAAGGGATCTGATCTGATCCGGAGTTATCTCGGTGTTAGCCCTCCTTCTAGTCTAAAAGATGGCAATTATGTGAAATTTTCATGGCTCCGTGGCAACTTTATAGACCTACATCAAACTATTGATGGGGTGGTTGATGTAGATGAAAATCGGGTATGTATTTTTATTAGTAAATTTGTTTATTACTTAATTTAGTGGTGCAATTCTATATAACACTTAATAAATCCAGGTCATTCGTTGCACTAGAGCGTATCTGCTTTGTTTATGTGGTGCAATTCTATTTCCTGATGCATCGGAAAATATGATAAATGTGCAGCTTTTACCATTCTTGGATGATCTGACCAAACCTACTGAGCATGCGTGGGGAGCTGCTACTCTTGCATTTTTGTACGCCAATCTGACAGAATTTGTCAGATCCAATCGCAAGAGTATTTGTGGATGTATTTCACTGATACATGTATGAATGAAAGACCTTAAAAAGTTAGAGTAATTTTATACGCAAATTATGTTTGTATTAATGTCATATTTTTGTTTTATAGTTCTGGTCCTACGAGCACTTTTATATTGGTAGGCCTGTTACCAGCATTCTCAGTGATGTTGGAGTATTTTCAGTTGCTATGCGCTGGCCTACAGACGTAGTGGATTATCAACACTACCAATACAGGACTGTATCACTATATCGTAGCCAATTTGATACACTGCGGTATAATGAGGTAATTTTTAAATATGCAATAAATATCTTTAAATTATTTAAGTTTTGATCGTAGATAAATATCACATCTAATCTCTTAAAATATCTTTAATTAGGTAACCTGGTTACCGTACTCATTTGAACCTGATGCTCCAGAAATCAAGATGACATCCTATGCATTTAGTTTACACAGATGTCATATTATATATGATCGGTTCACCATGTACCATCCGGCAGACCGTGTTCTTCGGCAATTTGGAATGGCCCCAATAATTCCCGATGATCCACCGACAGTCGATTATCAGACATCAAATGCATTACAACGAATCATTGGTCTCGTTGCTGACTGGAATAATCGGTTCAAGAATTATAGTGTGAGGGACATGTCTCATAGACTAAATTCTGCTGAGGAATGTAAGTTATAAGTTACTCATTATTCGTATTGATTTAGTGTAAATAGTTTGCTAAAATTTTGTTTACATTTTGCAGACATAGGTAGCCTGGACTACAGACAATGGTGGGGATGCCCTCTTATGAGCAACCGAGTATACCACTATGAGGAGCCCAGGTTCAAGACTAGATCCCTAGACGATTCTACTATGCGTGCTTTTATTGATGGAATGAATGATTTGGTATGACTTCATTATACTTTAACTTCATTATACTTTAAAAAATACATATACATAGATATGATAAATATATTAATTTACATGTTTCAAATTTTAGAGTGGGGTATACCGGCAACATTTACAACAACCTCATATGGAGGAACATGTGACTCGTCGTCTTATGGAGGAGCATGTTACTCGTGTTGAGCATTTGGGTATTGGACCGGAACCGGAAATGCCTCCGGTACAATCCCGTCTTCCACCGGACTATCCGACCGGCTTAGTACGACAGAGACACTCTCGTCGTCGTCGTCGGAGGGATACTGCAGAGGACCATTATGCTGGAGCGGGCCCGAGTGACCAGTATGCTGGAGCGGGCCCGAGTGACCAGTATGCTGGAGCGGGACCGAGTTACCAGACTGCTGGAGCAGGCCCGAGTTACCAGACTGCTGGAGATGAAAGCTACCAGATATTCACACAATTTTTTTTTGACTCCATCAGCACCGCTGCCTACCCAAACTCAACAAGACGAGGAGGAGGATGAGTAGATAATTTGTAACAATGTATGATTGTAATATTTGTATGATTTCTAAAGGTTTTTTATTTGTCACGTCCCAGTCCCAAAATGTCGAGGGACTGGACACGTGGCAATGGCCAGCAGCACGCACCGATGGATAACCCAATTTAATGGAGCCATTAGGGCGTACTTAAGCTATAAATAAGGTCTACTACAACAAGTCACACTAATCTCATCCATATAGTTAAAGAAATAACTGCATAATGGAATGGAAATAAGTAGCAACAATAATCACAGCAAGTCAGTCGGAGAAACAACCCGACTTAAGTCTGAATAAACTGGCTCTATAGGCCAGGAATAAGAGATAAACATGAAATAAATACTGAGTACTGGAACAAGCACTCAGGAGAAGTCTTCGGCAGTCACCTCATCTTCAGTGTTCGGTTCTATTCCAGCAATAGCTTCAGCTCCGGTCCCGTATACCTCGGGGTACTGCTCCTCTGCTAAACCTGGGGACATAATCCATTCCAGGTCCTCAGTGGACATAGCAAGGCACAAAATAAAACAAGCCAAATGAATAAACAGTGCAATAAATAAATGAACAGCAGGGTAAACTAAGTAACCATCTATGTGATATGCAAATGAGAGCAACACTAGTACTCAGGCTGAGACCGCTACAAGCTCTGTGTCGGGGAGCCGGTAGCAGTAATAACACGTAAAGGGTCTAGCTCTGCTGGAGAGTCTACAACCTCACAATAATAGTAGATATATATGTAGAACAGCCTGTAGCCTGTGTGTCTCTCCCCACCAAATGTAATCACGTAAGCCATGACCATAACGTCTCATGTCCATGTCAGCGGGATTATAGCTAATGCAACAAGTCATACTGTCTATAACTAAAATAACTCTGTCAAGTCATGTATCCTATACAGAATCACCACGAATATCTCAGGAGGATTCTGTCCATGATAGTGTCAAGTGTCCTGGGTTGTAGGGTACTTGATAGGTCAAGTACAAAAGTAAGGGAATCGTAAATCCATCTCTAATGACGAACCCAACACCGCGTACGGTGTTGGCACCCGACTATGATCAGACACTAGGTACGTCATACGTTCCCTAGGTTAAGCAGTTTAAATCAGTTTATATGAATTTACACAAGACATCCAGTAGAGTATTTTTACAGATAATATGAAAATAATGACTGCAAGTTTGGCAAGGTGCACTTGCCTGAGGTTTGGATTCCACTTAGGTCCTGGTTTCGGAAATTTCCAGAGATATCTCCGAAAGCTGAAATAAACAGCACCATCATGCTCAGAAGGTGTCAAATAGCTAGGAACGCCTATCCTTGGGTCCAATTTGAAGACAAGGGCAAAAATGGCAGTTTCGGGCCAAAACGGGGTCCACCGGTGGGTCCGCTTTGCACCGAAAAAAGTGTCAGGGTCAATGGTCTCCAAATTCACCAAACTTAGTGTCAACAGGTCAGGAACGCTGATACAAACCCAACAGAACTTTCAGATTTGAATTCCGATAAGCCGATCACAAAATCGCCCGTCGAGCGGGACCTGTGGGGCCCACGACACGCGATTTTGTCAACGTTCTCAGAATCGAACCAAACTTGACCCACAGGACCAGCGTATTGCTACGAGTCCGATAGTGTAAGTTTTGTCTCGATCTGACGTGTGTGCACGAAGTTAGGGTGAATTACAGAAAAGTCGGATACGGGACGATGTCCGCGGATACGCGTTGATTCCGGTGTGCACGCACACCCGAATCAGCTTTCGCGAAATCCCACACGTCCGTATCAACGAGGCGCACGTATCTGTGAAGACCGCACGCGACCAAGTCGTCCCGTTTGGTGGGGCGTACTCATTTCCGGGGTGAAACAGGGTCTGGTTTTTCCTGTTTTTGGATCGCGGTGTGCGATCACCACAGGACGCGATGCCCCGAGCGGTTTATCCGGGCACCGAGAGGGTCATACAGGCTTCGCGTAGAAATTTACAGAATCAAAATCGGAGATACAGGGTGCAAGATACGAGTACCTGAAGGGAACCCGAGAAATCGGAGTTCGGGTTGTGTCCGACACGTGTCGGACACCAAATTGAAAACTAGGGTTAGGGTTTGGGCTTCCCAGGCGGACTGCGGCGGCTGAGGGCGTCGCTGAGGTGGCCGAAGGACCGCCGGTGAGGGCTCGGGCGGCGCCGGCGAGGCTGGGCGGAGGTGGCGCAGGGGCCGGAGGCGGCCGGAGCAGCGGCGGGGTGCGTCTCAGCTGCTGCTGCTGCTCAGCGCTGCGGGGAGGAGGAGGAGGCCGGCTCGGGCGGCTCACGGCGAGCTGGTGGCGGCGACGCTGGTCTGAGGGGGCGGCGGTTCTCGGGGGTCGTCGGAGCTGGGGATGGCCGGCGGCGGGGTAGGGGAATGAGGTAGTGAGGCGGAGGAGGAAGGTGAGGGGAGAGCTTATATAGGGGCGCCGGCGAGGGTTTGTGGCCGGGGGAGTCGGAGACGAGGAGGATGTGGGCGCTGAAGCGGAGGGGGAGGTGGACGTGGCCGCCGGAAAATGCGGCGGCGGCGGAGGGAGTGGGGAGAGGGAGTCGTGGGGAAGGGGGTGAAGATGCGGGTCGGGTCGGGCGGCGGGCTCCGGGTGAGCGGACCCGCCCGACCCGCTAACAGCGGTTGGGACTGGGTCACCAATGGGCTCGGCCCACTGGGCCGGGCCGGGCCCCTAAACCAAATAACAATAATAATAAAAATAATAAAACAATAATTAATAATAATAATGATAATAATTTAATTAATTAGAAAATAGTTTTTTAGGCTTTTAAAAATAGGTCTTAGGCCCAATAAAATCCCAGAAAATTATCCTAAGTCCAGTTTTCTATTTTACACCATAAAATCATATTTTGATTTCTTTTTAATGTTAGTTATTGGCATTTAAAAATTACAAACTCACTACAGGACCTATGTAAATTCCTAAAAATTTGCATATTAATTCCCAAAAATTGATTTTAAAATTCTGAAAATTTAGGGTGTTTACAATCTACCCTCCTTAAGAGGATTGCGTCCTCGCAATCGAAGGGTAAACTATAAAGGCAAGATTTACAGAATTAAAGAATGCTTAAGTTCTACCTGATTCTGCAAATAAGTGTGGATAACGCTGGCGCATAACATCTTCTCGTTCCCAGGTCGATTCGCCAGGAGAGTGCTGTTTTCAAGCTACTCGAACCAGCCTGATTGTCTGCCCTCGCAGTGTCTTCTCGCTGGTGTCGAGTATACCCACTGACTGCTCCTCGTATCTCAGGCTAGGTCCCACCGAAATCTCAGAATGATCAACTATATGACTTGGGTCCGTCACATACCTCCTCAGTTGTGAGACGTGGAATACATCATGCACTCCCTCTAAGGATGGAGGTAATGCAAGACGATAAGCCACCTCACCAATGCGCTCCAAGATATCAAATGGCCCAATGTACCTTGGGCTTAACTTGCCTCTGCTGCCAAATCTGATAGTACCTCTAGTGGGCGAGATCCTCAAAAATACATGCTCTCCTTCCTTGAACTCCAGGGGTCGTCTGTGTGCATCTGCCCAATGCTTCTGTCTATCCTGGGCTGCACGGAGATGGTTCTGAATCTGTTTTACTTTCTCCACTGTCTCCGTTACCAACTCTGGACCCAGTATTTGACGTTCGCCAACGTCGCTCCAGCATATTGGCGATCTGCACTTCCTTCCGTACAACACCTCGAAAGGTGCCATCTGAATGCTTGCCTGATAGCTGTTATTGTAGGAGAAGTCCACTAAGTGCAGGTGATCTTTCCAAGATCCTCCGAAGTCCAGTATACATGATCGCAGCATGTCTTCCAAGATCTGAATTGTGAGCTCTGATTGGCCATCTGTCTGGGGATGATAGGCAGTACTGAACTTGAGCCTGGTGCCGAGACTCTCTTGCATGCTTCGCCAGAAGTGAGATATAAATCTCGAGTCTCGATCTGATACAATACTAACCGGCACTCCATGTAATTTTATGATCTGTCGCATATACATGTCGGCTAGTACTTCCGTGGATTGTCCGACTCTGAACGGCAAGAAGTGAGCCGACTTAGTGAGCCGATCCACGATGACCCATACTGCATCCTTACCACTAGGGCTTCTTGGAAATCCAGTGACGAAGTCCATGGTAATATGCTCCCACTTCCATTCAGGGATGGGAAGCGGCTGCAATATACCTGCAGTCCTTTGGTGCTCGGCCTTCACCTGCTGGCAGACTAAGCATTTTGCCACAAATCGGGCAATCTCCCTTTTCATTCCATGCCACCAGTAATATTGTCTTAGGTCCCGGTACATCTTGGTCCCTCCTGGATGAACAGAGTATATGGAGCGATGCGCTTCTGTCATCAACTCCTGCCTTAATTCTCCATTTGGAACATATAGGCGATTTTTGCACCTTAATGTTCCGTCCTCGTGGATGCGAAGTCCCGTTTGCATGCCTGCTTCGGTTCTCCCTTTCAGCCTTCAGAATCTGGCATCATTAGGCAAAGCTTCCTTGATTCTCTCCACTAGCGATGACTTCACTTCGAGGTTAGCCAGCAAACCATTTTGTCCAGGTAGAACAACCTCTATCTGCAGATCTTGCAAGTCTTGTAATAGCTGAGGCTGCTCCGTTAAGAAATAAGTCGAGGGTTTTCTGCTGAGGGCGTCGGCTACAACATTTGCTTTCCCCGGGTGGTACTGCAGATCGATGTCAAAGTCCACCATCAACTCAAGCCAACGCCTTTGCCTCATGTTGAGCTCCTTCTGTGTATAAACATACTTCAAGCTCTTATGATCAGTGAATATCTCGACCTTCTCTCCATACAGATAATGTCTCCAGATCTTCAAGGCAAAAATTACGGCAGCTAGCTCCAGGTCGTGCGTTGGGTAGTTCTTCTCGTGGACCTTCAGCTGCCTCGATGCATAAGCGATAACCTTGCCATGTTGCATCAAGACACAACCTAGTCCACTACCGGACGCATCACTGTAAACAACAAAACCTCCTGACCCTGAGGAAAGAGTCAAGACTGGTGCTGTTGTTAGACGCCTCTTCAAGTCTTCAAAGGCATTCTGGCATTCTTCCGTCCATATGAACTCCTGATCCTTCCGTGTCAGCTTCGTCATAGATTCCGCGATCCTTGAAATTTTTTTTACGAACCGCCGGTAATACCCAGCAAGTCCAAGAAAACTTCTCACTTCTGCAACAGAGGTAGGGGTAGGCCAGGTTTCTATAGCAGTGACTTTCTCTGGGTCCACAGACAGTCCTTCACCTGAGATAATATGCCCTAAGAATGGTACCTTGTCCATACAGAACTCACATTTGCTGAGTTTGGCATATAGCTTCTCCCTTCTCAAGGTTTCTAGCACAATCCGGAGGTGTTCCTCGTGCTCTTCGTGGTTCTTGGAGTAGACTAGGATATCATCAATGAATACCACCACGAACTTATCCAAGTACTGATGGAAGACCCCGTTCATCAAACTCATAAATACGGCGGGTGCGTTGGTTAAACCAAACGGCATAACTAGGAACTCATAATGTCCATACTTACTTCTGAAGGCCGTCTTTGGGACATCTTCCTTCTTCACCCTAATCTGGTGATAACCGGATCTAAGGTCAATCTTTAAGAATACCTTAGCACCACTCAATTGGTCAAACAAATCATCAATGCGTGGTAATGGGTACCGGTTCTTAATAGTTACAGCATTAAGGGCTCTGTAATCAATGCACAGCCGTACAGATCCGTCCTTCTTGGGTACAAAAAGTATAGGTGCTCCCCATGGTGAAACACTGGGCCGGATAAATTCTTTCTCCAGAAGGTCGTCAACTTGTGTTTTCAGCTCCACTAACTCCTTAGGTGCTAGCCGATATACCGATGAAGTGATAGGTTCGGCTCCTGGAGTTAGGTCTATTGTGAATTCTATCTCCCGATCAGGTGGTAAACCTGGAAGATCGTCGGGAAACACATCCACAAATTCCGTTATGACTCTTGGGTAACTTGAATCTTCTTCTACAGTCAATACCCTAAGAGTTGGCTGGACCCCTTGTTCTACAGCTCCTCGTAGAAATTCAAACTCAGGAAGGCTAGGGGGTCTAAATATCACTTTTCCAAGCCGGCAATCCAGTGTCGCATGGTATTGACTTAACCAGTCCATACCAAGTACAATATCATAATCAGACATAGAAAAGATCAGGAATTGGGCTCGCATCTCTCGGCCACAGACTACTACCGAACATGATCTACAAGTATCACTAACCGGGATAATTCCACCTCCCGTTAGAATTCTCTTCATCTTCGAGAGAGGTGCGGTAGCTATTCTATGTGTGGCTACGAAGCTAGCAGCAATAAATAAATGCGAAGCTCCAGAATCAAATAATGCTACAGCAGGAATTGAAGCTACTAATATGGTACCTGCTATCACTTTGCCTGCAGTAGCTTCCTCAGTGACTGCTAGTGCATATGCCTGACCTCGTCCCTGAACGGGACCCCTTTGCTGACGAGCTTGCTGGAACAATGCTGCCTGAGGTGGTAGAGGTGGCCTGGCTCCTCCAGGCCCTGTCTGTGTTGCTCCCCCAGCTGGAAGAGCTATAGGTGGAGCTGGTCGATTCAGAACTCCCTCTCGACGTTCCGAGCAGTCCTTTGAGAAGTGTTGTCCAGATCCGCAAACCAGGCAGAGTCCCAGCTTGCGTCGATATTCCTTTTCAATATGTCCTACCTTGCTGCAGTAATGGCAAGTAGGCAGGTTCTTAGTTGCGCCTCTTGGAGGCGGGCTCTTCTGGGGCCGTTTAGCAGATTCCCCTGGTGATGACTTGGACGGTGCAGAGAAGAAGGGACGTTTCAGGCTTGATTCCCTCTGAGTAACGCACTCCAGCCGACGTGCTGCAGCTAGGACGTCGGTGTAAGAGGTGGGCGCGACCGATCCGATTAACTTCTGAAGCTCGAACCTGAGCCCATCAAAGAATTTCTCCGCCTTCTCCTCTTCGGTGGAAATTAGCGAAGGGGCAAAGCGGCTCAGGCGAATGAATTCGGCGTTATATTCCTCCACCGTCATGTTGCCCTGGATCAGGCGGTTGAATCTGTCTCGGAGTTCTGACCGAGCCACAGCAGGGATGTACATTTCCTGGAAGAGTCTGGAGAACTCCTCCCAGGTAACCTGATCATGTGCGAGCCTTCTTTCTTCGGACAGCCACCAATGATGTGCGTTGTCCGTCAGTTGCATCCTGACGGCAGTAATCCATTTGTCCCTTGGTAGTTCGGCGGCCTCCAACTGATGCTGTGTATTTGTAAGCCATTCATGTACTTTAGTTGGTCCTTCCTTGCCCGAGAAGGTACGGGGCTTAAGTTGGCGGAAATTCGTGATGGATCCCGTCGCTGGCCGCCTATTTGGTGGATTTGCATGTTCCAATGCTGCGACCAGGCTGTTCCTTAGGTTCTCGGCCTCTCGGCGTTGGGCCTCCTGTGGGTCAGCTGTTGGGCCTGCATCATTGCGTAGAACATCTGGAACATTTGCTGGCCGTCCATTGCCTGTCCTGGAGGAAAGACAGACATCGTAGGAGGGAACTGGGGAGGAGGCGGGATGTCATCACGCCTGAACCTGGAACTTGGCTGGCCAGTTTGATTGCTCTAGGAGGATTGTCCTCTGGTATCTGGCGTTGTTCCAGCTTCACAGGTAAACCCTGCTTCAGTCGGTGTACCCAAGGGGGTCTCGTCACCACGTCTGGGATCCATAACTCTGCACCAAAAAGAAACAATGAGAATGCACAGAGGAATCAAAACATGATGCAGTTCAAGCAATTTAATTGAATTCGACATAGAGTTCAAAAATGATTCAATCAATGGATGAGATCCTATAACCTATCCTATCTTGTTGCAGGCCTGTCCGGTCCCTAAGTTGAAACCGAATAATTTAGTTTGACCTGCATGGGCCACCACAAAAACCATGTCACGCCCCAGTCCCAAAATATCGAGGGACTGGACACGTGGCAATGGCCAGCAGCACGCACCGATGGATAACCCAATTTAATGGAGCCATCAGGGCGTACTTAAGCTATAAATAAGGTCTACTACAACAAGTCACACTAATCTCATCCATATAGTTAAAGAAATAACTGCATAATGGAATGGAAATAAGTAGCAACAATAATCACAGCAAGTCAGTCGGAGAAACAACCCGACTTAAGTCTGAATAAACTGGCTCTATAGGCCAGGAACAAGAGATAAACATGAAATAAATACTGAGTACTGGAACAGGCACTCAGGAGAAGTCTTCGGCAGTCACCTCGTCTTCAGTGTTCGGTTCTATTCCAGCAATAGCTTCAGCTCCGGTCCCGTATACCTCGGGGTACTGCTCCTCTGCTAAACCTGGGGACATAATCCATTCCAGGTCCTCAGTGGACATAGCAAGGCACAAAATAAAATAAGCCAAATGAATAAGCAGTGCAATAAATAAATGAACAGCAGGGTAAACTAAGTAACCATCTATGTGATATGCAAATAAGAGCAACACTAGTACTCAGGCTGAGACCGCTACAAGCTCTGTGTCGGGGAGCCGGTAGCAGTAATAACACGTAAAGGGTCTAGCTCTGCTGGAGAGTCTACAACCTCACAATAATAGTAGATATATATGTAGAACAGCCTGTAGCCTGTGTGTCTCTCCCCACCCAATGTAATCACGCAAGCCATGACCATAATGTCTCATGTCCATGTCAGCGGGATTATAGCTAATGCAATAAGTCATACTGTCTATAACTAAAATAATTCTGTCAAGTCCCGTATCCTATACAGAATCACCACGAATATCTCAGGAGGATTCTGTCCATGATAGTGTTAAGTGTCCTGGGTTGTAGGATACTTGATAGGTCAAGTACAAAAGTAAGGGAATCGTAAATCCATCTCTAATGACGAACCCAACACCGCGTATGGTGTTGGCACCCGACTATGATCGGACACTAGGTACGTCATACGTTCCCTAGGTTAAGCAGTTTAAATCAGTTTATATGAATTTACACAAGACATCCAGTAGAGTATTTTTGCAGATAATATGAAAATAATGACTGCAAGTTTGGCAATGTGCACTTGCCTGAGGTTTTGATTCCACATAGGTCCTGGTTTCGGAAATTTCCAGAGATGTCTCCGAAAGCTAAAATAAATAGCACCATCATGCTCAGAAGGTGTCAAATAGCTAGGAACGCCTGTCCTTGGGTCCAATTTGGAGACAAGGGCAAAAACGACAGTTTCGGGCCAAAACGGGGTCCACCGGTGGGCCCGCTTTGCACCGAAAAACGTGTCAGAGTCAATGGTCTCCAAATTTACCAAACTTAGTGTCAACAGGTCAGGAACGCTGATACGAACCCAACGAAACTTTCAGATTTGAATTCCGATAAGCCGATCACAAAATCGCCTGTCGAGCGGGGCCTGTGGGGCCCACGACACGCGATTTTGTCAACGTTCTCAGAATCGAACCAAACTTGACCCACAGGACCAGCGTATCGCTACGAGTCCGATGGCGCAAGTTTCGTCTCGATCTGACGTGTGTGCACGAAGTTAGGGTAAATTACAGAAAAGTCGGATACGGGGCGATGTCTGCGGATACGCGTTGATTTCGGTGTGCACGCACACCCGAATCAGCTTCCGCGAAATCTCACACGTCCGTATCGACGAGGCTCACGTATCTGTGAAGACCGCACGCGACCAAGTCGTCCTGTTTGGCGGGACGTACTCAGTTCCGGGGTGAAACAGGGTCTGGTTTTTTCTGTTTTTGGATCGCGGTGTGCGATCACCACAGGACGCGATGCCCCGAGCGGTTTGTCCGGGCACCGAGAGAGTCATACAGGCTTCGCGTAGAAATTTACAGAATCAAAATTGGAGATACAGGGTGCAAGATACGAGTACCTGAAGGGAACCCGAGAAACTAGGGTTCGGGTTGTGTCCGACACGTGTCGGACACCAAATTGAAAACTAGGGTTAGGGTTTGGGCTTCCCAGGCGGACTGCGGCGGCTGAGGGCGTCGCTGAGGTGGCCGGAGGACCACCGGTGAGGGCTCGGGCGGCGCCGGCGAGGCTGGGCGGAGGTGGCGCAGGGGCCGGAGGCGGCCGGAGCAGCGGCGGGGTGCGTCTCAGCTGCTGCTGCTGCTCAGCGCTGCGGGGAGAAGGAGGAGGCCGGCTCGGGCGGCTCACGGCGAGCTGGTGGCGGCGACGCTGGTCTGAGGGGGCGGCGATTCTCGGGGGTCGCCGGAGCTGGGGATGGCCGGCGTCGGGGTAGGGGAATGAGGTAGTGAGGCGGAGGAGGAAGGTGAGGGGAGAGCTTATATAGGGGCGCCGACGAGGGTTTGTGGCCGGGGGAGTCGGAGACGAGGAGGACGTGGGCACTGAAGCGGAGGGGGAGGTGGACGTGGCCGCCGAAAAATGCGGTGGCGGCGGAGGGAGTGGGTAGAGGGAGTCGTGGGGAAGGGGGTGAAGATGCGGGTCGGGTCGGGCGGCGGGCTCCGGGTGAGCGGACCCGCCCGACCCGCTAACAGCGGTTGGGACTGGGTCACCAATGGGCTCGGCCCACTGGGCCGGGCCCCTAAACCAAATAACAATAATAATAAAAATAATAAAACAATAATTAATAATAATAATGATAATAATTTAATTAATTAGAAAATATATTTTTAGGCTTTTAAAAATAGGTCTGAGGCCCAATAAAATTCCAGAAAATTACCCTAAGTCCGGTTTTCTATTTTACACCATAAAATCATATTTTGGTTTCTTTTTAATGTTAGTTATTGGCATTTAAAAATTACAAACTCACTACAGGACCTATGTAAATTCCTGAAAATTTGCATATTAATTCCCAAAAATTGATTTTAAAATTCTGAAAATTTAGGGTGTTTACATTATTGCAATATTTGGGTATTGAACAATTCTATTTTACTCTCTCATTATCAGACTCACTATTACAATATTTTTAAGTTTGTATTGAA
Source organism: Iris macrosiphon (assembly GCA_036927795.1). Lineage (NCBI taxonomy): Eukaryota > Viridiplantae > Streptophyta > Magnoliopsida > Asparagales > Iridaceae > Iris > Iris macrosiphon. The sequence goes on from JAYESA010000003.1 coordinate 173,297,731, forward strand.
TATTTCTATTTTACTCTCTCGGTTGACTAGTACATCTTCTTCGGTTGTGTCCCATAGCACCACAATTACTGCAACGTAGATCTCTTGTCGATGAATCCCGGGGTTTGATGCGGTTCTTCTTTGGTCTTCCGGCTTTGCGTCTTACATCTGGCACCCCAATTTGTCCTCTTACCAAAGGACCTTGGATCTCGTAGGGAACTGGAATTGGCTCCATTTTTGACGCGTATACCCTTTTCAAGTTTTCCGTCGAAAATACTGTAGGATAAAAACTATCAATACTAATATTACAATATCTACAAACAAAACATGCATGTATACATGGTATTTAAGTATGGTACCATCTTAAACATGTACAAGATCTGTCAGTTATATGAACAATATAGGTTCTACTTGTTGCCCGGTCTATTATTTCAAACTTATAACTATCAATAGCTAATATTTCTAGGTGGTTCTTCTCTTTGATAATAGAAGCCATATTTTTTAACATCTTGGGACAATAATCTGTGTCTATATTTTCAGCAAACTTTCTACGATTGTCATGAAGTGTAATAATCTTGGCTCTAATACCATCGAAAAGTATTGTAATTGGCTTATCTCGTAATTTCTTAATCTAGCTATTGAAACATTCAGCAAGATTAGAAGTGTTAATATCTAATCTAGGACAAGTAGCATACGCTGTTATCCAATGTTCAAATCGACGACTTTCATCGTTTACACCAATAAGCCAATCGTACAACACTATATTCTCGGCTTTAATTATATCAAACACACTCTCTGCATCCGTTTTATTATATGATCTAGCAAGCGAGTCTAACAAGCGTTGAAATACTGGTTCTTTTGAAACTTTTTTCATGTTTTGTTTAAAACGTTGAATACAAAAAAAATGAGGAGATGCAGGAAAAATAGCACGAACAACATTTATTAATCCCTTTTGCTTGTCAGATATAAATGAAATTGCACTCCAATCATTAAAACAACTTTCAAAAGATATTTTAAGCGAATTTAAAAACCAAGACCAAGAATCACTATTCTCACCTTCAGCAACAGCATAAGCTATAGGATATAATTGATAGTTAGGATCATGAGCACAAGCAATAAATAAGATACCTTGATATTTAGACGAAAGAAATGTAGCATCAGTACTAATAATTGGTAAACATCCACTTAAAAATCCATCAATACATGACTTAAAACAAATAAAAATTCGTTGGAAGCTATTGTTTTCGGCAGTTTTAATAAAACATGTACTACCTGGATTTGTCTCCATAATTCTATAACAATATTCCTCAAGACTAGCGTATGCCTCATCATAACTACCATTAATTTCAGCTAGTGCTGTCTCTCGGGCTCTCCATGCTTTGGAATAACTAACTTGTATACGGTGCTCCCTATATATATCTTTAACAATTTGTGATGGACTGTATGACTGGTTATCTCTAATAATGTCAATTATCATGGTCTTAATCCATGAAGCGGTAGCTAGTCGATGACGTCCTGTACTAAGTCTTCCTAAACAAGAATGACGATTTTCTAATGTACTAACTTTAACTATATCGCCATTTCCAATAGATTTGACATATACTCTCCAATTACAATTCGGTTGATCACAACTATAAATAATTTCACGAGCATTATTCATAAGACTAGCTGAACAACTAAAATTATATTTAATTGCTAAATTACTTATAAAGCTTCTAAAGTGAGAACGACTAGGAAATGATTCTCCCTTAAATAATTCATCAGTGATAGCTTTTACAACATCATCATCTACCATATAATCTATATTTTCAACTAAATCATCACTATTTTCATCCGCGTTGTCACTATCATCATCATGGTTAGATTCATCTGATGATGAATGACCTTCTTGGATAAATAAAACTATTTGTTGAGAAGAACTAGCACCCGAACTAACATGCTGATATTCAGAAAAATATTTATTATTTCTACTATCTAAGGTTGCTGCTACTTTAATAACAAATATTTTTATATATCGTGATTGTGAATTAATCTCAAGAATATAATTCTATGCATCTTCACTATCTATCAAAAAACAATTAGAAAAGAAAATAGACTTCAGAATAAAATCATAATTAATAGAACAACGTTCAATAATATGATTACGTATATTTTCAAAACTAATATTCGGGTAAGTTGAAAAATTATACTTTCTCCTCCTTCGTAATTTAACCCATTTACTTTACCGTCGTGCGAGCATACAATTCTTACGCTACGATCCATGACGGTTGAGAACTTTTGCTACAGAAAACAGGAGGAGGAAGCTGTAAAAATAGGAGGAGGAAGCTGCAAAAATATGAGGAGGAGGAGGAGAAGGAGAATGTGTTGTGTGAGGAGTGTTTGGGGGGTGGGGGTGTTTATAGGGGTTGGAGGGAGCCGTTGGAGGGAGCCGTTGTGTTACGCCCCAGTCCCAAAATACGTAGGACTAGGTCACGTAACCATGCCAGCTGGCCCGTATATATGGCAACTCCAATATATGGAAACCATATATACGTGCGTACGCTGTATAATGAACAATAAATTCGCAAGTGGTAAGACTAATCACAAGTCACAAGGTAATATCTAAATCTCATCCACATAATCAAATATGAATAAACAATAACCATGTAGCTAGATCTCAATGATAAGTATCTAAGGAATGACAGTCGGATGGAAATAAATCTACTGCCGAAATAGAATATAAAAATGAACCAGATACACACCATATAAGAACCACATCTGACAATCACGAGGCTCGAAGAGAAGACCTCCTCGGGATATATGTAACCTGTCCGGATCTGTGCTCCTGTGAATACTCAAGAACATACACACCTGGCAGGGAACCAGGTCCTCAGAGGAACATAGCAAGATACATAAAAATGACATGCCATAATGTAAATACTGAATAAATAAATGGGGTGTACTAACCATCTAAGTGAATGCAATTTAAAGACCTTGTAGTACGCATGGGAATGTGTGGCTAGACATATGCTGACGTAATTCACCAATCGTCGGGACTGGCTAGTATATGTGTCATATGCCCCCGACGCAGGGAACTCTGCAATCGTCCATCTCCGAGGAGCATGGATCGAAGGATAAAGACTCAATGAAGGGGGTGTCCCATACGCCTACTAGATGTCTTCCCCGCCCAATATAGATGTACAAGTCGTAAAAACGACGTGGACACCTCCTACTATGATGCAAGTCTCAATAAAATAAACAACTGAGCTAAATACTGCTACACGTGTTGCTCACACTGATTGCCAGTCGCGCATGAGGCACGCGTCCCTACATGTACTCACTCTGTGACGTGTAATGATACGTGTCAAGGCCTGAGAAGTTATATCAATAACTTCACAACTTTAGGTGGTCTACTAGACACTAGGTCAGACACAAGTCCTAACGTCAACGCCATCGTTGACTGCACCCGAGTTTTCTCGGACGCACACATTTATATAATATAAAAAATAGATAAACATGTAACTAGCAATAACTGAATTTAAATAGTACAACAAGGCAAGGTATACTTGCCTGGCGGGAGAGCTGCAAATATAATGTCCAGATGTCAAATACCAAGTGTCAGAAACTATGGCCTCAGAAGGAAAGTCTCCAGATGCTGAAATAAACATCACTAACAGTCTCAGAAAATATCAAATAGCTAGAAACGCCTGTCTTTAAGTCCAATTTGGACACAGGGGCAAAAATGACAGTTTTCGGTCAAAGCGGGGTCCACATGTGGGCCCACTTTACTCTGAAAAACGTGTCAGGGTCAAAGGTCTCCAAATTCGCCAAACTTAGTGTCAACAAGTCAGGAACGATGATACGAACCCAACGGAACTTCCAGAATTGGATTCCGATGAGCCGGTCACAAAATCGCCCGTCAAGTGGAGCCTGTGGGGCCCACGATACAGGATTTTGTTAACGTTCTCAGAATCGAACCAAACTTGGTTCACAGGACCAGCGTATTGCTACGAGTCCGATGGCGCAAGTTTCGTTTCGATCCGACGTGTGTACACAAAGTTGCAACGTATTCCAGAACTGACAGATACGGGGCGGTGTCGGCGGATACGCGTTGATTCCGGTGTGCACGCACATCCAAATCAACTTCTCCGAATTCCTACACGTCCATATCAACGTCGCGCACGTTTCGGTAAAGATCGCGTGCGACCAAGTCGTCCCGTTTGGCGGGGCGTACCCAGTTCCGGGGTGAATCGGGTATGATTTTTCCTGTTTTTGGATCGCGTGCCGCGATCGCCACAGGACGCGATGCACCGAGCGGGTTGTACGGGCATCGAGAAGGTCACATAGCCTACGTGTCATAACTGACAAAATTAAAAACGGAAATACGAGGTGAGAGGAATCGTTACCTGAACAGGGCTCCGAGAAACTGCGTTTCTCGTGTCCGACACGTGTCCTACACGTGTCCGAGGGCTGTGTCCGTGTCCTGTGCCCTGTCCGTGTCCACGGCGACCCTAGGGTTGCTGGAGACTGGCCGGGGCGGCTCGCTGGAGGAAGGTTGTCGTGGCTGGAGCTCCGGCGAGGGCTCCGACGACGAGGCGGAGGGAAGCTGCTGCCGTCGGGGTTCCGGAGGGGAAACTCGGGGCTGAGCGGGGAAGTCGAGGAGGAGGAGGAGAAGGAGCAGAGTCGGCGAGGCGAGGGCGGAGGAGGTGGAGGTCGAGGTGGCGGCGGAGCTCTCCGGCGAAAGAACAGGCGGCGGGGGAGTCGGGGCTGCTCCGGGGTTCCGAGGAGAGGGGTCGGGTGGAGAAGAAGATGAGGAGAGGGAGGAGATAGCCAGCGGGGGGGGGGGGGAGGGGGCTCCGGCGAGGCGGAGCGGCTCCGGCGGCGGGGTCGGCTGCCGCTCTGGCGAGGGGGTTGCCGCGTGTGGGAGGCGGAGGAGATGGGGAAGCCGCGGGGAGAAGGCTGAGGAGGAGGTCGGCCAGCAGGGGAGGGCTCCGCTCCAGCCGGGAGGGAATCGCCGCCGGCCAGGGGGGGTCGGCTGCGGGTTGGGGGGGGTAGGTTTAGGATTTTTATTTTTATTTTCTTTTTCTTTTTCTTTTAGTTTTCTTTTATAAAGAAATATATTAATTAAATAAGTAAAATATCTCAAGATATTTTTAGGATATTTTTGGGATATTTTTGGGATCTTTTCGGGTGGGTCCCGTCTCCAAATGGACGGTGCAGGTTCACCGGCCAGTGAAGGGGTGACACCTCGCACTGCAATTTGCAGGAAAGTCCCTGTAGTTTCTTAAATTGCGTAAAATCCTAGTTTTGGGAAATTGCGCAATTTATAAAATTGTCTGGGAAAACACCCGATTCCTGAAAAATGCTAAAAAGCACAGAATTGAGGGAAATTGCTATGTAAGGGCCTTGGGGGAAATGGGGTTGAGTTTGGGCAGGGGTTGGACCTGGTTTCTAGGTGATACGGGTCACCGTATTTATTAATTAATAAATACTGCGCACGGTGTTCTCTAATTATTTAGAGGCAGGTAGGGTCATAATTTTTCTACGGTGTCAATACACTAAATGTAGTATACTCGGTGTAGAAAATTAACGTATTTTTGTTTGGGCAAAACAGGTGCAGGTTGGGCCTCAAATCTCTATTGGTACAGAGATGGGTAAAGAGCAGGAAATTAATTAGGAAATAAATACGTACGTTTGTAACGATATTTGTGCGTCTCAAACGAGGCTCATTTTAGCACATCTGTGAGTTGCACAAAGTTCAGGAAAATAGTCTGGTATGTCTAGGACAGGTATGTGAACTTTGTTCGGGGATAACAGTCAAGGTAAAGCTCCAAATAATTAGGTGACGGACAGGTGCACAAGTCAACAGGATATGTAGGAAAAATAAATTAAAATATTGCCATAAATCCTAAATTGTTAAAATAATCCTAAAAATACTGAAATCTGGTCGAGGGGGTTTACACGTTGCCCAACGGCTGGATAGCCAACGGTGCATGGCCCGCCAACTGAGTTGGCGAGCGGCCTCTCGAGGAGAGCGCCCCGCCAACTCAGTTGGCGAGATGCTCGCCAACTCAGCACCTCGCCAACTGAGTTGGCGAGTGGTCTCCCCCTCCGCAAATACCCAAAACTTTTTCCGTTTTTTATAAATATTTAATTTTATATTACTTTAAATGAAAAAATCCGAAAAAAATTAAAGAAAGGTATTAAGAAGAAGTGCAACTGTAATTTATGACAATAATAATAATAATAGTAATAATAATAATAATAATAATAATAATATGTTAGTCCCGAGACTTAATCAAAGATGGATGAACGCGTGGTCGAGATCAGAGGTTCACACAAATTTCTCACTCTGACTATTCTCAATTTCCACGAAGAACTATATAATGATTCTGATTACAACTTGAAACAAGATAACAAAAGAATCAGAGAAAACTATCTTCTCATTCTTCCTTGCAATCGCAATTGCAAACGGACAAAACATAGTTTACAACTTGTAAAAGAGAAGAGGAAGAAGAAGAATAAACTCTGCTTGCTGGGGTGATGAAGATTACCGTTGCTCAAAGCAAGATTCGTCGCACACGATCTGCTCCCAGGAACCAGCAAGTTCATGTAGAACTTCTGAAACGCTCGATGTCACCTCCTTTCTTGGACTCACACGAACTTTCTGGACTTTAATGACGGCTCCAGCAGCAAATCTCTTCATCTCACAATTTTTGAAGTAAGAAAAATCTCAAATGGGGTTTGAAGAGAGTATGTATAGGCATAGGGAGGAATCCCTAATCCTAATCTCGGCCGTCCATCAATTACAAAAAATTACAATGAATTTAATTCATATCCGAGAAGATTGGAATAAATTAAATTTAAATCCTATATGATTATTTTGAATTAAATTCAAATCCTACATGATTAAATTTAAATCCTTCATGATTGAAATAAATTAAATTCAAATTCCACATGATTAATTCAAATCCTACATGATTGGAATGAATTAAATTCAAATCCCACAAATAACAGATTTAAATTAATGACCAAATCTTTCCATAACTGATTAAATCTATCCGATAGCAACGGACCCGCATGCAACCGCTCATGCGGCCCCGCAAGCAACCGCTCATGCAGCCGCTGATATGGCAGGGCATACTGCCACGCATGCGGCTGCGCATGCAGTCAGCCTATGCGGCCATGCATGCGGCTCCCGCATATCCGAGCGCATCAAATGCGTACAAGCGCCATGCGACGATGCTGACGTGCTAAGTACAAAGTGTGCAAACAAAGCGCCACTTTGCGCCCTTGAGTTCGAGTCCGAGTCGCTAAGCTCCTTTGGGACTTAGCTCCTATAGAAATAATTTCAAGGGCATGACAAAAAGCATAAATGATTTCATGAGGAGTTAATCATTTTTTTTCCTAGGAAAATACCCCCATATGACACCCGTGTGCCGCACCACACTCCAAGTGCACACCTCAACTCATACAAAGTATTATATTGAGATACCCACTTGGTGGTGTAGCCAATGTAGGACTATTTTTCTTAGTCCAACGATAAAAGCACTAACAATCTCCCACATATCTCAATATATGGGTTGAGCGTTCCCCATAGTGACTGCCCATCATGCATTATGATAGATTTTGCTTCGACTTGAATCTTCCCGCATGGATCAAATAACAGTATGATACAAGAATGAACTAAGCCTTGAATTCTGCACCATAGTTACAATTTTTCTCACTCACACAATGACATCAGATGTGCTTCTAGTTGCACATTAAAGGTCCTGTACACGCCTGATTTTGGTATATGTATCTTGGACGTCTACGATTTTACCCTAAAGAGACGTCTTATATCTATATCCATACACTCTAGGTAAGTTCTTTTAAATAGTCCTTTGCATGAAGCACTGCACTTCCTTGTGGTGCTACGCCGCTATGATATGGTCTTCTGCCGAGGTTCACTCCCTCATGTGGTGTCATCCACTATAGCATGAGGTTCACTCCCTCTTTGTAGTGCCAAACTACCCAGCATGAAGCATTGCGCTTCCTTTGCGGTGTTACGCCGCTGTGACATGGCTCGGAAGTCCAATCTATCAATTTGCATAGTCTATCTCCTCCCTTACGTTTGATAGAATCCACTTATCTATTCTTTCCTAAGCCTGGACTACCAAATCACGATCCCATTTTAACCATCGATGTATATCATAGCTCTAAGTCATGCAACACGATCTACGGATCCGTTCATGAAACCATCCAGCATATCTTACTGCATGTTCTAGATTAACTCCTCCTCAAAAATACTTAGATTCATTTGTATACTGAAACTCGTCTTATCATGTCGAACCACAAGTCAAGACGATCATTTAATTATCACGCTCCAGTCTCCCGCGAGTTCAATTATCCCCGTTGGACGTAAAATTACCACGCCAACGCTCCTGCGGGATAACCGTCCTAATTCGGATGTGACACATGTACGAGCATAGAGTTACGCTCGCACAAGACAAGAACGTCGAACAATATGGTTATCACCGAAATGATCAAGAAACCTTATCATTTTACCTTGCTCCATCCAAGATATATATACTTATCCATCAAGTCATGTCCGTTCATGCCGTGATTATAATTCGTCTAGCAAAATCATCCAACTTCAACATTTTCGTTTGATAAATCCATAGTCTACTTCTAGCATTCCTCAAATAACTAAGTTTCAAATCCCAAACCCAAGTCTATTCACTTTTGATACGTTCTATTTTATCGAGTTCGTTTGAAAAATCTTCGAACATGTCCCTGCGAGTTCGATTATCCCCGCCGGACGTAAAATTACCACGCCAGCACTCTCGTGGAATAATCGATCTCGTCTAGACCTGATGTCAAGTGTTACCTTTGAACTCGACTCAAGATCATTCGTCCAAGTCAAGATTAAATTCATTATCGTCCACCTTAATCATTGAACCAAGATTTTCTAACTTGCATCAATCCATGATATCTTCCAACTATTGATATGATATAAGATCTCTCAAATTTGAAACCGTAGCATTCATATTTGGATCGAACTCTATCGAGCGATATCCTACTCAAATCCAAATTTTCCACGCGCGCTATCATTTGTTCGCGCCATATTCTCATTGTACTAGCTTCGATCAAATCCTCGATTATTCTATCTCAACTCAAGTTTTAATTCGTTTGATTCAATTCATAATTACTCGTACGATCCACTAAGTTTTTTTGACCATGATATCAATTCCAAATACTCTTTGTTCCTATTCGATGTAAGTCTTATCCCATGTTCAACTCATTCTAACTTGTTCGAATCAAATCATGAATGATTCCTTCGAATTTGCTCACTTGCTAGGCATTATTTATACTAAGGCTTCGCATAATTATGCCGCTTGCTGCAAGACCCGTTTAATACTCCAAAACCCACGATTCGTTCGAACATTTCTAAGTCGACCAATACACCACTCAAGCTTCGAGCTATATCTATGAATCTTTATAGCTTATTTCTTTTCTCAATTCGCATATTCGAACCTGGGACTATCGAACACACCACTCAGAAATTGAGTCATCTTTTTAACTCCTGAATCGAGTTCGTGTCGTTCACTCGTATATCCAATTTGTTCCTTAAAACTTCAACACGGTCCCTATTTGCTGCCTTTATGATCTTAGACTCGTATGTACCTCTATTGATAGCCCTTATACAAACTATGTTTTGAGTCGTATCTTATCGATACGAACAACCGTCTGAACTATACGTCGAAACCCAAGCATGACTCCCAAGATTCTCTTTAGCGATAGTCCGATCATGCTTCTATCGATAGCCTTTCTAAGTCTGACTTATCCTTACCTGAACAATATTCAAATCTCGTTCGCCAACTTGTTCGCACCCAAGGATCATATCGTGCGATATTTAATACAACTTAGCCAAAAGGCTGTGTGCATAGGCAACTATCCGAACGATATTCTATCTCGCACACTAATCCACTTGGTGTTCTCGTATAGGCATTCGGGTTTACAAAGAACTTACAGATTCTAACATAAGTCCATTACCACAAAGTCTGACACAGGTTGGCACAAAGGCCTTCGCTTCACAATTTTGTACTAGCAATCATATCATTCATATGCACTTAAAAATATTTAGACTCATTGTATGGAACATTCCGTTGGAACTTTGAGAGAGAGCGTATGTAATATAACCCAAGAATGAGCTTTCAAAACTGAAAGAATCGATAAGAAGTCCAAGGACGTAGAGCTATGCTCTGATAGCAATATGTTACGCCCCGATCTTCCGCTGGAATCGGCCGTCCCCGCTAGGCGCGAATCATCGCGCCAGCGCTCCCGCGGGATGATCGTTTCCATCGGAACGTGATGCCACGCGAGCCTGGAGTTGCGCCCGCGCAAGGCAAATACCGAAACGACCGTTGATAACTAGTTCACCAAGTCGATATAGCGAAAACATAGAATAAACATAAGTATGAATACAAAATAGCTCTTTATTGATAATGAATAAGATTACAAGCGGCACTAGGCCAAGATTACAAGTCGCCCAAGCTCTCTCTCTCTAAGAATAAAGACGTGCCAAACGGCTTACAACTTGGGATGATACATAGGCGATGTTCAATATTATGTTCTGTATATGTGCTTCAGCTCCGGACGCAACACTCCAAGGCTCCAGAGCGAACTCTACACCTTAGCGCGTACGAGGGAATATTCTGTACCGAACAAGGTTCTTCCGCACCATGCAAGAAATAAGGTGGGTTATCAGTACATGAATGTACTGGTGAGGAGGCTTCTCGCCCGCTCGATAAATCTAACACATTAATATTAGTTTCGTGCACCAACTATTAAGTTATCTTGCTATTCTTGTCTTAGGATCAATTTCATGCATAAGATACAAAGTCTATCTCATGTGGCAGTGCGCCGTACGATATACAAGAAATACGACGATACTTACCAACTTACCATTTATCCTTCCCTGCCCAAGTATGAAACCAAGTTAAACCCAACACGAATATAGATATATAAAATCCCAAGATCGCATAACGAACACATGTATGCTACGAGTGTGTTTCTAAATCAAGTGCACGATATACACATTTTATAATACTCTTATCATTTTGTGACTCAGGTTGTGCAGATTACTCAGATGTCTTATAATCATTTTACACCGGCATGCTATACTTGTATAGACATGTTTTACTCAGACTACTCAAATGTGTTTCAAACTTCAGGTTACTTTATATTTGTTACTTGCCACAAGATCCTAACGAGCCCATACGCAGGTTGCCGCCACGTATGCAATATACTAATGACAAACTTGGTCTTATGACCTGACGAGCCACCATGGACAAGGTATAGTCTCGGCACGAGAATGGAATGCAACGCAGGTAGCGACCCTCGCTACACGCCTTCCCTTCGGCAGCAACGACTATCTAAAATATTCCTGACCGGTTCGGATCGGCCCTGGCGCGACCGGCGTACCGTCCACAGGAACCTGAATCCTGTGCACAGGTTGTCCATGACCATTGACGATCAACACTAAACTTTTATTATATGCAACACCTTAAGACCTTGAATGAACATAGCTACTTGACACAGTGTTTATACATTTTACTCGTTCAAAGATCTCAAGATCTGGTGTATTTCTATTTTCATGCACCGTTTATACTGACGTTTTACTTCTTGTTGCAGCTCCCATTTGGGCGTTGCCTTGGCGACCCAACGGTCCCGAAGACTTTCTATGTTTCTATTGTTTGGCTTGGAACGACTATCTTGATAGTCTTCTGCCACAGGTAAGTTAACCAGAATCTATGTTGTGCTTCTGTACCGAGGCCATATCTATGTGACGAACATTTCAAGACATATGGAGCAATGTATTTCAAAGAACATATAAGGAACAAGAGCAACACTACAAAATGAAATTATAAGAACTTTAAAGTGAGCCTACCATTCCGTTCAACCGATCTACTTCCATGTTCTATACAAAGATGTATCAGATGTGATTATTCCCTTAACTAGATGTATTGTATTCTTTATTAGCATGCAAGGGATGACTCTTCTAGCGACTAGCATATATCAACCGTATTTTAATTGTGCTGGCTAAGCAAAGACAAGTTCATCGTAACCACCCACCTTAGCGATGATTCGCCTCGGTCGAGCGATACTCCGAGCGAGGCTCTGAAAGTCTAAGTCTGAACTCCTGAAGGGCCAAGTCTGGAATTCCTTTGCCTCAAGCAAGTCTTCTCGCTGAGCAAAGCGGGTCGGGTCATTGCACTAATGGAAAAATAGGGTTCAATGAAGATTTGGTTTATCCCACACGTAACCGTCATGGGCAACCCGCTTTTCTATGTTCTTTGTGCCATTTGAATCGGCTGCCCGCTTGAACGGAATGGGTCATTATATTTCAAAAACTCAGATTCATTATTAAGGCGTGCAAGAATCAGAGAATAAAGTTTTGTCCACTCACCTAGATCAGTCATCTTCTGGTTCAACAGGGAGCTCTCCAAGAAGGTTTTCTTTTTGAGTCAATAAACCGATATCTCTTGTACATAGTGCCAATGTGGAGCATGGTACTATAATTTTGCTAGACAAATTATGATCACGGCATGAACGGACATGACTTGAAGGATTATATATATATATCTTGGATGGAGCAAAGAATAAATATAAGGTGTCTCGATCATTTCGATAAAAATCATAACGTTTGACGTTCTTGTCTTGTACGAGCCTAACTCTATGCTCATACATGCGTCACACCCGGATTAGGACAATTATCTAGCGGGAGCGTTGGCGTAGTGATCTTACATCCAACGAGAATGATCGAACTTGCGGAAGACCGGAGCGTGACAATTGATGGATCATCTTGACTTGTGGTTCGACACGATAAAACAAATTTGAGAATACAAGTGGATCAGAAGTATTTCAAGGATAAGTTAGTCTAGAACCTGGAGTAAATCACGCTTGATGGTTTCATGAACGGATACATGAATCTTATTGGACGACTTAGAGTTATAATAAATGATTTATAATTGAATCATAGCTTGGTGGTCTAGACTAGAAATGGACAAATGGGTTCTATCAAACATGCTTAAGGAGATAGACTATGTGAATTGCTAGGCTTGTAATGCAACTTGAATATATCATGAATTTTACTAAACAGACTCGAACCATGTATAAATGAACATGTTAATGTATGTAGGATGATCTGTGTTTGATGTTTAGAAATTTGAGTGAAACGAGCTTGGGTAGAATATCCCGTACAAATGGATAATAATTTAACCTTAGGAATTGGGGCAAGCATCGTGCGACGAATTTGTAAGATGAATCGTGTGCTTAAACTTGTACCTATGACCTTGTGAGCTGACCTAGTAATTAGGCAGACGATCATGTGCCGAGTAAAATAACTTGTGTGACTGACCTTAGCATATTGCTTGAGCAATCCATAGAACCGGGGCAGCAAAACTTAGAGTTAGACTTGGAATGGTAAGTGTGTGCTATGTTTGACCCAAACTGATGGATGCTAATCGGTAGATCGGATAGATCGTGCTTAACGGTAGTACAAAGCATGATTTGAGTCAGATTAGAAATGATTTGGAATTTTATTGACACTGTTGCAGGTATCATCGTGATTCATAAGACGAGAATCCTTAAGATTTTTGCATGTAGCTTGTCCGATTTCGTTATCGATGAGTTTGGTTGAATGCATATATTTAAGGGACGCCTTGAACGTGTGCACGATCCAAGACTCAGTGATATGTTGAACTCGAGTGCAAAGACTTCGCTATCGCTAAGTTGGTTGACATGCAAATATTTGAGGGACGCTTTGAATATGTGTACGATCCAAACTTGCAATATGCTGATCTCAAATGCTAGTTTAAGTGAATATGTTAGATTCGCATGAACGAGTATAACGATTTGGATAAGTTTGCCTCAGCCTTTGATCATCATTCAAGATTGATCATACCGTACCCCGCGTTAAGCGATATATGTTTCACGCTAAGGCGCAATAGAGACTGAATCGGAGCTTGGATTGAATGATAGAGTCATTTAATGAGACAGATCCAGCATACATGCGATACGGTATAAGGAACGTGTAGAAAATTGTGTTCGAACGGATCTAGTGGTACCAATTGTTATGCTTGAGATAGATTCGATAGTATACGAGAGAATGGCTTGCGCTCAGGAAGTCTCAAGGACGGGACTTTTTCTGAGTGGTGTATAATGTAACGACCCGTTCCGTTCAAGCGAACAGCCGATTCAAACGGCGCAAGTGCAACGACCCGACCCGCTTTGCTCAGCAAGATGACTCATTTAAGGCAAATAATTTTCAGACTTGGTCCTTCAGGAGTTCAGACTTAGACTTTCAAAGGCTCGCTCGGAGTATCGCTCGACCGAGGCAAAACATCGCTAAGGTGGGTGGCTACGATGAACTTGTCTTTGCTTAGCCAACACACTTAAAATATGGACGATACATGCTAATCGCTAGGTGAATCACCCCCCCATGCATGCTAATAAAGAATACAACGCACCTAACTAAGGAAATAATCTCATCTTGTATTGCTTGTGTTAGAACATGGAAATAAAACTTGGCTTATAATTGGACCCTCGCATGTTACATTTGCTTCGTGCAAGTTGACCCCGCTATGCCTCGAGTATAGCATAATATACTATTCGTAGTGCACTGCTTCACTTGTTTATACTGTACGCCTTATAAATTATGTCGCTCGATATATCCCTGTACGGTTGCACTCCTCGCACTACCCCTTAGACCGTGCCAACGTAAATGCTTATATTTCATATAAAATATATATATTCCTGCTTATATTGTAGCTTGTAATCATTATCTCGTTTCAATGCTTGCCACATGAATTTATGCCACAATCAAGTAACACTATTCGTATCGTACATGCATCTAGTTAGCCAGAAGACTATCAAATAGTCCTTTTGTACAATATGAACCTGCAAACATCCAGGACCATTAGGTCGCCAAGGCGGTTCCCAAGCCAGGGAAATGTATCAAGTCAAGTTTAACTCTGAACGAGAATCATGTCAAGTAAAGCAAGAATCATAGCTCGTGGAGCAATGCTCGTTCAAAAACAAGAATCAAGGATTATCATGTCATGTTGTGAATCTGAAGGCCCAAGACTTACATGTCGCGGACAACTTGGTAACAAGGGAGATTCTCGAATCTCGTTTCACGGACGGTCTTCGGGGTACCGGGGCCGATCCGATCCTGATGGAACTCACGCAGCAGCATTTCATGTGCGAGCAAGATGGCATCTCCGCTCACGCTGTGTCATTCTTGCTCAAAGACTGATAGTCTCATGTGCTGGACGGGATGGCTTGTAGCATACCATATACTTTCGTTGCATTCCATCCTCGTCAATGACTATAAGTCGTCCTTTATGGCTATGCCAACGACTCATGTTCATATAGATAAGTCATCCTCGCTTAGCGGCAACCCGCTTGTGAGTCATTGTATCTCATCCAGTAATCGAAAATACCTAAACGGATATGAGTATAACACACTTGTACACATTTGAACAATTGAACATCTTCTGCAATACTTACGGATAATTTTTGTAACTCGTGCACCTGAAATAAAACCTCGCTCATGTTGTGTTTGCTTATGCAATTTCTCCTGGATTTCATTATATATACCCGTGCTTGATTTAACTTGGTTTTCCTTGGACAGGGAAGGACGAATAATAAGTTGGTAAGTCTCATCGTATTACTCATATATCGCACGGCGCACTGCCACACGATTTAGGCTTTTCATTATGCCATAAAACTGATCCTAAGGCAAGACTAGAAAGATAACTTAATAGATGGTGCACGGAACCTATATAACGTGTTTGAATTTGTCGAGCGGCGAGAAGCCTCTCCACCAATGCATTCATGTACTGATAACCCACCAGATTGCTTGCAGGGTGTGAGAGAACCTCGTTCGGTGTGAAAACTCTCTTCGTACGTGCTAAGGCGTGGAGTTCGCTCTGGAGCCTTGGAACGTTGCGTCCGGAACTGAAGTACATATACAAGACATAATATTGGAACATCGTCTATGCATCATTCCACAAATGTAGCCACTTGGCACGCTTTTATCATTTCAGAGAGAGAGAAGACTTGAGCGACTTGTAATCTCGGCCTAGCGCCGCTTGTAATACTTGTGCAATATCAATAAAGTGCTTGTTTTACTTCTATACGTGTTATTCAATGCTTCCGCTATTGACGACTTTGTGAACTTATTACCAATTGCATATTCGTTTCTTATTTCGTTGCATTCGGACTATTTGTGCGACTCTGTGGCTTAATTTTACCGTTGTTCGGATCATGGCCTTGCATGGGCGCAGCTTGTGCTCGTGCGGCATCACGTCCAGATGAGAAAGATCGTCCCGCGGAAGCGTTGGCGCGGTGATTCACGCCTAGCGGGGACAGCCCATTACCTGCGGAAGATCGGGGCATGATATTTTGTATCTTGCTATGTTCCCTGAGGACCCGATTCCCTTTCAGTTGCAGGCGATCATCAGGAGTACCCCCAGGTGTACCGAGCAGGACTTGAGACTTCATTCATTAGGAGGTCGATCCTTCCGAGTTCCCCTAATCACTTTTACTGCTTATTATTTTAGTTGGATTATCGTACTTAGACTTCTTATTTTATTTCATAAGACTTGATTACTTTTATGCACTTCAGTTTATATTAGTCGTTGGCAGTAGATTTGTCTCCACCAGACTATCTACTTTTCTTGATGGATACTTCTAGACTTATCTCATTACTGCTTTCTTATTAGTTGTTATCTCTATTATTGTTGGATGAGATTTAGATTGATATTGTGACCATAGTTACTTTTATGAGCCGGAGTTCATATACAACTTAGGCACCACTCATAGGTTCTATATATTGAAGTAGCCTATAAGTGCATTCTAGCTGGCATCGTCCCGTTCTGGTTCATATGTATTGGGACTGGGACGTGACACAAACCGAATAACCTAAAATCAAATTGGACCGAAAATCGAAACTAAACCGAAGTGGCCCATAACCGAACCAAACCGAACCGAATTAAATCGGTTTGATTTTCGGTTTATTCAATTTTTTGGTTTATTTGTACTTTTTTTGTTTATATATATATATATATATATATATATATATATATATATATATATATATATATATATAAACTAAATTTTCTTATTCGGTTTTGGATCGAAACAAAAACCGAAACTGAATAAAAAAAATTAGTATTTTCAAAACCAAAATCGAACCGAATTTTTTTAAACCGAACCAAATCTCTTATTCGGTTTGGTTCTGTTTGATTCGATTTTCGGTCCAAAACCGAATAATGCTTACCCCTGCTCAGGAGGACTCAAGAACACTCACCTTACAAAGCATTGTAAAGGATTGTGTGATTTAAGTCCTGCAAGTAAGATAACATGGTACTCATAGTTTAAATTAGGTATCCTTGCATGAAAAGAAAGTATAACAATGCACAATTTTATTGAAAGTACAATAAGTTTGTAGCTATCATAATAACTATGGTTAAACTATGTTAATTATGATGCTCTTGAAACCAATTATATATACAAGGTAGACACAAAAGATTTATACAATCAAAAAAAGTAAAATTGTGAAAGCTAATAAACATGTCATGAACCAAGTAAAAACTGATTATAGTAGATTATATTACAAAGAATAAGTAAACCTCTAATTGACCATAAAAAATACTATATTGAAAACGCCGTGTTTGTATCGTATTGGACACTCTAAAATCGGTGTGTCCATATCGCAATGTCAATATGGGTGTCGTGTTTGTATATATTCATGTTATATAAGCTGTGCATGATCAACAATAATTTGTTCTGGTACGTATAGCTTGGAAAAAAGATGACAACAAGGAGAATAGCTATGTATGATCTCATTTCTTTTGTGGATCCTGACACTGTAGGAAAAGAAAAGAGTTCAAGTGAAATGGTATACACACACACACACACACAGAGAGAGAGAGAGAGAGAGAGAAGTATAGGAGGTTATATTTTTGTTGGGTCTATTGTTGTTGATTATTTGATCTTTATCATCAAAGAATGATAATGATTTAATTTAAACGGCTGATTTAGATTTTAACTAACTAAATGTTTGTTACTCAAATCTTTGTATATTATATGTTGGATATAGGATCTAATTACAGCGTCAACTATTTCAACAACAACAAATTAAGTCTTTATCCAAACATCAAACATTTTGGATAAAGACCTAACCATACGTGCCACCGCTGCAATTTGAACCCCATACTAGCAACCTATATTTGTGGTGGTTGCATGTTATAATATTAATAGAATATTTTACTTGACCTCCAATCTCATAAATTTTGGTAAGTTTGATACTTACTATGTTGTTGAAGTTACGGAAAAATCCTCACTAAGTCTTCGATAGACTAAAACCAAAAGTTTTAAAATAGCAAGCAAGCTTGTTGATCGCTCTTCCTTGAAAAACAATTGAAAGACGAGCAAACAAGTCTTCTTCTTCTTCTTCTTCTAAACAATCGAGATGTCAAAACCGAAATTCTTTAAGAAAAATTGCAGTAAAGATCTGTTGCTGTTGCAGAGAAAAACCGCTAGCACTTACTGCCACTGCCACACTGCTGGGGTGATGAATATATTCTCTGATAAATTCGTAAGAAATACGTTCTTGTGCCTAATAAACTTGTCCTTGAAGGATTTAGTGTCGCGAGACTCAATGATCTGGTTGGATTCTAGATCAAAGAATCTTCGAACATCACTCTTCTCGACATAACCGAGATCGTCTTTATATTTCTCGTCACTAACTTATGAATCTTGATGTCCAGAAGGCTCACATAAGCTATACACCCCCACACAACATTAATTCAAGTTGGATATTACTTTGAACAAAAATTCATGAGGAACTATTTCTGATTGTTCGAACGACACCCTGCTGAGAATAAATGTAACCATCAGCATAACTTCTTCCAAGTAGCAGCAGTTTGGAAGGCATTGTGTGGAGGTGGGTGGGTGGGGAGCACATCAGTGGGGTCATGGCTCCGGAAGCCACAAGTCATTATTGAATTTAAACTAACAAGATTTTGGTGCACACCTCTCTATATGTAACATTCAGGGGAGAAAAAACTATCCACATTGCCCGAAAGTAAAGCAAAAAATCACTCTTTCAGCTTTCTTTCACTCGAGTATTCTCGGGAAAAAAATATAGGCTTGTAAAAGAACAATAGAGTTACATAGGAAGTTTCAAACTTGTATAAGAATCTCAACTGAGCAGTTCTCTGAACTTCTCAAACCCCTCGTGGTTTAGATTCACTGAATACCCACATCTGCTGCAACATACGCAGAGAGAGGAAAAAGAACAAAAATTTCAGTCAGCTCGTGCTTGAAAGACACAGGAGAACCTAATGAAGCGAAGCCATCTTGTATCTTGCTCTGATGCTAATCTTGTAGATCCTTCACAATATAACACAGCCACACCTCTGTTCCACTTTAGCTGAAGGTTTCTTCTCTGTTAACGCAAGTAGAAGAATCATTATACAAGTAAAAGAAGGCAAAATAAATCAGCTTCTATCATTAATAGGATGTTAACAATATTTACCAATTACTCTTTCTGAAGTAGGGGGGCGGGGAGGGCGGACAACCACGTGCATAGTAGTAACTCCTCCAAAGAGATCACATATTGGACTCTTACATTCATCTAATGTTTTGTTGTTCTGCAATATCTTCCCAGCATTAATCAACTTAACATCATTCACAGTCCTCGGGGCATTCTTGTTTCCTGCTAGATATTAACCAACTTCAGTATAATTTAAGACAGGCAGCAAAACAGAACACATCAAAAGCAAAATGATTTGAACTAGTTGGCGAAGACTATCATAACTGTAATGAATCATACTTGGGAAAAAAATGTATTTTGGGCAACATTCTGACCTGTAAAAGCACGGCTGGTCCTATAAGTCTAGTAGAATTTCCTTTCAAGTTCAAGGGGGCCCTTTGATTACAAAACATTCCAAAAGCATTACTCCACTTGATGGAGAACACTTCAACCACCAGTTCAGATGGGGCTAGAGCTCTAGTCTGATTAGGATGGACTTGGGACATTGAGTTATAAAGTTTGTTTTTAGGCATACTTGTCTGGGTGCATTTGTTTTTATGCTAGAGCTCTAATTTTCTAGGATTAGTTTAAATTATTTAGTAGTTCTTATCATGATTGATAATATTAGGTAGGACTAATATTACTTGATGTCCAAGAGTTGTATAGTTATAGATATATAAACTCATGTAAGGCTTGATATTATCAATGAAGAGAGATTTATTTATGATTACAGAGTTTTATTTATGACTAAAGTGAGATGTATATTCTTAGATGAGATGCTTCTTCCTCATTACTATTTTAATCCTAAATATCCAAAATCCTTTCTCATATGCATAACGTAAACCCAAATTAATGTTTGTTTTGTTAGTCATCGAGAATGCTCCTTGGTTGCATGAGCTTAAACATCATAACCAAAAGGATAGTCTACCTACTCGCCAACTAACTGGCTTCTAGGTTTTATGGCATCATCTCCCATGCCTATAGCTTACCTAGATGGAGATTTGGCACCAATCCAGAGGGTTGACGTTAGGTCGACAGCCGAACATATAAACTGCCAATTCTTTTATGAAGACTTTTATGCTCCATATCCGACCCTATTCCAAAGGAAGAAGTTTTGGATGCTGATGATGATGTTATTCATCTACAAAGTATAATGCCGCATCCACATGTTCAGAATCTTCAGATCTAGATATGCATATTCTGCTTCGCGCAACTGTGTTAAATGGATCATATCTTCAGGTACAGAGTTTCATTTTGGGCATGCAACCCCTATTTGGAAAGTAGACTTCCATCACTATAACTTCTGTGTTTGAAGCACTTACAGATTCTGCTGGTAAGGTCTTTGAACATGTTATTGAAGTCAGATCACAGATTTTGGACAGATTTATGATCACAAGTGTTTGGTAATTTTTGGTAATATGAATATCCGGCAGGGTTATTTCTGGTAGACTATTAATAAATATCATTTTATAATTAACCTTATTATTTCATAATTAACCTTCCACAATCTCAGAAATCGGAACATTTATATAAAACAACTTTGTCATAACTTCTCATTGCGAAGAATGATTGGTCAAAAGACTCAACTGCAAAAACTATCACTCAAAACAACTTTGTGATGAAAGATTAGTCAAAAGACTCGAACCTGCTAAAACTATCACTCATAGGTATCTCTTGGCCATCAATATGGCCCACTCCTCCTTTCTTCTTGAGCTTTTTCTAAAACTATATTTCATATAATAAGTTGTCATCTCTGTATAAACAGATCATCTTAATTTAAGTTGGAAAAATTTATTATACCAGTATGATCTAGTTGTTCACACAACTATATTTGTAGCTTATCATCATCCTGGATTGTTTGCCCTGTTCTCCAGACCATAAATAATAGTTTTATAGCCCTTGAGTGGAAACATCAATTCTAGAGTACCCAACACACTTCATTACTCACAGTTAGTAGTAATGTAGAATCACTTACTCCACTTGAATCCTCCTCGTTGAATTTTATGAGCGACATCCTCATCAACTTCTTCATCATGGTAATGTAACAACAACAATCACTCGTATATGTTTGTAGACCATCAGTATTGACTACTTCATCCTAACTTAGTACTTCTTAGTTCTTTCTAAATTTGTAGTTCATATACAGCAACAAAAGTGACAAAACCTTTCTTTATCTAAAAGTTTGGGGTCGGCTAAAATAATAGAGCATATATTCATGTTTTTCCTACTTACTCCACATTTCTTCCTTAGAGATTATTCTTCTCGTAGAAATTATTCTTCTCTCGTCCTACACTACACTGTATAAAAACATACAGGTTTGCATTTTAAAATTTGTCTAGAGGCCGTTCTCTATAGAACTAGGAACATATGTAAAGATGTTATGTAAGCAATTTGTAAAGAAAAACAAGTGTAACTGTTGGGTAAAGTAAGATGATACTTGTGAGGAGAAAAGGAGAGGGGACGTAGCTCTATCAAGAAAGAAATGAAATGAAAGAAAGCATTTATTACAAAAGGAACAACACTTCTGAAAATACAGTAAGCAAACCTCTTAAGCTCATGAAAGTCGAGATTTAACCGACAATTAAGGATGATGAAAATGTTTGCTAATGTCCTTATTGTTATGAGCAGAACAGCAGAAAGAAATTAAAGATCTAAAAACCCAGTTTACACTATTAATAACAGCCTAATCTAATGACTCTATAACAGACACATGCACACATCCTTACAACATGATGGCCTAGTGAGATACTAATATACCAAAGAAGTCATTAGGAAAAAAAACAAAAAAGAAAGTGCAAGAAACCTAAACATTTCTAATATCTTCATTTCTTTACATTTTAATATGGTAAAGCTAAAAACATCATATTCTACCCACTTATGACAGGTACCCATCACGAGCATCAGTACAAGATTATAGCATGACGATAAAGTGAGACCAAGAAACTAAGTCATCATTACAATATGATGAATTTAGTGTCTAATCATTTTTATTATCTCACTAGATCATCCTGCTATAATATTGCACCTAGTTGCCCAATCATTTAATTATTGCCTAATTATTATTTCATATTGTAAATAACATCAACAACAGTAAGCCTATATTCCAAATTTTGGGGTTGCATGCATGAATCTATTACGTCATTCAGCTCAAGGGCCACCTTGTCCAGTGGCATTAACAATTCCCAACTACATAGATGATCCTCATGATACACCTAGTTGCGTTATTAGTAGGACAAAACAGAATAAATGAAATGTATTTACTAAAACATTTCAGAAGAATCATATGTAAAGAACATATTGAGCACAAGAGATGCCTAAGAGCGAGTTCTTTTTGTTTTCTGTGTGCTATCTAGGATAAGTTATTCAGTCTGATTGAGAGATTGAGAAGGATGTCATCGATAGGATTAAAATCTTTGGATGAAGTGGAGTTCTTCTAGAGTTTTGTGGTCGTAGGATACCCTTGCAATTAAAAGGAAAATTCTCTAAGTAACAATCAGACCAGCCATGCTTTATAGGTACCAATTGTTGGGAATTTTCAAAAGAGTCTAAAAGTCGAGTGTAGCTGAAATGAAAATGTTGAGGTGGATGTGGCAAAGCTTTAAGAGAGAGAGAGAGTAAGAAATTGGGGTATTTGCACGAAGTTTGAAGTGACATGAATTGAGGAAAGATAGATATAATCCTTTAAGATTATTTGGAATAAAGACTTTGTTGTTGTTGTTGAATGTCATGCAAACACTATCTTCAACTCCTTAGAAGTTTTTACAGGAATTGTAACATCACCTGAGTTTCTATAATCTTTTATAATGCGGGTACACTTGCTAACTTTGTGTTACTTTTCTTTGTGTCATAGTACAGGAACGCAAGAAAGTAGGTAGCCTAACTTTCCTACATGCTTTGAGTACTACAGATCAACTACTAACATGGAAATGTGTTCCGTATATGATTAAGATTCCAATTGTCTACCTTTGTGAAAAGTAGAAAATATACTCCTAAACAATTTACAAACTTAACTGGGCAAATTTACTCTAATACTAATATTATTTTACCTTCCCTCTATCCATTATCTACTCAAATTTAAAGCAATGCAACATAAGTCTTGGTTACTTGTCCTGATTTTTCCATTCCTCTTGAACTGCCAAGAGTTATTGTGGTGTGCTTGTTTGCTTAAGCTTCTTTGCCCACTAGACCAAAATAATTACTAGTCTGGTTAAGTTCTATAGCTATAAAATAAGACAAGATTATACCCATGCTATCTTATGTTTAGCACCCATCGTGTTGGCTTGAATGCTATTTATAGAATATTATGGGAACTAGACCAAAATAATTACTAGTCTGGTTAAGTTCTATAGCTATAAAATAAGACAAGATGATACTCATGCTATCTTATGTTAGCTTGAATGCTATTTATAGAAGATTATGGGAACCAGTCATTATATAAGTCTCATAACCCCTTTTATAATTACTAATCAGTAACCAAAATCTATTGCTATGAAAGAACTGAAACCCAACAAGTCCTTCAATTGTAATGATCACTTATCCTTCCCCGACATGAAGGCACCATTATTCCAATACACAAGGACATAATGAAATTACGGACAAAATTAGTTGAAAGTATTTAAGCAGTTGAAATTATAAAAACAGTCACTACATTCAGATAATAAAAAAAATTATCTGTGAGGGCTATTGCTCATTTGTATCTACAATAGCCTACTTGTTGGGAACAAAGCCAAAGAAAATACTAAAGCTCCTTCTTTATCCATCATGCTCATATAACCAGATAAATGCATGGTGTTAGATATATTCAATATACAAACAATTATCCATTTTCTTTTTGGTTGTTCAGTATTACAAAATCATGCCAAGCAAGTGCAGTGAAACTAGCACAACGAAAAAACCAAGCTTATGATTAAGATTGCATAATCACATTAATAGATCTCCTAATGTCATGAAAATATATTAGTTGCTGAAAAGATAATGGTGAAGCATGATACAAGAAACATACTGGTCAATCAGTTTAAACCAAACTCAAGATAAATACAACAGAGTAGTTACCTACTATATAGAATAAATTTCATACACGAATGCCGAATGCACACATAAGATACAATATTTTCCCTTAACAGGTTTTTGTAATCTTCCATTATGAGATTCCTCTTGACAACTGGTTATTTGAATGTTGGGAGCCTAAGTGACACAGATCATACCATTATAGCAAAAACATGATACTACCACCAAGTCCATAATTACCACATCAGGTAATTTAGCTTATGTAAGAAAGAAATCGTACATGGTTCAATCGGTGGATTGAGAATTATCAAAAGATGCATATGTGATAAAAATGCCAAGGAACTATTTCTTCTTGGGACTCGATACCTAAGACTTTCAGTTACCACATAATCTTCAAGAGCCTAACTTTACATCCACATCATAGCCCTACAGATAAGTTCTGGTATCCTACCGATTGACACAAATTTCCAATATCACGATAGAAGATGCAAAGTTTCAAGCACCCGATGAATAACCAGCTTGGTATGATGATTTCCCACAAATTTAACCCTATCTTTAGTCTTTAATCATCAATTGGCTTTGTTAGTAGTGACGGGGTCATACAAAACCATCTTCACATCCACACCCACCATACTAACAACAAATACCACACTAAATAAGTCCAACTTAGAACAACGATGACCGCATGATAACAAGATTCAAAGAGAAGATTGAGGCTCTAATTTTACATTTAACAAGTAGGTTGAAACATGGCTTATTAAAAGGACGTCTTAGGTCACAAGGCTCCCGCTTTATGCAAGGTCCCTGGGGAGGGTCAGGAATCAAGATGCATGCAGCCTTAACCTCCGTTTATGGAGAGGCTGAGGCTGTTTTCATGACTTGGAACTGCATCCTAAGAATGAATGCAAGTGCCAAGCCATATCGCCACGCCAAGTGAAACAATCCATCTAACCATATCATTACTTGGCATCCCGTTGCCATGACGCTCCCGCCTGCTACAGGGTCCGGGAAGGGTTAAGAATCAAAATATATGTCTCTGTGACTTTAACCCACATCCTCGAGGATACAAGTGTGCGACACGAATCCATCAAACCATCACTGCATGCGCCCCCACTGAAACCTATTGCGAACTCGCTGTAGATCCAACAAAGCTAACGAAAGCTAGCAAAGACAGACCATAATTCTAATAGCAACAAGGACAACAATATGAACCTGACCTTTAGGCCATTGCGCAAGAACTCTTCCTTTGAGGGTTGCGATAGTAGTGGCAGCCGGATACTTCTTCGGACCGATGTCCGACCCATCATGCAATCTGAACTTAATCTCAAACTGCTCTTGCACTCGAGACATCTCCAAAAAAAAAACTCCTCCCTGAAACAAATCCAAAACTTAACTCCAAAACTATAAACCTAAAAATTAAATCAAATTAATCTAAAAATGAAGAAAGGACAATTACCAATCATAAAAACTCACCAAATCTCGATCTGGTTCTTCTTAAAACCCAAAAAAGATCCCAACTTTCGCCGAAATATCGATCCGGTGCACCTTAAAACCCCAAAAAGATCCCAACTTTCGACCAAATCTCGACCTGGGTCTCCTAAAAGCCCACCCCCAAATTATCCCAAATTGCGACCAAATCTAGATCTGGGCTTCCTCCAAAAGTACAAAAACTCCCAGATCTCTAATTGGGGTTGATTATATAGTGAGTCGAATCCGGATTCAATTCAAAGCGTCGGCGGAAGCTTTGTGGTCAAAGCAAACGCCTCCCTCTCTCTCGAAATTGGAAAGCATTCAATTATTTTTCTTGAAGAAGCAATTACTAGTGCTATAGTTGGCTTGTTTCTTTAATTTCTTTATTTCTACAGAAAATTTACTATACATTAAGATTTTTAAATAAATTACCTAAAATAAAAAAAAATATAAATTATGAAAGATTTTTAAATAAATTACCTAAAACAAAAATATTTAAAAAAAATTAAAATTATGAAAGATTTCGCCATACCAGATGGCAAAAATATGAAAAAAAATATGTTTTTTTATTTTTTTGTTACATTTTCGCCAAAAAATTGACTTTATCCAACTTTTTGTCATCTAAGTTGGCAAAATTTTGCTTATGTTTTTTTTTAGATTTTGTTTTTGTTTTTGTTTTTTTGTTTTGGTTTTTTTGGGATAGTGGGTTTAGTTTTATTTTTGTTGGTTTAATTATTGTGTTGTTTTTCTTTTGGCATTTTCTGCCCAACGGACTTATTTTTTTGTAACGTTCTTTTGTCGGAAGAGAGGGGAGGGTGGGGCCTGGTGGTACCCATATGTAAGGAGGGGCTTAGCATTATGGTCATTTAAAATTCATACCGTAACCGAAAGTTAAATCGATCTTAGTACTATTAGTAAATTATTTATAAATAGATAATTTTGTTGTTAAATATATATATAAATATATATATATATATATATATATATATATATATATATATATATATATATATATATATATATATATTTCCATTTTTAATTATCTTCACATTGAAAAAATTAATGAATCAATCCTAAAAATTTAAAAGTTAAAAATAATTCCTCAATTTAAATCCTACTAATGCATATCTCATAAATAAATTTAAATATTCAAAGTCTTATCATCAAATTTTGAATTTGAAATCTACTCCATGAATCGTATCTCTCAAAAAAAAAACTTCAAATTTGAATTTAAATTAAGTCCTTAAAAGTCAATTCTATAAGTGATAAAGTCAATCTCTATATTGTTATTCCTTTAATTTAAACCAACCCATAAATCAATTCTCAATATTATATTGAACTCCTAACACTCAAAATCCTCAACATTATCCTTGAATTCCTTGAATTTTATCTCAAACTTCTAATCAAATTTTAAAATTAAATATTCAAAATTTAACCACTTCAAGATTTAAACTCCTCAAATTTAAATTAAACTCAATTCTCATCTTTAAAATTTATTAGTATTCTACTCATTCAAATTTTTTTAAAATTTTCAAAATTAAATTCGTAAGATCCCAAGTACTCAAATTCTTAAACTTGAATTTAATTAAAATCTTCAAAAATATAATTTGAATCCACTTCTTGTAGTCCACTATCTATGATGTTAATCTTCTTAAATTTTAAATTTAATATTTCAATACTCAAAATTTTAAATTCAATCTCCAAAATTCTATTCTCCAAATTTAAATTCGAAAATTTAAACTTTGCTAGATTTAAGCCCTTCAAATTTAAAGAGAAATCAAATCCAGTATATCTTGGCCTTTCTAGAATTTAAAATTCAATATTCCCATATAATACATTTAAATTTCATCCTCAAAGTTTGTCTCATTTCAACATTTTAAAAATTCAATTATCAAATAGTCTTCTCCTCAATTTCTTAAAATTTTAAATAAATTTTATTTTCTCGCTAACTTAATCAATTTTACCCTCTATAACATCATTAAACCTAGCAATCGTAAAGCTACACAACAAAATAATTCATATATGGCATATCTAATTCTAGCCAACCTTCTAAGATCAAATTAAATTTTCAAAATTTATAATCTTTAATACAATATATCTTTATCTCATCAAATCTCAAAACTTAATTTAATTCCATATATTCTTAAAATTTAAATCAAATCACAAGGTTTAAAATAATCTCATCTAAAATTTTGAATTCCAAAAATTGTTCCATCAAATTTTACTCCTCTATATTTTTTTCTTTATATAATCAACCACAATTTCTGCACCATAATTTCTACTTACCTTCAATTCAACAATTATCGCAAAACTTACCCAAATTCACCAAATATTATTTAACCTCTAAAATTTTCTCAAGGAAATATAAATCTATTTTATCAAAATCTTCTCAAAGTTTTAAAAGTTTAAATTCTATCATTTAAAATTTTTAATTTAAATTCAATTTCTCAAAACTTTATTTAATAACTCAATTTCAATCAGTTTAAATCAAATCCTCTAATTTAAATCCAACCATTGCATATTCACCTGAATAAATATTTATTCAAATTCTCATCCACAAAATCTGAATTTAAAACTATTCTCTCAATCTTTTCCTTTATATTATTATTTTTTACACAATACTCAAATAATAAAATAATTATGAAATCTTGAAATTGAGATTCACCAATGCGCCACCTCTTCATATTCTAAAATTCTCAAATTTAGATTCCAAGTCAAATCTTATTAAAATCTTCAAATTTAAACCCCACAAAATTTAAATACTTCAAGATTCTTAAAATCAAAATTTAAATTCATCACATAATCTCTTTTAAATTTAAACACAAATCCAATCAAATTATAATATTCAAAAACTTATGTTTAATAAAATCGTTAATGATGTCATATCAAATTCTCAACTCTTTATTTAAATTAATATTTATCCTTGAAATTTAAACTCCACAATATTTAAATTCATCCAAAATATTTTAATTTAAAATTTTAAATCTATTACATCATAATCGCCTTAAAATTTTAAATTAAATAAATCTCTAGCTCCTTATCTCATCATTTTTTTCTCAATTTAAAACAAAACACCTTTTTTTCAAATCACATAGAAGTTTAAGCCTCAAAGCACCAAAATTTGACAATTCTCGTCTTCATCAATTGATTAACCTCCAAATTAATTTGCTAGTCGAGAAGTCTACCCACCTTAGATCAAACCATCTTATCAAAACACAATATTATATCCTAAAATAAAATCACTCACATACATCTAAAAGGTTTATCTAATAGTAACACATCACTTATAATCTAGGCAATTGATAGAGTCCATCTTAATGTAGGTTCCTACTGGTAATATTTTAATCTATTCTCACTCCAATATCTAGAAATTATCTACCATAATCTTTCCTACTCGAGTACCCCTCTTCTTACAAATAATCTATCAAATATGTCTTCTTCGACTTGACGAAAAATTTCTCCACGGGAGAACACCGCACACGAGTGTTCGTCTCTCCGAGTTAGAGAAAAACGAGAATCAAAGAATAAGAGTTCAAAGAAAGTATGGATGATTATAATTTCGAGGTTCAAGGACGATATTAGAAATCAAAAAAGTTCCAATATCAATTATGAATTGAGATCCTAACAACCTTATCCTAACTACAGGCTCGCTCGGCACAATAACATAATCGAAACGATATGCTCTGACCTGCATGGGCCACCACAAAAACTATGTCACGTCCCAGTCCCAAAATACCAAGGGACTAGCCTCATGGCAATGGCCAACAGCGCAACTCCAATGGACAAACTCATTTTCATGGACCCTTTAGAGTGCACTTAAGTTGTAATACAACTATAATGGTCTACAATATATGTCATAGTCTATGTATCTAATCTCATCCACCAATTCATAAACAAGAGGCAAGATGATAAACCAGTCTCAACCTTCAATACCATAAATGAAACTGTCTATCACAATATAATAAATAAATATTACGGAGAACAACCCGTATCAAAATAATTAGAGAGAAAAATATCCAAATACACCAGTCTTATAGTTACAATATCCAAGTCCATATCTAAGAATCACAAGGCATCATACATAAAGAGAATCTGAGAACTCAAAAGAAGTCCTCCGGTACCACCACGTCCTCGACTGTTGGTACTGTTCCGATATCAGCTCCTGACCCGTAAACCTTGGGGTAAACCTCATCATCTATACCTGGGGACATAATCCATATCCAGGTCCTCAGGGGACATAGTTGTAATGACCCGTTCCGCTCAAGCGGACTGCCGATTCAAACGGCAAAAGTGCAACGATCCGACCCACTTTGCTCAGCGAGAATACTCGTTTGAGGAAAAAAAATTTAGACTTGTCCCTTCAGGAGTACCGGCTTAGGCTTTCAGAGGCCCACTCGGAGTATCGTTCGACCGAGACGAATCATCGCTAAGGTGGGTCGCTACGGTAAACTTGTCTTTGCTTAGCTAGCACACTTAAAATATGGATGTTTCATGCTAGTCGCTAGGTGAATCACTCCCTACATGCTAATAAGAATACAACGCACCTAACTAAGGAAATAATCCCAACTTATATTGCTTGTGCTAGAACATGGAAATAAAACTTTTCTTATATATACAGACCCTTGCATGCTACATTTGCCTTGTACAACTAGACCCCGCTATGCCTCGGGTAGAACGATATATGTATACGTCGTAATGCACTGCTTCATTGCTACACTGCACGACCCTAAATTATGTCGCTCGGTAAATCCCTTTACGATTTTACTCCTTGCTTACCTTCGGGCCCGAGCCAACGTGAATGCTTAAGTTTTCTTATGAATGCATGCTTGCCTGCTTATACATTAACTTGTAATGTTGCCTCGATCGAATACTTATGCCACAACCAAGTAAACACTGCCCTGTATTGCATTCATCTAAGTTCTCCGTAAGACTATCAATTAGTCATTCCGTGCAAGTATGAACCTGTAAGCCCCCTGATTTTCAGTAATTTTTTAATTTGGATTTTTCACAAATTTTCTGGAATTTTCAGGAATTTTTTGTAATTAAAACCTAGGCAATTGGTAATTAAATGATTTTTAATTATTGTTAATTAATATTAAAATATTATGAAAATAATATTTTATGGTGTAAAATAGAAAATCGGACATAGGGTAATTTTTTGGGAATTTATTGGACTCCGGAAGCATTTTTAAAGCCCTAAAAAAACTAAGTTTAAATAAACCGAATTAAACCCCTAAAATAAACCGGGTTAATTTCCAAAATAAAACAAATCAACTCAGGCCCGGTTCAACTGAACCGAACCCAGCCTTATCGGGTCGGGTCGGATCTAAACCCGACCCGAAACCCGCAGACCCAAACCCATACTTAAATACTAAGCGGGTCGGGCCGGATTCATGTGAACCCGATCCGCGGACCCGAACCCGGACCCGTTACCCATGCCTGAACCCTAATCCTAAATCTAATCGGAAATACTGTTCCGATCGGCAGCTACCCTATAAATGATCCCCTCTCCTCCGCCTTCCTCCGGCAGCAACACCGGAACCCTAGCTCCTCCGCCTAGCCGCTGCCCTCGTCTTCGCCCCCGCTCCACCGTCGAACCCCTCCAGTAGCCCCCGACCTCATCTTCCTCCTCCAGAATCCCTTTTCGTCGTCTCCCTCTCTCCGCCCATCCCCGCCTGGAACACCACCACACCTCACCCTCGACCTCGCCGCCGTCCCTCCAGCCATCTCCCCGCCGCTGAGAACTCCCCGTCCCCGATCGTCACAACCACCCGTCCCCGGCCAGTTAACCCCTCTCCGCCGACCTCCTAGCCGACGACCGGCCAGTTAACAACCGCCTCCGCCCTTCATCCCCATCGACCATTGACCACCGACCACCACTCTTCACGCCTGAACCCTACACCCCGACGTCCTTCCCTCCGCCCGTCGACCAACCGCCTCCCCGCGAGCAGCGTCGACTCCCTCCGGCGAAGCCAACCCCGGCCAGCGCAGCCTCCAGCGAGTCCACCCCGCTGTCTCCGGACCAGAACCCTAAATCCTAGAGCAACGAACACAGCAGCAGTTCGGACACAGGTACTGTGTCGAGACGACACACGGATACGAGCATCTCAGTTTTCTGGAGCCCTGTTCAGGTAGCATTTTCTTTCTCCTCGTGATTCTGTTTTTCGTTCTGTCAGTTGTATCGCGTAGACTGTATAACCCTCTCGATGCCCGTACAACCCGCTCGGTGCGTCGCGTCCTGTGGTGATCGCAGACCGCGATCCAAAAACAGGAAAACCAATGCCTTGTTTCACCCTGGAACTGAGTGCGCCCCGCCAAATGGGACGACTTGGTCGCACGCGGTCTTTACCGAAACATGCGCATCGTTGATACGGACGTGCGGGATTTCGCAGAAGTTGATTTGGATGTGCGTGTACACCGGAATCAACGCGTATCCGCCGACAACGTCCCGTATCCGCCTATTCTGGAACACGCTATAACTTTGTGTACACACGTCGGATCGAAACGAAACTTACGCCATCGGACTCGTAGCAATATGCTGGTCCTATGACCCAAGTTTGGTTCGAATCTGAGAACGTTGACAAAATCGTGTATCGTGGGCCCCACCGGCTCCACTTGACGGGCGATTTTGTGATCGGCTCATCAGAATCCAATTCTGGAAGATCCGTTGAGTTCGTATCATCGTTCCTGACTTATTGACACTAAGTTTGACAAATTTGAAGACCTTTAACCCTGATACGCTTTTCGGTGCAAAGTGGCCCACATGTGGACCCCGTTTTGACCAGAAACTGTCATTTTTGTCCCTGTGTTCAAATTGGACTTAAGGACAGGCGTTTCTAGCTATTTAATATTTTCTGAGACTGTTGGTGATGTTTAATTACAGCTTTTGGAGGAGTACCTGCAGGTAGGGGTGCAAACGAGCCAAGCCGAGCCAAGCTTTCATAAGCTTGAGCTTGGCTTGATTAGAAATAACCGAGCTCGAGCTTGATAAAATTTTTATTTTAGAGCTTGAGCTTGGCTCGAGCTCGTTTATATTAAGCTTGAGCTTGGCTTGGTTTGAGCTCGAGCTTGGCTTGATAAGCAAGCTTGATTCAAGCTTGATAAACAAGCTTGATAAGCTCAAACTCAAGCTCGTTAAGATTGATTTTGAGCTTGTTCAGCTTTATTTCAAGCTCATTAAGCTTGATTTCGAGCTTAACGAACTTGATTTCAAGCTAGTTATGCTTGAATTCAAGTACCTATAATATTAATAATTTATTTATAAAAATTCAATTTAATAAGTTCCTTAATATCAATTATTAAGGACATATAATTATATACAATGCACACAACCATATTGTTATACAAACATGTATAAAATTAAAATTTAACAAAGAATAAATTAAAATTTAAATAACAAAATAAATTTGTAAACTGTCAGCAACGAGCTCCTAAACGAGCTACTAAACGAGCCAGCTTACGAGTCAGCTTGCAAGCTTCTAAACGAACCAGCTCGCGAGCTCAAACGAGCCGAGTACTTCTAAGCTTGAGCTTGGCTCGTTTATTAAACGAGCTAAAAAATGAAGCTTGAGCTTGGCTTGTTTACTAAACTAACCGAGCTCAAACGAGCTTTTATCAAGCCGAGCTTCGAGCAGCTTGCGAACGGCTTGGCTCGTTTGCAGCCCTACCTGCAGGATCCACTGATACAGGGACAACTGTTGGTATTCAAACCCCAGGCAAGTATACCTTGCCAAATCCTGCAGTTTTGCTACTTATTTCCTTGACTTATTTATACATTGTCGTGCAAGATACCTTGCCAACTCTTGCATCTTATTTGCATGCTTCCCTTTTCAGTTGTTATTTTCTTGTCGTATATAGTTTCTTGATGCGCTTTTTCATATTGATTTATTCCTGCTGCTCTAGTCTTATTTTCTCGTTTTACGTGCATGTATATTATTTGCTCTTTTTCATGGATCACTATTTGTTTCATAGTCATATTGTGATGGTATATGTTTACTCTACGCTCTCTTGAGTTGACTCGATGGATTTCTTTAGTTCCTAGATGATCGTTATTAGGCATTGACTATACTTGAGCATTCTCGATTGTGAGTACCCATTGTGCTGCGATAGAGACTTGTTCATTTGACTACCTCATTCGTGAGCTCCCATTGGGCTGCGAAAGAGCCATACTATAGATTGGGAGTCCCCATTGGCCTACTTTCTATAGGACCGTGATCTCCCATTGAGTTGCGGTTATCCCGATTTGCTTGTAGTCATGGTTGATAGCATCATCGGCATGCCACCGTCTTAGATGTAGTAATTTCTTGTGTCTTATTTGCTTCTCTTGTGTTTAAATTTTTGTCTATCTTGCATGTTCATTTACTGTACTTTTGGCTCGTATTCTTTTGTATCTTGTTACGTCCCGCTGAGGACCTGGTTTTGTTCTCCAGATTTAGCAGACGAGGAGTAACCGCAACTTTACGGACCGACACCAGACGAGGGTACAATAGCAGTTGATGGCCCTGCTTATACTTAGTTACTTTCTAGCATGTTTTTAGTGTTATTTTCTTGTCTTTTTTTTTTTCGTTTATCGGTAATGGATTTGTCTCCACCCGACATAGTATTATTTCTTGCTGGATATTCGACAGTATCTTTACTTTCAGCATTTATTCCAGTTTGCTATTTAGTTCATATACTGTTCTGTTGTGGATGAGATCTAGATACTTGACCTTTATATGTATATTCATAGATTCTTGGACTAGAGTTCACATTAGACAACTTATACGTATTCGAGTCGGACATGAGTCTGCTTGAATGCGTAGCTGGCCATTGCCACGTGTCTAGTCCCTCGATATTTTGGGACTGGGACGTGACAGAACCTGCAAGTATCCGAGACTGTTAGGTCGCCAAGGCATTATTCCCGAACCTGGAGATTTGCACCAAGTTAATAATCCAAGAATCATAGCTCGTGGAGCAAACTACTGAATCAACTGGCCTGGGAATCGATATACTATTGTGAACAATCATGCCTCAAACTTGTACATGATATATCCTGCCCTAAACTTGATCCTGTGCCTGGCCAAACCCGAAAGATTAGAGACTTGCATGTCGCGGACAACTTAAAAAAGGTGATATTCGGATCTCAGTTCCACGGGCAGTCACCGGGGCACTGGGGCCGATCCGATATGATCCGGATGAAACTTCATATGTAGTCTTCCTGTGCAAGGACAAGATTATTTGTAGCGCATCATGTACTCTCGTTGCATTCCATCCTCGTCATTGACTACGTTCCTTTATGGCTATGCCAACGACAATTGTTCATATAGATAAGTCATCCTCGCTTAGCGGTAATTCACGTGCGAGTCATTGCATCGCATCATGAATAATCTGAAATGCATGAACGATCTCGAGTATAACACACTTGTCCATATGGAACACTTCAATCTCTGCTACAACACACCTGATAAATTGTGTAACTCGTGCACCCGAAACACAATCTCGCTCACAATACTTGTGTTTGCATATGTTATTGCCCCTGTATTCATAATATATATGCTCGTGCTTAAATTAACTTGGTTTGCCTTGGACAGAAAAGGACAAATGGTAAGTTGGTAAGTCTCGCAGTATTTTCTCTTATGTCGCACGACACACTGCCACACGAGTTAGGCTATTCATCTTTGCCATGAAACTGATCCTAAGGCAAGCCTAGAAAGATAACTTAATAGTTGGTGCACGGAACCTATATTACGTGTTTGGATTTGTCGAGCGGGCGAGTAGCCTCTCCACCAGTGCATTCATGTACTGATAACCCACCAGATTGTTTGTAGGGTGCGGAAGAACCTAGTTCGGTGCGGATGGCTCCTTCGTGCGTACTAAGGCGTGGAGTTCAAATCCGAAGCCTTGGAGCATTGCGTCCAGAACTGAAGCACATATACAAGACATAATGTTGGAAATCGCCTATACATCATTCCACAAATGTAGCCACTTTGCACACTTTTACTGTTTCAGAGAGAGTGCTTGAGCGACTTGTAATCTTGGCCTAGCGCCGCCTATAACACTTGTTCAATATTAATAAAGAGTTTGCTTTACTTCTATACTTGTGTTATTCAATGCTTCCGCTATTGACGACTCTGTGAACTTGTTACCATTCGCCTATGCGTTTATAATTTCGTTGTACTCGGATAATCTGTGCGACTCTGTGGCTTAGACCTCTTACCGCCAGCATGAACCTCGGCCTTGTACGGACGCGACTTACGCTCGTGCGGCATCACGTCCAGATGGGTCAAGCGATCGTCCTGCGGGAGCACTGTAACGGTGGTTCGTTCCTAGCGGGGATGGCCGATTAACCTGCGGAAGATTGGGGCGTGACATATTGGTATCAAAGCATGGCTATATGCCTTTGGACTTCGTTTCAATTTTCTCGATTTCGAAAGCTCGTTTGTGGGTTATGTGCACGCTCTCTCACAATGTCCGAACAGAATATTCCAACAATGAGTCTAAATACTTTCAAAAAGTTGTTTGTGAATGATATGATTGCTTGTACGACATTGTGATCGGAAGACCTTTGTACCGAACTGTGTTAGACCTTTGGAAATAGACTCGTGCTAGATTTACATGATATGTGCGAACCCATATGCCTATACGTGATTATCCAACTTGTTAGTACGGAATAGAATATCGCCCGAACGGTTAACTATGCACACAGCCTTTTAGCTAAGTTGTGTAAAGTATCGCATACCAAGACCCTTTGGTGCAAGCTAGTTGTAAACGAGATTGGGATATCATTCAGGAATAAGATAAGTCAGACTTAGATTGGCAACATTATCAGTTTATCGCTTAGGCGAATATAGAGAATCGTGCTTGAATTTTGGGAAATAGCTCGAACGATATTTCGTGTCGGAAGATTCAAACCAAATAAGGTTTACTTGGAGGACTCACAACTGGATATATATATATGAGACTAGGATTTATCAGGCGATACCTAAGTATCGTGCAGGAATTCAAAAGAAAATTTGGTGAATATGCTAACGATAAATGCAAACATCGATTGAGGATTGGATTGGGTGACTCAATTCTGAGTGGTGTATGAATCATTTAGAAATGTCCAAACGAATTCGAAAGTCTCGTTTGATAGTCGGATTGAACGATTGGAGAATGTCTTGAAATAATGATAAGGCTTATATTGAATTGGGATTCCCGAAAATGGAAATCGATATCTCGGTTAGAAAAAATTGTTGGAAACTTGGAGAATCGTGCGAGCGAATTCATATTAAAACAAAAGGATTAAACTTAAATACAATATCGCTCGAATATAAGTTAGCCCCTAGAAAAAATAGAGGATTATTACTATCCGTATGTAAAATTATTTCTATTGAAATAACATAGATACTTGTATAAATTTAAATTTTATAGATTCAAAATAAAATACCGAAACAATTTTGAGAGAAATTAATAGATAACACTAGGGATATTTTAGCAAATGTCCCCAAATAAAATGTTAAAACTAGCATATAACCCCTCTTAAAAATAACTAGCAAATGCTCGCATTTGCTAAAATAGCCCATAACACTATTTATTTGATATTTTTTGGTATTATTTAAATTTTTGGATTTAAATTTTTTAATAAATATTTTTGTTTCAGTATTATTAATGTAATTTTTTTAAATATTATAATAGATAATTTGTTATTATCCATTTACAAAATTTAATTGATTTAGAAAGAAATAATATATATATATATATATATATATATATATATATATCCAACTCCCATCCCGCCAACTGAGTTGGCGGTCCCAACTCCCACCCGCCAACCAAGTTGGCGGTCTCTCTCTCCACCCTCATCCCGCCAACTAACTTGGCGAGTTATCCCTCTCATAGCAAATATCCAAAACTTCTCCCTTTTTTCATAATTATGCAAAAAAAAATTCTTTTTTTTGAAAAATTCCGAAAACAAAATATCTAACTAACTTCTCCTTGATTGTTAAACATCAATGTATTTCAGTATCTGGAAAAAAAAATGAGCTAACCCAGGTTCCATTTTGGTTCTTTAATTAATTTTGTTTTTTCATTATCTGGAAAAACTATTTAATTTGGTTATTAGTTAACCTGTTTGTTTGGAAATGCAACATGGATGTGACTTTATGTTTATATATCATTTTAGTAGTTTAGTAGCACATAGAGAAATATCTTATGGAACTTTCTTATGATCCATTTTAGTAGTTTATGCAAGATATGAAAACAGAATGCCTGGTCATTTATGAAAAATTTTGCTTGGTAATTTTATGAGATACTGATTTTGGTCGGCTCAAAAATCTTTCAAAACCGATGTAATGTAATTCTGGGTAGATTTTGAGGGGGTTTTATTGTTTTATTTTATTTACTCTTGTTAAAAAAAATTCTGAACCGCTTGTTACCAAGCATGGATTGGATTGGTTTAAAAATCGCTACTTAAAACCACTCAAAATCGAATCCCTCATAACCGTTCATAATCGGTACTCTAAAAACACCTCATAATTTCTACTTTCACAATTGTCAACCAGATCCTAAGGGTTTCCCTTACCTTGATAAGAGAAGAAGCTGATATAACCTGCCAAAATTTTCTTGCTTTATCTGTTTGGTTTTAGACTCACCATATCATTTTTATGTATCAGAGAATAATTTTCATGCACTCATTTCTGCAGTCGAAAACTGTTGTTATTTAGTGCATGTTTCCTTTTATGATGTTCTCCTATGTCCTTTCGATAGTGCATTGAGTGCAATGTCAGCACTCAATGCACTAGACAAAAGAAAACCTTACATGAGGAGAACGACCATTATGTTAAGCGAGCATTTTCTCGTTTTACATATGAATATATTTCAGCAAAACCGAGAAGGAATTTTTTTGTTTTTGTTTGTTTGTTTAAAATCAACCTGCTATATCAAATATATTTTTCCACTTTCTTCTCCAATAGTATATTCCTCAATAATAATAATTCATGATCATACCCAAAATCGAGCAACCACAAGAATGTGAATATCAATGTTCGATCGAATTCCTCTGCTTTGGTTAAAGAGCAAGGTTCCCTCAAAACGGCTCGATGGCAGTTGAAAATAGTTTGTGATTTATGGTCATAGTTCCGAGATCCCAATTGTTGCGGTCCTTTTCCTAGCAACTCAACAGAAGAAGAAGAAGAAGAAGAAGACACTGATTTGCCAGAGAATATAGATTGAGGGGGAGAATTGGAAAAGAAATTAGGATTTTATTGATTATAAAACAAAAAAAAAAAAACGATGGAAGAGAGGATATTACAGTAGGAAAGCAAGAAAAGTAGATCTGAGAAAAATTGGAATACTATTGCGCACCTTTCCTTTCATTTTCTGGACTATTTATAACCTTACATCCTATGTGCTAATCCACCGACATTACCAACCGACTTGATGAGCTTGCTTGAAACTGATGAGCTGGTGTAACCGAATAGCTCGCCCTCGCTCCCATCCTCCCCGCCACCGTCCCCTCTCTCCGCCACTCGCTCCCCATCCCTCCGCGGCGGGGAGCGACATCCTGCCCGTGGGAGAGGGGAGGAGAGGGGGGTGAGAGGAAAGAGAACAAAGACAATGGGAGGGACATTTTGGTCAAAGTAATTGACCATCAATTCCAGACGAATTTCGTCAAAAGTAGGAGGTCTTGTACATTATGAAAAAACTGTAGTGTGCATCCGGACCGGCCCTGAGGATGTTCTACTAGAGCGGCCGAACATGACCCTCTAATACAGAGGGCTCTTAATTTTTGGAAGTTCTTTTTATATAATGAATAGTTAAATAATATAATATAGGAATGCAGCTCAAATGGTAAAGTGATTGTTTTGAATGTGAGGTACAAGGTTCAATTCCTTGCATCTCTATTTTATTATAATTTGATTTATTTCTCTCTTTTGAATATATAACATTTAAAATTTTGAATGAATAATTTGATTAGTCGCATTGAGACATACTTATATAGTAATAAATTTTTTTTTTTTAAAGTAGCTTTTATATCCAAAAACCTTTAGGCTCTACTAGAAAAAAAATATATGTTTCAAGAATAAGTCGATATATTGTTGAAAAAAATTTAATTAGCAAGTAAAACACAAGTTCTTTGGGATAAAATGTGGTTTTAAATTTTTTCGATGCATATTATTTGAATTTGTTTTGTTAAAATAGCTTTTACATGCTAGAAACTTGTAGCCTTTGCAGAAAAATAAATATAATGTTCGAACTTAGAAAAAATTACTTGGTATATTTTTTAACATAATCGTAGCAAGTAAAACACGAAATTTTGAAAAATAAAACATGGTTCAAACAAAAATCCCTTCGAATCAATTTATTTTCTTCCAGTATGTATATTGAATATTTTGATCAACATGCTTTGTCTTCTCTTTGCTGACAAGATTCTTCTGCAAATGAGTTTATGTAGATTTTGTAAATTTGAGGAGCATTTAGACGTCATAGTCGATCGACCAATACAATTCTTATCATACATGAAAGTTAAACGATATTCTCTTATTAATTTTTACTTATACACATGGATCATTTTTTTTTAAGAAAAATTTAACTTAACTCATTAATATA
Source organism: Iris macrosiphon (assembly GCA_036927795.1). Classification (NCBI taxonomy): domain Eukaryota; kingdom Viridiplantae; phylum Streptophyta; class Magnoliopsida; order Asparagales; family Iridaceae; genus Iris; species Iris macrosiphon. The sequence continues at coordinate 173,338,322 of JAYESA010000003.1, forward strand.
TGACATTGATTTTTTCTCTCTCCATAAAATAGGATCTTATATTCAGTTTTGAACATGGTCCTATGGATCTCAAGACCGGCCTGGGGTGAATCCTTAAATATGGTAAATAAAGTAGGGTATAAGTCAAAAAATTTCTAAATAATATTTATGGCTATAGTATATCTAAATGATTTGTCTAACACTGAGAAAAATATGATAGAAAAACTTCAACAACTAAACTAGAGTTCCTTAAGAAAAACACGTATAAAACTAGAGAACTTTGGTTGATGCCCGGAAGGTATTTGATGAAGTAACGACAAGAAATGAGATGGGTTCTTGGAATTCCAAGATATATATATGGAGCTATTCAACCAATGGAGGCTTTAAAGCGTTTAACAGGTTTTCATAGGAGAGGGCATTGAATGCATTTGCCAATCTTGGGCTAATAGGATCACGATTACATTATTAGCAAAATATATCAAGCTCGATTTGATGCTTGAAACCTCATTGATTGACATAGTACTCAAAGTGTGGCACTGTGGGGACGGCTCCAAAGCTCTTCGACGGGATGAGGAAGAAAGATCTTGTGGCATGGAGCGTCATGATCTCTGGACATGTAGTTAATGGACAAGGAAGCATTGAAATTGTGTGATATGATAAGTGGGAGATTGCAGATTAAAGCTTGAAAGAAAGAAAAGTAAATGGAAATGGAAATGCATTTTGCCAGGTCCGGAAAGCCCAATCCAGATTGAGAACAGAAGATAAGGATAGTCCAGCCACACAAAAAAGCACTAGTAAAGTGTGACAGGACAATTACAAAAGAAAAACTAATCATCTCAGCTTTTTGGGCTTAACTGATCGATTAATACATAAGACCGAGTATTTTTTTCCCATCAAAAAACCACGAATGCATAGGCCCAGTGAATGATTTCTACGGCAAGCACCTGACTTCTATGTTCTTGCCATCTACATACCACACAACACTGCTTAAGTTGCCTAAATTAAACAATGTCATCATGTAAAGTATTGCTAGTAGTACAACAAAGAGACTAAACTACAGCTCAAGGTCGACATACAACAAGACTTGCAAGCATTTGGTATCCTAACTAGCTGCTACTGCTTCCTGCTGCTGCTGCTGCTGCTGCTGCTGCTGCTGCTTCATATTTGTTATGTGCTTTTGTCCTGCAACATGAGTGTCGTAGACTGCCTTACTGTTCACCACGACGTGACAGATGGTGCATACTCTCATATCGTCAGGTGCTGCCCCACATTCCAGCATTTTCCTTTTCTTCGTCTCCAGATCCTCCTCCGTTGCGGGCATGGCTTTCTTTCTCTTCTTCTCATCTGTTGCTACAACATTTTCCTTGCTAGCAACTACTGCTACTGCTTCCTGCTGCGGCTGCGGCTGCTGCTTCATATTTGCTATGTGCTTTTGTCCTGCAACATGAGTGTCGTAGACTGCCTTACTGTTCACCACGACATGACAGATGGTGCAGACTCTCATATCGTCAGGTGCTACCCCACATTCCAGCATTTTCCTTTTCTTTGTCTCCAGATCCTCCTCCGTTGCGGGCATGGCTTTCTTTCTCTTCTTCTCATCTGTTGCTACAACATTTTCCTTGCTAGCAACTGTAGGTTCCTTCACCTCAACAAATTTTGGTGTAATAGACTCCCGTAGTAGTTTCTGAAGTTGCTTAATGTGCTTCTTACCTTGCTTGTGCGAGTTGAGGTCTTGTTCACAGGTGCAATTGACCATACAGACCTCACAATATGCTGATTGCACAACCTTTGTGGTTCTCTTTGACCTCTTCTTTGTGCCACCCGGGTAAGATAGGGTTCTCCAATGTGCGGGTAAGGCTGGGGGAGGAACCAGTGTGCCAAGCCCATTGGAAGGTTTTGGTGGGACCTGTTATAGTTAGGTAGATTCAACAAAGTAAGGACAGGTATATTGAAGGAAAAACGTGTAGCAATTTTACTAATGTTTGCAGAAGATACAACTTGGTAACAAAATACCATTGTCACCAATCATTTCATGGATGGAGGGATAATAATAGGTAGGCACTCAATGCATCAGTTGAATAACTTACATTCTGAAATCATTCATATAAGAGGATCCCGCATTATAAAGTCCTAGTTTTCTTTTCAAAATTTAACTTCATTCTTTTTAAAAATATAATAACACAATATAACATGAAAATAAAGTTACTTCTGACTGCAACAGTAGGACAAAAACAAGACCTATATCCAAAATCTTTCGCAGCATTAATAGTTTGTTTCTATTAAGGTCATTTCCTTTGTTTACAACCTTCAAGAGTTTTATTTTTTTATCAAACTATGAATATTATCCATTTAATAAAAATCTACGGCTCAAATTTATCCACAGATAAGTCCATTCTGATGAGGACATAACAAGTCTAAAAGTGGACGCTCAATGAATTATATGAACTGCAGGCTTAGTTCTAATGCTTACTGTTTTTTACTACTACTTCCAAAACAAAACAAAACAAAACATGGACACATACACTAAGCTGCAAATTGGGTAAGTTGCACCCATAAATGAGAGTGCTATTCCATCTTTGGGTCCTAGCAACACCATGAACATAACACATAGTAGGAACAGAATAAACTCTTCCATTGTTGGACAATGATGATGATGAGCAACTAACTAAAATTAAGAATAAGGTGAAGCTAAAAAGCATACATCTTCCATGAGAAGAGGGTGTGACTTGTACAGTGGATTTGCAAAGATAATATGATAGAGGCAAACAAAGGCATAATGGAAATTATTGGCTTCATGTTGTTGGATAAGAGTAATGCATGGACTAAAGGTAGTCTGTTGATGGCCACTATCATTTAACTAAAGCTATACCTCCAATCTGACTCACGACAGCTTGAAAAGAAAGTGGCTCTGGATGGTCATTATTACAATTGTCTAATTCTATAAGGGTTATTTACACTAACCTCCCCTATGTTTTATGTTTATTACACGGCCCTCCCTTATTTTGAAAATAATTACACATACCACCTCTATGCCTTATGTTTTATTTTCAAAATATGGGTGGTTAGTGTAATAACCCTTTACATAAAACATAAAACATAGGGGAGGTTAGTGTAAATAACCCATTCTATAAAATGGTACATGATATGGAGGTTGTTGAAGGATTACTAAGGAGAGGGGAGATTGGAAAACAATTATATTCAGAGAGGCAAATGAACAGCAAGATGACCAATCACACAGCAAGATACCTAATTGTATCCAATTTCCAGAAATGTTACATGCTTCAAGATAAGATGAAAGTTCCATGTTGGTTAGTGTTCTGGCTACGTTTCCATTTTACAAATAAACAGAGCTATAGGTTGCAGTAGAAGGAGGAAGCGAGCTATATGTGGCATGGCTTTACCAATTACTGGTGGTGGTGGTGGTGGTGGTGGTGGTGGGTGGGGGGATGTTGATATGCTAACTGCAAATGAGTCTCAACTGGCTACCTTAAATTGTCTCCCCAAAATAAAGGATAAATCATCGTCTTACTTCTGGTTATCCAAAAGATTTTGTAAATCACCAGACCAATTGGACACAAGTATGGATCATCTCCCAAAAGGGTCTAGATACCAATAGAATTAGCAATACTTGAAGGTAACTCATCATGCACCACTGCAAATTAGTCTACACATAATGTCTTTCAAGGCATTTTTGTAAAGATGTAACTTTCTACTAGTAGCAAAATTCTTGCAAAAAAGTGCAAACAATATGTTGAATATCCGCTCACCGTGTAACTTCATTATTGTGGATATCATTGTTTTCAAAGAATTCAAACCACAACTCACAGTTCTGTGAATATTTGTTATGGCAACAAATTAGTTATTGACTACCGGAAGATTTAGAGATCTTCAATCTTAAAATTTGATGCAGAAAATTCATGTTAGAAATCTCTAAAGTTGGGTGGGTGGATGGTATAGCCATAAACTCAAAGTGATCATTAGATAACAAAGTTACATACACATGACAACAAGACCAAAAACACAGTGGTCACTCTAGTAAAAAGAACTTCCACCCCCCCCCCCCCCCCCCCCCCCCCCCCCCCCCCGCGCGCGCGCATGTCTTAAGCCTTTTACCACTAGGCTACTATCTAAGGACTAAAAAGAAGTAACTCTATCCTATGAAACTAAATCTAGTATCAAACTTAAGGTGGTTGTAATTTTGCAATATAGAGCCTTCATGTTACCGTCAAAAAAGGATATCAAATGCATCAATAGAAAACAAGGTCAATAATTTAAACATTTGTGGGCCATTCATTTCTAATTATGGGTATTCAGCATAATCTTCCAACAACAAGAATGAGACTGCGATCACAATGAACTCTCATGAACTCAAATTCCTCTAATCATTGTTCAATACCGGAACAGTTTGTAGTCCTACTTAGGACATATGTGTTTTATGTGTACAGTAAACAAAGGGACAACTATATTGTAGAACAAAACTTCAAGTTCGCAAAACAGAAAAAACAAAGAGTTTCA
>JAYESA010000003.1:173342915-173649441 GCA_036927795.1 Iris macrosiphon
AGAAAATAAACTAGAATTTAGTAGAATCAATTTGTCTTATGGGAGAAAGATCTATGGAAGCCAGTTTACATATAGTTAGACTTAGAGGTGTGTACCTTTTGGTATTTAGGATCAATCATTTATTGTAAAAAAAGGGATTTACATATAGTTAGACTTAAAGAAAGTATAATAGAGTTTCTAGGAAGATAATATGATGGAATTTGGAGAAGAAACAACTCTCCAATGGCTATATTGAGGATATTAAGGATACTTGAACGGAGTTATGAACCCTGTGTGAACCACCAACCGAAGATAATAAACCATTTCCTTTCACACCACTCGAAGTTATAAACCATTTCCTATTAGACGTATGTCGAGGATTGGCATCAAGTCTTCTACCTTTTTATGCTACTTATGAATGAAAACACTAGTCATATTCAAAGAAGGTAACATGGTATACAATGCGTGTTGATGACATTATGTTGGTCGATGAGAGTAGAGAAGGATTTGATGCTAAAACATGCGGAGAAACATTGGAATCTACGAATTACAAATTTGGTAGGACGAAAATAGAATAGATAAAATATAACTTTAACTGAAAGTCAAAAAGCAATAAGAGATGTAGAAATAGATGGATAAGAGGTGCATATTTTTTGGTATTTAGGATCAATCATTTATTGTAATGGAGTGATTGAAAATGATGTCGTATATAAATTAAAGCAAGATGGTCTAAATGGAGTGTTTTTTGAGTATTTTGTTGAAATTAGAAAGAAAAATTCCACATCTTGCTTTATGGATAATGACAATCATTAAGATATAGGGTAAGAAATATGTATATTTCTGGGAAGTTGTAGGTGACGTCAGTTAAGGATTAAGATGAGAGAAAATTATTTTAGATGGTTGAATATGTGGAACACATACCAATAGATGCTCCAGTAAGTAGCAATAAAATAATAGGTAATAGGGCCGTTAATGTCAAGTCTCGACTCCGTAGAGTCGATAATCATCCTCCGGACGTGATGTCGTGCGAGTCTAGATTCCACTCGCACAAGGCAAGAAAATAAAACATAATGGTTTCTCCAAACAACTATGTTGCAGCGGAAGAATTATATAGTCATAACTGAAAACACAGTCATAGTATACGAAACGAAGCTCTTTTGTTGAAAATAGCAACGGTTACAAGGCTTTGAATAGCCCAATTGAATATGCCAAGTTAGCTTACAACACTCTTTGATCTCTCTTCCTCACAAAGAATCTCACCGTTCCATACATCATGCCTCCGTATATCAAGCACGCATCCCGGCCGAACACCTGCATGTTGCCATTCCGAGCTTCCAACGCCTATGGTACGTCCGAACGATCTTTCGTACCGGGGGGTTGGAGGATCAGTACGCATCTTGTACTGGTGAGCAGGATAACCCACTCGTATAAACCGACACTAAGTAATTATGTGAAGCATACACATTATATGGTGATTTTTCTATTAGAACTTTGATGAATTATAGTTCATGTTTAAGACATGCATCGAAAGCAGTAAATCATGTTCGCATGTAAAACTTGAAGTTATGAAAACATATTTGCATGTATAGAATTAAATTCACTGAAGCAGACAAGCATCTTATACTCTATCGCATCGGTAAGTAAACTTGTTATATTCGTTCGTCTCGATAAGTAATCATGTTATATTCGAATCGCGTATGTAACTCATGAAACTCGTTGAGTTGCCTCGCCTAATAGCGAGTCTGAAATATAGCCGATGTGCACACTCTTGCTCGAGACAAGGTGGACAAAAGCCACCTGAACAACGTGTCTTGTCATCCGACTCTTATCTATATGAAGGTCACTGACCAAGCAAAAATGGACTATTACACAACATCTGCGGCGTTCCTTCAGGGTATTCAGTTGCAACGCCTCACCTGTATAGGTCCCGCAAATGTTCGTGCAACGCGATTCCTGATAAGCGACGCCCATCCACCCGAAGGTTGCAAATCCTCGAATAGAATGTCTCGCTATATTGTGCTAAGTTCAGCACCTCCAAATTCCACCTAGGTCGAACAGTCCCGGTGCCACGGCGATCTCGTTCGAGGAATATATACGAAGCCCGTGCATGGACAGTCTGTGACCATTGATTCACGCAACGTTTCGATAATGTAAGTACGACGAGGTACGAGTCTTCTCGCCCCACTATACTAAAGTGCCTCGATCGATTGTTCCGTGGCGACCCGTAGTTACAAAATACTCCGAGACACCATGCCATAATCGATGCTTGAGATATCGTATCCCTTCTCGAGATATTATATCCCTTCTGATATAGTATTTCGCTTGACGACCCGCAGGCCCCGAGGTACCGAGTCACCGTGCAGCTTCTCGACACAGTGTTCCATGGTGCCCTATCCCTTATCGATAGTTTCATGGCATTATTTCTCTTCCGACTCAGTTGTATGGTTTCGAATCGCAACTGTGCACTTCGCTTGACAAAGCGTTCTTATGATATTCATGCATAGATGCACGTTCCGCTTGATACAGTTATGTGGCATTGCGCCACAACTGTATCACTTCGCTGATGAAGTATTCTCGTTCGATACTCGTGCGCTTGATGCACGCCTCGATATACTTTGTTCCAATGTTCTATCCTTAGTGTTCAATATGTTTCCCCGAGCCACGTACGTTGAATCTATGATATAGCTAGCACGTTACTGATGTATTTTGTTAATCATGAAGGAGTAAAAGAGAAGGGTCAAAGCCCGTCCACCTTATACTCATCTGTCTATCGTCTGCCGAGTCGACACCGTCTATCGTTTCAACTAAGTCGATACAGTCTATCCCTAAGTTCCGTGGTCTGATGCGAAGCACGATTCACTTAACTGATATAACCATGCGAGCAGGCCGTGCTTCTCAATCATCCGACCTGAGCGGATTAAGGAAGACTGCACCATCGCTAAGTCTCGCTATATTTGCATCGATCTGAACTAGCCTACTGATTCCGTTGCACGATGATGACCTCGTGCTTCTGTCTGCATCGGGACGATAAATCGACCTCAGAAAGTTCTACGTAAAGCTTGCATATAAACCAAAATCCGAATCAATACTTGTTCCCAAATCCGACTTATTGAAATGTAACCAACCCAATGCCTCGTTCCAATCCAACTCAGCGTAATGCACCGTACGGAGCGGGACGGGACATTACAGTTAGGACTAGAGGTAGGCCAAACTGAATAATGGGTTAAAATTTTAAAGAAGAATATAACTTTTGTTTGTGTCAGGGCATAGCCCTTAACATAGCTGAATGGAAGAAAAAGATTCGAACCAACCCCAAAAGTTTGGGATAAAGTTAGATACAAGGCTTTGTTATTTATTTTGTTTATTTGTGTGTGTGTGTGTGTGTATATATATATATATATATATATATATTAAGAGAGAGATCACACAAGGAATTATGTTGCTTCGGGTTCTTGGTAAGGTGAATTTATGCCATATAGGGTTTTTTTTGTTTCCGTTTGACGGTTTAACTTAAGAACCTCATCCAAATGCATGTTAGACGTATAATTATATTATATAAAATTTCATATAGAGGGAGAAGTTTAGAGAATTTGTGTAGAATATGAAAAGTTTTGGAAATTTGCAGATGAAGGGATGGGGAAGACGCCAACTGAGTTGGCGCCTGTTTTTCGGGCTAAAAACACCAACTCAATTGGCGCCACCGGTCTAGTATCAAAAAAATTATATTTGTTGATATGTTCGGTTTGGATTGTGGGGGAGAGATTTGATTGATTAGATTTGGATTGAAGGGAACTAGATTTGGATGGGGAAGGGGTTTTACTAAATAGCAGCATTTTGGGAAAAGGAAGGAACACGAGAAAGTAGAAGAATATGAGAAGGAGAAGAAGCAGGAATAAAGAAGAAAGCAGGAATAAAGATGAAGCAAGAACATGTTAGGGTTTTTATTTAGCTGTTTTATGGGATATTTTATCAAATGCCCCCATTCAAAGTACAAATTAAGAGATACCCCCACTATATTAGAAAACTAGCAAATACCCTCATTTTGGATGAATATTTAAAACCTCTGTTAAATCTCAGCTAAATGAACACTCAACCCATCCTTGAAACTGTTAAATTACAGAAATGCCCATGCCCATGTAAAATTAGCTTTTGATCTCGCATGAGAACGCACTCATACTAAGCTATGGCTGACATCTATAACAATACTTGTTCCTCTAGTTCTAACGGAATTTCTGCATACACTTAACATATTTTTTTTCACTGTACATGTCGAACATACATACCCTCTTTTCATCACTGTTAACAACATCAACATACACAACGAAAGGAGCAAAAAAATCCATCAAAAACATAGTACTACATAATATATCCACCAAAACTAATAAATTACAATATGTCATATTTTGAAACCAAAATACACAAACGATATCCACCATAAGTAAGAAACTAACAAAGAGGTTCTAAGTCAGATTTTCAACCCACAAAACAACAAAAACCATATTCACAATTTACTATTGCCATTGTTACTACTGCTCCTTTCTTCTAGTGCCACATGTAAACAATGATTCAAAACCATCTGATCTACCACTTGAACCATGTGATCTACCCAATCCTTCTCCTCCGATTTCATGTGTGGATGATTGTCTTATTTCTCCTACAGTAGAAATAGACTCCCTTTGGTTGGAATTGGTCTGAGTAAACCCTCCCTGATTTTGACTATCTTCTTATGTTTATTTGTAGATCCAGTTGGCCCCCTACATTTTGCTTTGTTGTGGCCCAGAGTTCCACATGAACTACACTTATTCTGCCTTCTTGCTGCAGCAACAGGCTCACTTGGATCCCTTCTCCGAGCCATCCTTGATCTACCCGGTTGCCTCTTCAATATAGGAGGAAGAACCAAAGCGTGTGGCTGCAAGTATAAAACACAAGAATGAAAATCCTATACAAACAACATGTTTACAAGCATTTATAATATAGTATAGTGTAAAAAAACACTTACAACACCCTAGTCTTCTTTGGCTAACAATGGGAGTTATGCAGAGGCTATACTCCTATTGGAAGCCAAAGTGTTTTTTTACTCTATACTATATTATAAATGCTTGTAAACATGTTGTTTGTATAGGATTTTCATTCTTGTGTTTTATACTTGCGGCCACACGTTGAAGTTCTTCCTCAAGAGGCAACCAGGTAAACTAAGGATGACTCGGAGAAGGGATCCAAGTGAGCATGTTGCTGCAGCAAGAAGGCAGAATAAGTGTAGTTCATGTGGAACCCTAGGCCACAACAAAACAAAATGTAGGGGGCCAACTGGATCTACAAATAAACATAGGAAAAGAGTCAAAACAGAGGGTTTACTCAAACCAATTCCAACCAAAGGAAGTCTATTTCTACTGTTGGATAAACAAGGCAATCATCCACACATGAAATCGGAGGAGAAGGAATAGGTAGATCACGTGGTTTAAGTGGTAGATCGGATGGTTTTGAATCTTGGTTTACATGTGGCAGTAGAAGAAGGGAGCAGCAGTAACAATGACAATAGTAAATTATGAATATGGTTATTGTTGTTTTGGGGGTTAAAAATCTGACTTAGAACCTCTTTGTTAGTTTCTTACTAATGGTGGATATTGTGTGTGTTTTTTTGGACTTAAAATATGACAGATGTTAGTTTATTATTTATGGTAGATATGTTATGTAGTACTATATTTTTGATGGATTTTTTTGCTCCTTTCGCCTGTGTATGTTGATGTTGTTGAATCCGCGGAAAAACTGTGATGAAAAGAGGGTATGTATGTTCGACATATACATGTACAGTAAAAGAATATGTTAAGTGTATGCAGAAATCCTATCAGAACTAGAGGACCAAGTATTGTTATAGATGTTCCATGGCTTAGTATAAGTGCTCCCATGCAAGATCAAAAGCTAATTTTACATGAGCATGGACATTTCTATAATTTTACAGCTTCAAGGATGGGTTGAGTGTTCATTTAACTGAGATTTAACAGAGATTTTAAATATTCATCCAAAATGAGGGTATTTGCTAGTTTTCTAATATAGTAGGGGTATCTCTTAGTTTGTATACTTTGAATAGGGGCATTTGATAAAATATCCCTTGTTTTATTAATTTATTTTCTTTATTAAAATAAAACTACTTGTTTATTATCCATAATCCGAACCCTAATCCAACCCTACCCCATAACCACAATTAAACCCTGTATCTTAACCCTAACTAGGAAACCCTAACCCTAATTACCAAACCTAACCCTAACCAAAAATCCCTACCATAATCCTAAAACCCAAACCTATACCCTAACCCTAAAACCCAAACCCTAAAACATAACCAAGAAACCCAACCCTAATGCTAAAACCCTAATTATAACCCCAACCCTAATCTAGAAATCCCAACTCTAATCCTAGCCCATAATCCCAATCCTAAGGCTGCAGAGTGCACTTCTCAGCAGGTTGATATGCTATTTTTCCAACATATGACATTATACGCAGTTATTTTCGACTCCATCAACACCGATACCTACTCAGCAACAGGAGGAGGAGGAGGAGGAGGAGAACACACAAGAGGATGGTAGTTCAGATTCAATGCATCCGCCGTAGAATATAGAATTCTGAAGTATATGAGAGCAATCATGCATCAAAGAAACAAAAAAAATCGAGTTTTGAGTACGGATCGTCAACGGAAAAGAGTGGTCACAACGCTAACCAGACTTCCACCTGCACACATACCCAGAAATTTAACTTGTTGAGATTCTTTGTAAGCTCTTGTTAAAGAGATGTAATTCATCTACATGAATACAATTTTTTTTCTTTTTCGTCCCATCGACTTTGTACGGAAAACACAAGAATCATCCATATTTACTCTTCTATCAACTCTCGTTTTTAGCATTTTAATTTCCAAATTCTACGAAAAAGTTGGATCATATCAACCTAAATCCTTATAAAGAACATAAAAGTTAATTCATACCAAATAATTAAGAAAGAGTGAGAATCTAGCATTTCTTAACATTGTTTTATTGTGTTCTTGCATTTTTACCTTTGACTACAAAGTAATAATATTATAATATACATCTTCAATTTTATTTAATTTAATTTTACTTTTTTACCATCTTTTTCGTTTCAAGAAATTGTCATTTTGATGTGCAAGTGTTACTTAACAATTCATGATAAATCATAGTGCCGAAGAGAATTCTAACAACTGATAACATCAAAATAACTTGTCGTAACATATGCATGTTAACGGTAAATCTTATAAATACTGTCGTTTTGTTGGGAGGTAATAGTTTGTACAATTACAATTGTTCTATGGTGAAAAAGAAGCCCGACTTCTTGCAGACTAATAATTGAATGGCTATAAAAATATTCAATCAAATAGTAGAGCAAAGAAGAAACATAGCATATCTTTCACTTTTGTAATAGATCCAATCTTTTACTTTTGTGATACAGCTAGTTATATAAACGGAATTGATCCAACAAGCCACAATGGTAAAAGAAAATATATTAGCCAAGCTACGAGATTTAATCCAGTCTGTGTTCATAATAAAATATTAGCAATGTCATGATTCTATCCTATACAGATGACTAGTTCACATCCAATCATTTGATATACTAGAGAAAGCAATAAAACAGAGGCATCTGCGTTAATAGATTAGGAAAATATCCCCCATTGAGCTGCAAATAGATAAAGAGAAAACACATTGACTATATAAAGCCACATAAGTACATGTGCATATCAACTTCATCCCTTATAAATATTGTTATGCCTAATGAACAACTAAAAAATTGCTAAGCAAGTGATATCAACTTCAGCACAAAGGTGGATAAAAGTTACAAGCTACTAACCTCAGCTTCCATTTAGACATAACCATTCTAAAAGCCACATAAGTACATGTGCAACTCCACGCTTTAAAAAATAATAGAAACAAAGATAAAATAAATAAATAAATAAATAAATAAATAAATAAATAAGTAAATAAATAAACAAGAAAAAGAAGATAAAGTGATGTTCCCTAGCTTCATCCCCTTTTAAAGACCAAATATCAAAATAGCTATGTGCCTCACAGTCCCACAATCTAAGTTCAAGAGAGTTTTTCAAGTCCCCACTTCATGTAGTGTTTGGCCTCGGCTCGGATCTGGTTGATGACACATATAGCACATGATTACGTCAAACTAAATCCGTACCACTTAATATCTAGTAAGATTAATGAGCTTTAATCAAAACAGCCTACACATTGTATAGAATGGCTATTCGAACATGACACAAATACCATTTATCTTGGGAGCGGTCATTGTTACATTCTACTTCTGAAAACTTGATATTCCTTGTTGTCCGGATTCCCAACTGCACATTACAAACTTGCCCTTCATTATGACTCTACTTCTCTGTCCCCATAAGTACTATCAAATTATTGGCAAGTGGCAACACAGCCTTTAGAACAAACACTTAAGGATTAATGAGTAAATTACAATTAATAAAAACAGTACTTTTTCCGTCTTAATATTATTGCCAAAATATGTTACTTTGAAATATTGCATTTTGATCATGCAACTTATTTAGTGAATATCATCCAACTTATTTAGTGAATACAGATGGCGTCATATTTTGGTAATAATTTGGAACAGTACCAATCTTAAAGACTGATTTAAAAAGATAACTGTTATTTACCCAAAAATCCTAAACAATAAATCACGTAAAAAATTCTTGTGCACCCACCCAAAATCACCATTCCATAGCTAATTACTACCGTTACCCTCGATTTATACTTTTTGAATACACAATGAAACTGCAAAATCACAACCTCGAGCATGCAAGTGTGCTCATTTCATCTAGAGAATGGTGTTATCCTCAAACTCTTTAATTCAGATATTTGAACAATGTAAGTTTAGAGAAAACTAGAAGGTTCAAGGACAATTAAGTAATAAACATTAACAAAAACAAGCAGAGTAAACTTCAGAGACCGGCCTGTAACTTCTCATCCTCTTACCAAATGTTGGACTTATTATATGCTTTTGGAAAGGAGATTGCGTGTCCTAACTATCCCTAAGTAAGTGGAGCTCAAATGAGGTCATTTGAAGGATGAGTGGCCCTGAACTGTGATGTTTCTCAAGAATTCTCTAGAAATGTGTTCTCTCCTTCGTAAAGATTTCCAGGTCTTTTCTTTTTCTTTTTCAAGATAAGGCCAGTAATTAATGACCTTCCCTGTCCTGGGCGATTTGAACCCACGCCCACTCCTACCTTCCCTTACCAGTGCTACCACTGAACCACCCCCTTGACAGTAAAGATTTCTAGGGTCTACATTGCCATCTTCCGCTACACCAAGCATCCACCATATTTCAATTCTACAATGTAGTGACGTTCATAGTGTCCAAACTAAAATAAATCAATCCCCACTCAAAAGCCCATGACATTACATTCACCATTTTTCTCAAAATCCCCAAATAATCAATCCCTCACCAGCGCAATCGCACAAGTCTGATCAATCATTCCATAAACCGTAACAAAACCCAGAACCTAGAGAAGCACGGACACTCAAAAACCGTAACATAGCCGACAACATAATCTTCAAAAATTAATGGAATGTAGGTATAAGACAACCATTCTATCATATCCTCGTGCTGTAATAACAAGAAATGGAATAAAGAGCCCAAATATGCCCAAAGATGACAGCTTTACCAAAGAAAGGGAGCCAAGATGACAGCTTTAACTCACCGGAGCACCGTATCCCACTGCAGCAGGAGACCCGTACTGCCCAGTCGAATCCACCGCTGGAAACCAACCCCCGCCGTGGTAGTAGGGAGGCGGAGTGGGGCCCGCGGGGAGGTGGTGAGGGAAGGAGTATCCTCCGTGGGGAGAGTAGTGGTTCGCCGAAGGAGGCGGCGGGTGATGAAGAGGGCGGAGGGTTCCGGCTTCGTTGGCGGCTGGGGGTAGATGGTAGGCGGGATTAGGGTTAGGGTTAGGGTTAGGGTTAAGATGGTGATAGTAGGAGGAAGGGTCGTTGTAATGGGGAGGAGGAGCAGCTGAGTATTCCGGCTGCCATGTGGAGTTGGACTCCATGAAAAAAATTGAGATTTTGCAATTTACACACTCTCTCTCTCTCTCCTCCAGAGAATGATGAGCTCTTATTTATTATTACCGTCTATTTCATTCTACAATTTTTTTTTTTATTTTTGGGTTAAGTTTCCTATAATACATTTTTTGGTACAAATTTTTTTCTTTTATTTGAGGAAAACATAACCTATAGAATAATTATTGTTTCCTCCCTCCAAATCAAACCGATGTTTTTCTATAGAAAATAATCAGGTCATAATATTGTCAGTCGTATCTAGGTTCGGCTCAAATTCAGAGAAATTGTGTTCGAATTTGGTCCTTATTTAGGTTTGGGTTGAATCCATGTGAGGGTCTGCATATTCGAGTTGTGTTCGGAATAAACTCAACGAGTTTGGGTCAGATAAAATTAATTAACTATTCTTTTATCAAAATATTTTTTATTACGTGCATATTTGCAAGGCGGATTCATTTTTCATATGGGCTGACAACGAAGAATGAAGATGAAGGACTTGGTCGAGCAGAATAGGGTTAGGAAACCAAATGCACTTGAGGAAGTTGTACATCCCAAAAAAGATTGAAAGTTACAAGAAATAAAACCCACCTTAGAATGAGATGGAGATGGGCATGGGCATGGGCATGGACGGTTTTCTCAGTAGAAATTCCTTCGATGCTCAAGTATATCCAACATCTCAACTCTTTTGAGGAGTTGATGAACCCGATCAGAAACTTACGTCGAACTATAAAAGACAATGACAACAGCAGGATCAAAAAACGTATCGTGTCACATGCGCAGCCTAGACAGCCATACAATTTTACACAGCAAACGAGCAAAAAACATCACTACTGAACAACCAAGCGTAGTACAAGGCAGAAGAAAGGCGCGCACACTGGAAAGCAGGAGCCAACCGCTCGGTGTCTTGTTTGCAGCTGTTCAAAGTAAGCCCAAAATTGACTGAGAATAGCAAAATGTACATTTTCTCTTCTGTGAAGAATATTGTTGTGATGTCGGGGAAGCTTGCTTATTGGCCTTCCAAGCAATGTAGAATTGTAACAAGGTGCATTTTCACTTTAAACTACTCGTGTGCTTTGGAAGGATTAACAAATTTTTAGTGCATGCTTATGATACATTACCTAAATTCTAGTGCTACAAACTCTGAAGGAAGGGGAGTCCCTCTTCTGGCTTAGTGCAACATGCCGTCAGTCTTGTTAGCAAGCTCATGTCTAGAATAAGATTTTTATTTTTTCCCTGAAATGGTTGCTTCTGCTGCATATCGGAGAAAATACACACAAGAACTACACCACGGAATGATGACAACCACAACACTTCC
This sequence comes from Iris macrosiphon, assembly GCA_036927795.1. Lineage (NCBI taxonomy): Eukaryota > Viridiplantae > Streptophyta > Magnoliopsida > Asparagales > Iridaceae > Iris > Iris macrosiphon. Next base: position 173,354,277 of record JAYESA010000003.1, read on the forward strand.
ATCTCATGCCCCCCTTTCTCCTTGACGTCGCATTCAACATAAAATTAAAACATATATTTAGAAGTATTGCCAATATTTTATTGCACCACCATCACAATCTTCCCAACCCAAATTAGACATTCATGACAAAGGGTGAACCTTCTGAATATACCAAAGTAAAATGAATAATAAATACAGCAGAAGCAGATTGCCAGCTTGATCCAGGAATACAGCTTATATTCCTGCGATACACAGCACCACCATCTTGAATCATGTAAAGTCTCGGCAAAGTAATACCCCTTGGTCCCCCCTTCCCAGGAGAGAGTTCTCCAGATAGGGAGAAAGAAGAGGGCTTGCGACGAAGAATACAAAAGATGACACAGCTCCTATGGTATGAATGGTTTAATTCCAAGAGAGCATCCTTAACCACCCTCATAAAAGTTTAACCATGTCTCCTATATTCAAAACACTAGTTTACAATCGAAAGAGCTACTAGTCTCCTTCCATGTATGTACAAAGGAAAAAAAATGAACTACAATTTATGTCAGCATCACAAAACTCAGCAGTCATGTTCAGAGTTCTGAAGGGTATCAATAGGCAAAATCTAGCTGATCTCATGAGTCACTTTTTTCTCGTTCTCCCAAGATTCATGACCAAACACCTCTTCTATCATATTACAGGTTGGTAAAAAGTCAATGTCCTTGTCCACCCCCCGTGCATAACCAATCTCCCATGGCCTTGGACCACAGAGGCCAACTATATACTCATGATCTGTCATACCACTCATGCCATGGTTCCTGTACTCGCCATGCAGGTTCCCATGGTCATCTTCTAGCAAATTGTCACGAGTACCCACGCGGCCACCAGAGTCTGCTCCATTGTACTGATCTTCATAGGATGTGCAGGAATCGTCATGAACATCTTGGTCCTCGAAGGTACCATCTTGGAAATTCTTGCATATAGGCTGCACAAGTGGACATTCATCATCACATTCATCTCCTTCAGCCTCTTCATGTATGTCTACCTCACCAAGGCCCCGAATATGCTGTGTAACATGGTCTGCTGGAGACTCCACACCCGAGTCTTCGTCGTCTTCTTCTTCAGTTGCTCCAAAGTCACCATCATCACTATCACTATCCTGCCACTCATCATTGTCACTGTCCACATTAGACGGGTCATACCTGTTCTGTTCTGCCCTCTTCCGAAGTATAAACACATTGAAGTAGTAGCTAACAAGCTCTTTGCTACTACGATAAGGGAATGCCTGATGAAGAACATTCCAGAAGTTCCTGCCCTCGGATGCAAGATTGGACTCTACAATTTCACAAAAAAGTTGTTCCTCCTCCTCGGTCCATCTCAGGGACACATCCTCCCCCATATTATAGAATCCCAGCTCTACAAAACACTTATGGCCCAGGGTGAGCTCAAGCTTTTCTCTTGCTTCAATCACATGCTGTTTGATGCATCTTATCGAACCTTCATCTAGGCAGTAGCAATCATTCTTGCCCCTACCAACTAAACCCTCGAAACCCTGTGTATTAGAATCCGGCATTGGCATAACACAGAACCTAGTCCACTTGTCAGTATCGACATCATTTTTATCTGATCCTCCAGGAGAACTCTTAAAACATTTTGGTCTCCACACTGGAACATCTGCTTGATGATTATGTCCAAGTGAGACGAGCTTTCTACGAGGATAACAAAAAACAGGTGAGTGGATCTCTTCAATTTGATCAGATCCAGCTGCTCGGTCATAATCTTCACAATATCCAGGAAATGAAGATAGCTGGGTAGGTACTTCTAGCTTCATATCCTCCTTATTTGTATTGCATGTGAACCATGGAAAGCTATAAAAGCTGCCATGAGAATTTTTAGTAGAATCATCAGGAACAGCAGGATCCCTTCTGCTTTTGAACTCTGGCGTAACAAAATGGTAACAATTTGCAAGCTCCGCCCCTGATTCAGAATAAAAAAGAAACATTTACACTCATCCAAATTACATGATTGGTCACAGGTGCTCCTGGAGGAAGGCTTACCAGAATCCAATTGCCTTGTGCGCTTACAACCAACTTGGTAAGACTGGTCGTCATTGTTAGGCCGCTTGCCATTGCCATTAATGGCCAATAAGTCAGCAGTGTTCGCCAGGGCACTTCCAGAATTACGCTTGGGAAAAGCAGCAGTCATTTTCTCAAACTTTAAGTCCACTCCAGGCCAGACTCGGGCTATATGTAACAACATTAAATAAAGTCAATAAAAGCTGAGGCAAATAACATCTCACATCCTTGAAGAAATACTTTAACCTACCAGGAATGATCTCCTTCTCTGGAATTTGCCTGTATCCAGAAGAGGCAACTGGATCGCCAAAATCCATTTGTGTCATGTGCTTATAAGCAAGTTGGACAGAGTCATCACCATCAAAGGTCTGCTGGTTATACTTAAACACCATGGTTGACTTGCAAAACTGACTAATTAAAGGAGTTCAAAGTAGAAGTCAGATACTACAAAGATTCATGATGATGGAAATACACAACTGAGGAAAATAAGAAAAGAAGTATCTGAAGTACAAAATCAGTGTGAAAAAGATTTTTGAAACTAGGAAGAAAAGCAAATTACAAGAAATACAGGGTCCACATACTTCTATGTGGACAAGATAACTGTAAACAATAATGTACAGAATAGTAAATTATAATTGGAAAAGAGATCAAAGTGAATGTAGTGAGCAAGTTTTCAGATAATGCTATGGATAGGAGTAAAGTGAACAGAAACCTCGTATCATTCCGATAATTTTTCTTCTTTTAATTAGATATCATTTATCCACATCCTCTCACAACAGGATCCTCGGGACTCAGTGGTCCCATATAAGTTTTCATGTTTTGAGATCCTAAGAAAGTAAGACCCTTCAATATGATATCCAGCAAATATATACCACGCCGATCATTGCTACTATACAACACTAAGCCTTCTCAGCAACTAGTATTATTTCTTTGAGCAGCAGTAGAACCACAACTGAAGTATAGAATTCACATTTCTTGATGCAAACTAAGAGGCACTCATAATTCTAAAAACGATTAGCTGATGAAAAGTTAACTGAATGAAATTTGCTGAGCACACTATATTTCTGAAGGCAAAGTTTATTGGCGAACACTAACAACCTATGTTGCAGGGACACAGGTAGGACATAACATGGTAAGGACATGGACATACTTTGGTGTGTCCTGGTGTTATTTGTGTCTGTGCTGATACATATCCGATAAGCGTCTGACATGACACGGCCCGTATTTTTGGAGTTTCCATCCTTCCTAGCTAACAACGATATAAACTTCAAAGCTATCGCAATGGGAGGATGAAACATGGGCCTAAAATAAATGTTGAGACATGACCTAAAAAGGGAGAAAGATCATAATCAGCCTCACCAGTTCCATCATAAGAGTACATTTTCCTTAACATTTTTCAATCTCATCAATGAGCTAGGCTCTAGGTTTCAATAATCACCTTCATTCCTCTTGTTAATGTTGAGTCACTCTCCTTCAAAACCACACAAATCTGAAGCTTTTTAAGAACACATGTTATCAAGCCTGTCGTGTGCCCTTATACAGATACCTAAAATACCACTTTAGGCCAGTAATGTTGACAAGACCTGGAAACCAACCCACTATAATATGGTAAACGTTAAGGCTATCTTATTGACAGCTCTGATGCTAGTGAGGCAATTGCAACCCACAACGGATGTGGATCAGGTACACAGGTATTAATAGCTTGACCAATGTCATATCAGATTATATCTTAAGCTTCACTAGGAGGCAACATCCCTTGATCTAGTTTAACAATCAATATGTGATGTTTGTTCTTGATGCAGGCTTTTTGGGCTCATAACAAAGAGCAAAAAGGAGTATCGACTCATCAAACAGGTCAGACAGGCCAGCCAAGGTCAATGGATCAGACTCACAAAATGACATGGGTTAAGCAACAATGACTTATGAATCTTTCATTGGTTAAACCCATATATTTACATAGTAGGCTTCACGCATCAAAATTAGTCAATGCAAGAAGGAAAATAACTCCTTATTTGCAAGCTTACCTATTCACAGTTTTTGTAATAGATGCTTTAGTTTGCTATCACCAGTCTATTCAGTTGAATTTTGAGGTAGTTGAAATATACCTGCAGATAAAATGTGTTATAAATTTGCAAGGATTATTTAGGTTGCCATGCCAACTTCTCTGTGACACTTAGCTAGTTCTCCATGTTGCAATGCTGTACTAAAACTCAACTACCACCTGAATACAACAATTCTGTAATAATGCAAAACCAAGGGAGCTCCAACCTAGAGAATTTCAAAAACCAGCAGAAGCAGTTTATAGCATGTAGACACAACAAAGATAGCAATTGCTCCTCCCAAGTCAAAGATTGTTAAAGGTAACAACCTAGGCACCTACAGAACCTGATGCCTACTAACAAAAAGGTATAGAGTTGACGCCTTAAATCTAGAGGCAGGCCACCTAGCCGCCTTGAGACCCCAGCTAGGTCTTTGGTCTTTGCCACCTAATAAGCTTCAACAAGATTGAAGATGAGAAAATATGGAGATCGAGATTTAGAACCTAGCTGGATATGGATACTCCTTTTTTTTGTCTTCACGTTCTCTATTTAGAATCTTTATTGCCTTGTGTTATTTCTCGTCTTTATTTTATTAATGGTCATCATTGTGATCGATCTTTATGTCTTTTATCTTTATTGTAAATTATTGACATATATTTCTCGTCTTTATCTTTATTATCACCAAACATATATATATATATATATATATATATATATATATATATATATATATATATATATATATCCTCTATTCCTTTTTTTGTGGTTGTTTTATGCCACTATACAAGATTAGGAAAAGCAAAATTGCTTCCTTGGGCTTGCTTTGGAATTGTTACAGCTTTTGATGGTAGGTTCCCACCAGCTTTCAAAAGGTACCCAAATTGAACTGGCTTTTCAAAATCTTTTTGATAAGCTTTAGATACCAAATAAGTTATAGGACTGCTTTTCCAAAAAATAAGCAGAAGCAACAAGGATAAGCAATCCCAAACCCAACCTAAATCCATTCCTGTTCAAGAAACATAGCTAACTGTTGTCATGTTAGCATTGGAAGTTCATAGTCACCATTTTATTCGGTGGTATTACCACTAATCATGGGATACAAAACAGAAGTAGATTACTAAATGATTTCTTCAATATTCAAAACACCCAATTAACTGATCTCGTGATATTGAAGGTCATAAAATAATTTAAATTTCTAAAAGACAACTAAATCGGAACAAAGTATTTTATCCAAAATAATGAGTAAAAGGACACAGTGAATATTACTGAAATAGGCCTCTAGTAATTAAGGTTGGTATCTGGTTGACTGGGTCAAGGTAACTCCTACATGCTCAACTTTTGGACACAAGCCCAACCCCATATAAACTTCAGGTCTGGTATGGGTCCTGATCCTCTAAATAGATAATACCCTGCATTCAGGTCGGGTCTGAATTAGGTCAGGGTCAATTCCAGGTATTTTCAGTGTTATTAAAAGTGTCTGGCTCGCCATCTTAGGTGTTCTATATGCTCTACCACCTCGCCTTCTTAGACTGACGGCTTGACTTAAATGTGACTTGATCACATTTCTTTCTAAATTTAGAACCTGGACTGGGCCCAATAACTTAAAAATTATACATAATATTAATAATTTGAACAAATATTAAAGAAAAGGAAGGAAGAATAACACTACCCCCTTTGCCATCTCGATTTCCTTCCTTTTATATTGCTCTTTCTCATTGGATCTCTCTTTTTGTTTTTCCTCTCCATCTATATCAAGTTGGTGATACTTTAGTTGTTGTTTCTTTATCAAACACTTCATTAGTTGATTTTGAAGTTTCAAACCTGTGTATGCAATATGTTGAACAGGATTTGCATGTGATACTTGCAGTTTTTTAATCATACACTTATCACACCAATTAGGAGGAAATCACACCACAAAAATCACAATCATAAGCCACAATCTTGTCCAAACCTAGATACTACACACCCCAAATTTTAGTCTTGAGACCGCCTCGCCACCTTGAGGTCCCCGTCTGGGCCTTTTGTCCTTGCTGCCTCATCGCCTCACGTCGCCATGACAAGCCTATAACACGTAGAAGAACTAAATTACTATAATTCACATACCTTTCCCTAACTTTTTAGGTTGTGATAGAATTTATCTTGTCGGACAATTTACTATACTTCATATACCTGATCAGGCCCAACCCTTAAAAGATACGATTTATGTGGACCTCGACCATACCAGTTCCAAAGACCAGGATGGCATGACCCTACCCGCCAACAGCCAGGTCTAGGTCCAAGTCAAACAGGGTTGGGTCTATGTAGTGCTTTAAGTCATCTAATCTTAACCGTTGGATGTTGTTTAAGTCATCTAATCTTAACCGTTGATACATCAACGGTTAAGATTAGATGACTTAAAGAACCATCCAACGGCGTGAGTAAGGGAGATGCTTGGGGATACACTATTTGTGGCGATGCCTATCCTCTCTCTCTCTCTCTCTCTCTCTCTCTCTCTCTCTCTCTCTATATATATATATATATATATATATATATATATATATATATCAACTTTCACTAAATTATGCCTGTAAGTGTAGCATCAATAATTAACACTAAAGGGCACCACCTAAATTGTACTAATCAACAATAAAGCTCAATGCATTATGCATAAATATAACATGGTGTAAATCATCCAAATAGCTTTTACATACATTTCCACGTAATTGCTTGCAACCAATCATGGGAAGAAATGACCGCAATAATATTTACAAAAGGTGCATGACAATAGAGTAAACAGTGGCTACCTTTAATTAACGATGGACAAGTACCAAATGATTGGCCAAATCAGTGGAATTTCAGAGAATTTCTGAAGAAATTACAAAGAATCGTTCTATCTCAAACCCTAAATTTGAAGAAACTACAAACCAATTAGGGAAAAGGGCTCAAACCCAATCAAATCAATAACGGATCAACAGATCTCCGAATCGGAAACCCTAACCCTAGATCCTAATTCAAGACCCAAATTAATTGAGGAAAAATACAAATGAGATCAAATCGAGCAATTAGAGCGACAGATCTGAAGATCGGGCAAGATAAAAAAAAAATAGAAATTAAAAGCCCCAAAATTTCGAAGCCCTAACCCTAGAGTTCGATCGGATCAATCATAAGAGGAATTATTGGTATCGATTAAAAGAGGACAGCGAGAACGGGTTGAAAACAAAATCAATTTGGGGATTTATGGGAGGATCAAATAGGGATCTAGATCGAGATCTTGCGGAGAAAGAAAGAAAGAAGGCTTGATTTCCGCGATTTCCCCAAATTTTTATTTATTTTATTACTATTATTACGCTGGGACGGCATATGGCTGAATTTACATAAATACCCCTTACTTTAATGTTGTTGGGGGTAAATGGACGACTGTGATTAGACTAAATAGACGGCGGGGCCGAACAACCGTTGGATATTGTATCGGAGATTTTGAAGAGGTTGTGGAAGCGAGCTTAGAAACCCCGAAAAAGGTAATGGTTTTTGAAAACCAGGGCAGGAAAATAAAGGATTTTGATAAATACACTACAAAATTGATTCAGGAGAGCTCAAATTTTCACCATTGATATTTATAAGATTGTCACTTCAAAAAATTACTCATCGGACTGTCCACTTTCAATTATTTTTTTTATAATCAGGACTGTCAAAATTTTGATAGTCCTAAAAATATATGTTAATATTTTAGAACTATCAAAAATTTTAAATTTTTGATAGTCCGGAAGGGAGGGCTATGTAGGTGACACGAGGACGGGGCTGCGTGGAGGCTGGAAGGGGGGACGAGACGGAGGAGCGGGAGGGGGGCGAGGCGGCGGTGGGAGGAGGGGGAGGAGGCGGAGGCGCGCGCGCGGGGGCGGCGGCGGCGGCGAGCAGTGGAGGACGGGACCGCCGCTGCTGCTTTTGTCATTTTCTTTTCTACTGTTGCTTTTGCCTCCGCTGCTGCTACTACTGTTGCCGCCGCCGCCGCGAGACGTAGCCGCAGCCTCCCGCCAGCGCGTGCCTCCGTCGCGCGCAGCCTACCGCATCCTGCTTCTTCTTCTTCATCGCCTTCGTGACGGAGCCGACGGGAAGGTGCTTGAGGTGCGGCTCGGCGGCGGCAACGCGGTCGATGGCGAGGTCGACGACGCGGAGAGGCGAAAAATCGTGAGAGGAGGGAGGAGGAGAGGCCGGAGGGGGTGGGGGTGGGGGAGGAGCAGGAGGAGGGAGGTGAAGGTGGTGGGCAACCCTAGTAAATTTTGGACTAGCCTGAGTAAAAAAAAAATTAACTGAACTAGCACCAATATTGGACTAGTCCCGAACTATTTTTGTCGTGCCTTTATCAAGAGCCAAAATAAATCATATGATTGTTATTTGGACTCACCGATATTGTATTGGAATCAATTCAGATCTAATCTTTGAACGGATAAGTTTAAAATATTTTATTACTAATTATCATATTTCAGGATAGTAAAATATATATATATATATATATATATATATATATATATATATATATATATATATATATAATTGTACACACCCGCGGTTCGTGGTTTGAACCCACTCAGCCAGACTTGATATCAGCGCATGCTATCACCTGCTCAGGATAGTATGTTATCAATTTCAATAGTTTATAATAGCCTTGCAAATCTGTTAAAACTTAGAATATTCAATTAGAAATTAGTATTTATCTTTTTTGAAACTAATTTAATTTTGGGGTATCTAGCGTTTAAAAGAAACGTTGTTAGAAAATAAGAAAGAGAGAGATACTATATTTTAGCCGAATAATTGATATGAGCTGTCTCTTATTAACGCAGATATATATGAAATGAAAAATTAGAGATTATGTGTAACTTAGTTAGCTTCATCGCAAGATATGTACATCCACTTAAATATGGCAGATATATATGAAATAAAAAAATTAGATATTATGTGTATCTTAGTTAGCTTCATCCGCAAGATATGTGCATCCACAAATTACGTTTTACAACACAGACGAAATGCTTTTAAAAAATCAGTTATAGTTAACATATATAAAGATGTAAATCTATCTACGTGATTAGTTTTAATTACCACTCCTATTTTCTGACGCAAATGTCCATGTGCAAACATAACATTGCAAACAAAGGCCAATAACATACTTGAGCCAAACTTGCATATGTTTTAGCACTACCTACATCTGAGAATTTTGACAAATTTACATGGTGCATTTACCAATCATGCAAATGTATTATAAAAAAAATAGTGATCAAATTTGATTTCTGGTGTCTAATATTGTTTGTTTCTTGGTCTAATAGCTGATGAAAATTGTGTTTGGTTGTAAGAAAATTAGAGGAAAGAAAGAGAAATAAAAGTTGATCATATATGAATGGGATGCCATTTTTCTTGTGTTTAGTTTGTGAGAAAGAAAGAAAGAAAGAAAGAAAGGAAGGGGAAAACGTGAAAAAAAAATATCTTTTTTCCTTTCTCCCACTTCCCATAAAACCAAACAAACACAAACACACACACACACACACACACATATATATATATATATATATATATATATATATATATATATATATATATATATACAGAGAGAGAGAGAGAGAGAGAGAGAGAGATATGTTGGGTTAGTCTGGTCAGGATTTGGTCCCACAATTCTATTTTGTGACAAATTTCAGTGTGTGTATTTCAATATTTGATTGTTCATTTATTGAAGTGTACATATATGTGTTATAACTCAAGTGGTTAGTGTGGTGGGAGATTTTAATAGTGGGCCAGTATTAAATCTCATAATCGACAATTGTTATTATCATCATTTCTTGGAAAAATTTCTTCGGAGCTAGTAGGGGGTGCTCCACTGGTAGCTTTGTACGGTCGCTTTGCATCTAGCTTCGCGGCTGTCTATTCAGTTCATAATTGAACATTATCATGAATTACTCCTGATTTCTAGCTTCATGTTGTTAGTGGATTGTTAAATTTTGTAAATCAAAAGTTATTGGTTCCTGGAAGCGAATCAATGAGAAGATGTTCGAATTTTACTTTGAGCAACGATGATTTTGATCACTCCGATTGGACAGTTCTACTAATCCTTTTACTTTTAACAATTTTTATTGCTTTAATTTCTATAGCAGTTTATACTATTTATTCCTTATAGCAATTTGATTGTTAGATTCTAATAACAGTTTGCACTGTTGAAATTACAATCTCTTTAGCAAGTTATGCTTACTGCTTTGGAACCAATTTTTAGCTAGTTTTTCATACTTGTATGAAGAAATTCAATAACAAGAAATAAAGAGATGGATGGAGAGAGAAGGTGAAGAGAGACTGAGACTGAGACTGAGAAGGGTGAAGAGAGAGGGGATTAAGTTGAGAGAGTAAATAGAAAAAAATAGAAAAAGTTCATATTAGGTAATTTCTCTCGTTTTTTTCTCTCTCTTAAAATATACAATACAAACACATTTTCTCTCTTACCAAACAACTTAAACACATTTTTTATTTCCTTCTCTTTGTCATTTTCTTCTCTTTCATGTCACTTTCTGCTTCCAGAATATGACGAGTCAGCTATGTAACATCATCCCTGGCTACACAACCTACAAATACCACCAATATTCGCATTCACAATTGTCGCATATAAGGTTCGAGGATATGGACATCAATTAAGCCAAATGACAACATGTAACACAATATATTATATCATCCACAAACAATTGGACCGTCAAGAATCGTAAATTTTGGCAGCGTAGTATATAAGTGAAAGGATTACACAAGTCTTCTAATAACTAACAATCCATACTTAATATTACATATCATATATCAAGTTAGAAAAGGAATCTAGACTAAGTCATTATACATCTAGATTCTACATAAATATTACATTCAAAAAATAAAACAAAAATAAGTATTCTACTCCCGATCTTCGACCTCATCTTCTTCGCTTAAAGAAAAGTCGGATCCAACATTAAGATTAATACCTGAGAAAGAAACACATCTGCCAGGGCAGATCATCAAGTGCTCAAAGCAAAAGAAAATGGTCAAAAGGAATGCGGACATATACAATTTGAGTGCATGTAACGTATGTAGTTCTACTTTGTATACTTAACCTGACAAAATTATACGACAATGACATAATTACTATTTTAATATTTCAGCATAAGCCTTTGGACAAGATAGTTAATAATGTAAAGTCTATGAACATGATAATTATTCATGTAATTTTTCTTAGATAGATTAATTATTCATATAAGTATCTTTGATAGCATAATAGTTCGACATATTTTCGTTGGGAGCCTACGACATGATAGCCTGATGAACCTCTTAAGAGAGCCTCTATGTCATGACAACATAATATCTTAGTATACCTCCGAAAAGGGTCTTTATGACGACATGATAGTCTGACGTACCTCTGAAGAGGGATGAAATGTTGTTTTGTCATGACATGGAATAATGGTGGCATTGTGATACATAATGATTTATGTTTTATCATGAAAGGAGAGTTTATATGGTGAAGGAAATACCAACACACCATAGTGAGATGTTATTGTGGGTGATTTGTGAACTTGTGAGAGGGCTAATTTAGTTATTGACTATGATTGAATTAGTATTAAATAAGTGATTGGATTAAGTTAACCATAATGATAACAAAATAAATAATAACAAGCATTAATAATAATAATAACTATAATATGTTACGCTAGTCTGGGTGGAAAAAGAAACTCGAAAAAGTTGTAACGCGTATAGTGATAGAAACGATACAACTCATCTAAATACGAAAATTCGTATTTAGAGTAGCAACAATTACACTTAGGTAGGCCTGTCAATGGTAGCTTATTGGTCGGATGTTGGTATTATCACATCCTAACCGATAGCTATCGGATATGAGTTTTGGCTCCCGTATCCGTTACCGTTTATTGTATCGGATATCGGATAATATCCTAACCAATAAGAATTCATATAAGTGTTTTAGAATTGTAAGTTGTAATCCAAACATTTGACTCTATCAAATGTAATTTACACCGTTCATATATATATATATATATATATATATATATATATATATATATATATATAATTAAAATATATTTAGTTTTAGGGTTGTAAGTTGTAATCTAAACATTTGATTCTATCAAATGTAATCTACACCGTTCATATTTATATAATTAAAATATATTTTATATATTTAAATATCCCATTATTGTATCGGATGTTATCGGATCGGATATGACATTTTCCGTACCAGCATCTGATATCCGATAAATATGAAATTTCGGATATTATCGGTTCGAATTCGGATCGAATGCGGATTTTCGGTCAACCATTGACTGGCCTACACATACGCTCACTTTTCCAACAAATCCGAATACACCCTTATAAAAAAAAATTGTTTCCTCTTAAATATTGCAATCGTATAGATTTGGCAAAACATTCCAAACAAATCATGCCATAACATGACGAACCAAAATACATGAACATGAGTTATAACGCATATAATTGTCATTGAATGATCATTATGTAATTAGTTGGAGAGCAATCCAATTTCAATCTAAACATAGCTCCTTTGCCATTGTGCCAACAACATCACCAGTAGCACACCAATCATTTTTATTTACACATCATGATCACACCAATAGGAATTTCATGATTTAAAGGGATTGTGGTCAAAGATTACCCCTCGTAGAACGTAATTTTTCACAAACTTTCAGTGGTTCTAGATTTCATGAAATACAAGTGTACAATTATTAATTTTATAAACTTCAACAAATGTAGCACCAAGGAGAAAAATGCATCCCCTTACAGTTTTAAATTCACAAGCAAAACTACCTATATTGCCGAAGTTCACAATGTCAATAATTTACTTGGTCGTTCATATCGGAAAGTAATGAGAATACATACAAGTTTGCCCAAACACTGGCCTGGAGAAATTATTCAGAGCCGGACTCACCATAAGCCTTGATATGTAGTGGCAGTCTTGATTCTTCTATCCGTCTGCAAATTCTCAGCCATCAAGTAAAGGAGAATCAAGACTTCATGGTGAGTCCGGCTCACAAAGTGAGTCCAGCTCACTGAATAATTTCTCGACGGGCAGGTACTAACATCTATCTATTACTGACACGCACCAAGCTTAATGAATATTATGATGCATTCAATGTATACTAATTATTCTAACATCAAAATGTAGAAAGATTATGCATTTTGTGTTAGAAATATTGTGTTTTTCTTATTAAAAAATTTCAGAATACAAAAATTAAAATTAAACAAAGTTATCGACCTCTGGGGAAGTCGTGCACGAAGCACTGCCCTAAGAGTTTATTCGGGATCTGTGTGCAGACGTTCCCGAAGCTCCTAGTGGTAAAACCCCCGCACTACCGGTATCTCGTTGCCGCACACGACTTGGAGAGAACGACCAGGACTTAGCTCTGCCCAGAGGTTGGAGATGAAGACGAAGAACTGAACAGAATGTTGACAGAGGTTTCGTAAGAATTATTTCTGATATGATTTTTTCAAAGAAATTAGGGACGAATATATAATGCAGTTGTGTAACGGTCAGAATTAATTTACGATTAATTCAGCCGTTACACAGGAATTAAACGAATGAATCTGGACATGAAAACGGTTCAGAAACAAAGTAACGTTCAGAATTTAATTCTAACGTTTAAGAAAAATAAATGAAAGAAAGAAGAGGAGCAAAAAGAATTTTAGGGTCCCAGCCCGAACCCGAAGAGGAAATCGGATCGGCATTCGACGCCCGCAGATGTGGGCGCGTACCCGCACCCGTTACGCGCGCCGAACCGAACCGAACCGAGCCGGGCCGGGCGGCGGCGGCGCGCGCGTGTGGCCCAAGGGGTTCCCCACACAACAACTTAATAGAGCAAAGAAGAGAAAGTAATATATATGCACAAGAGGACTTTGGTGCATCCGATGTGGGACTAAAGAAAGGAAGAGGGACTTGAGCTTTTGCAAGAAAAACAAAACTAAAGCAAAACCAAAACCAACAATCCCCCCCCCAAAAGGTCAAGTTCCGAAACAGATATAAGAGTGAAGTAAATAGAGATTGATTAGCAAAATAGAGAGAGAGAGCATCTGGGCAGTAAAATACTATGCATAGATGAGATGGACTACAGCCTTGAATCTCACGTAGTGACTATTGCCTTAATCTGAAGAAGTGCTTGATGGACTATGCCTTGAATCAGACTTCTTGAACCAGATTTAGAAAATAGCACACATAGTACGCTAGAGGTCCTTGATCTATCGGGTGGCGCTTTTAAATGGCCATGCGCACTTTCCACATTCATGAGAGTTGTCTGGGATCGCCCTGTCCCATAGTCGCGGCCTTCACGACCTCTCATATAGGTAAGTCCTTAAAGGTTGGTGATATGAATCAACCTAGCATTACAGCTTGGACCTATTAAGAGTTTAAACTCATCCTAACCATATCACACAGGAACACTGTCACCATAGGGATGGGGAGTCATTGTACACATGTACAGCCGCTTGGGCTTTATTTTAATGAGACTTTAATCTCGAGTCAGTGTTCCATAAAGTCACCTAAGTTCAGCTTGTTTCTACCCATTGAACCGGCTTCTTGGGATCTCCAGTCAGACTCGGTTGGGTTGCCACTGCTGGTGACTTACTTATGGGCTTAACCCCATCCCCCTCGATGATTCTAGGATCAAAGTCCTAGACAGACCCTTCGTCAAGTGATCTGCAAGGTTCTTTTCTGACTTTATATAGTCAAGAACCACATATTTGCCTAGTAGGCCTTTTATTGACTTGAAGCGCAGCTGCAGGTGCCTGTTCATCTTAGTATTCACAGAATCATGCATTAGTAGTTCAATAACAGATTTATTATCACAATTTATAGAAATTGCAGGAACAGGACTAAGAGAAATAGGTATATGCATAATAAGATTTTTAAGCCATTCAGCTTCTGTGCAAGTTGTATCCAAAGCTATCATTTCGGAGTCCATTGTACTCCTAGCTATGATAGTTTGCTTACAAGAGCTCCAGGAGATCGCAGCTCCTCCTAGAGTAAATACATATCCAGTAGTAGATTTTATATCATGTGAGTCGGTTACCCAGTTTGCATCTGAATAGCCTTCTATGATATCAGGGTGCCTAGTAAAATGAAGTTTGTAATCTAGGGTGCCCTTGAGATATCTAAATACCCTATCCAAGGCAGTCCAATGTGACTGATTTGGGTTACTGGTATATCTACTTAGTCTCCCAATAGCAAATGCAATATCAGCTCTTGTCCTGTTTGTTATATACATAAGGGAGCCTATCATCTGTGAATATTTATGTTGTTTCAAAGGTGATCCTTCATTCTTTTTCAGTACAATACTGCTGTCATAAGGAGTAAGGACAGGTTTCTTATCAAATAACTCAAATCTTTTTAGCATTTTTTCAATTGAATGTGCTAAAGATAGAGTATAACCCTCTTTGCCTTTGGTCACTTGCATTCCTAAAATTAGGTTGGCTTCTCCTAGGTCTTTGCTAAACAATCTTAAAATCTTTAGTTTTTCAAGTGTTGATCAACTCAGGTTAGCTGTAGGGGCCGGTTCCCAGCTAGCGGTGGTCTGAAGACTCTTAAATACCGTGTCGCTTAGGGTTATTTACACCCGGTTGACAGAAGGACCCTTTCGGCTTGTGCCCGAGTTTGTCTCTACTTTGAAACTTTAGATTTGAAGGTTTTATTTGCAATTTCCTTTTACGAAACTATTTTCTTTTGGTCCTATATTGCTTTCAGAAATACTAAGTGATTAATCAGAAGCTTTCTAAAAGTACTAGGTGATTAATCAGAAGCTTTCTAAAAGTACTAGGTGATTAATCAGAAGCTTTCGAAATATTTTAATCAGAAGTTTTCTAATGAGAAGCTCTCACAGTATAGAAGTTCTCTAATGACAATATACTAAGCAATTTGACAAGTAAACGGATAAATTAATTGAGGAATTGAAACAAATTGCTACAGTGACTGAAAATTGTTAGAAGTCAACTTGTATTTGCTACGAAATCAACTTGTTGAATTTGTAGAAAAATAATTTGCTATAGTAATTATCAATTATTTAGAATAAATCAATTATAACAAATGGTGAGAAGCAAATTTTATTAGCTATCAATTAGAAGCAAATAGTGAGAAGCAATAGTGAATTTAATTCTAACAAAGTAGCTATTTAGAACAATACTGTGATCAAAAAGTTTTCTAACAGTATAGTAACTATTAGAATATTAAAATTGTAACAGTAGCTATTTTAGAATATTTTCTATACAAATTGCTACAGTATAGAAATAAATTCTTTTTAACTAGAATATTAGAATAACAAATTGCTAGAATATTAGAATATTTTCTAACAGTAGCTAGTTAGAATATTTTGCTACTACAATATTTTGCTACAAAAGCTACAGTAACAATTCTAACTTACAGTAGGTAACAGTAGCTACTTAGAATTTGCTATAACCAAATTGTGAACAATTTCTAGAAATCAATTCTAACCAATAAATTAGTATGTTGCTACAGTATATTTAGAAATCAATTCTTAATAAATAACAAATTTCTAGAAATCAATTGTAACAAATAAATTGCTACAGTATGTTTAGAAATAAATTCAAAAAGTTTACGTTACTGTCACAACTACGTGTATACGTTTCAAACTGAACAAAGCAACAGAATCAGCAGTAAAGTGCTCGCGGCACATAAGACTACGAACAACAGTAGACAATGAGAAATTTGTACAGTATGTTAGAGAAATGAATTCTAACAAATAACAAATTGCTAACAAATATAATAAACTCTTAGATTAAAGAGCATTCAGAGAAAACAAACAGAGCAGCAGCAATGACTTATTACAAAAAGAAACTCCATTCATCCATATTACAACAGAGCATTAAAGACAATTAGGCTCCATGTATACTATCGGGGAAAGATGAACATTTATATCTTGCATTTCCTTACATAGGAAAGTACATGATTCAACCAAATGATGTGAAATTGAATCTTATCATTACTTCAGTAATATTATAATATAAACTAAGTTATGAAGTTTTCTACTGATGGTCCATAATGGACTAGTAATCACTTCAGCACAAAAGGTTTAACCTCTTAGTTTTCTACCTTTTTTTTTTTTCATGGGATATGCCTAAACCCTTATGTGGGTCATCTAGAATTGAGAGGACCTGTCTTAATCTCCTCTTAGAAAGAGGAGTAGAAAACTACGATTTAGGCTGTCTTCAACTTGTTTGCCATAGACTTCACCAATTATCTTTGAACCAGATTAATATCCACAACAGTACACCAATAGGGCGCCCAACTATAGCAAGATGAATTATTGACAGAGCTTGGATACACTTGAGTTGGGCACGACCACTAAATATTACTATAGCAGTATACCATCAAAATCGACATATAGGATACTATAGCAACTGAAGCATCTACTATATATAATAAAAATTCCAGAGGTAAAAACAAAGCTAAAAGAAACAATAAAATCAAAGAAATACTCCAAAAGACATACAAACTTAACCATGCATTCGAAGTCCACCATTGCCATCTCTTATTAGAAGAAGCAGAAGAATGATACAAAGTTCATTCATTTGTACAGAACACTATGGCACAATAACAAACACTATGGTCAGTGATGACAAATGATTTCTCTAGTATACCTTTTGCAAGAAAAAAAAAATCTGCATACACCTTAACCAATAGAATAAACTCTTAGATTGTTAGAAATATTGTGTTTTTCTTATTAAAAAATTTCAGAATACAAAAATTAAAATTAAACAAAGTTACCGGCCTCTGGGGAAGTCGTGCACGAAGCACTGCCCTAAGAGTTTATTCGGGATCTGTGTGCAGACGTTCCCGAAGCTCCTAGTGGTAAAACCCCCGCACTACCGGTATCTCGTTGCCGCACACGACTTGGAGAGAACGACCAGGATTTAGCTCTGCCCAGAGGTTGGAGATGAAGACGAAGAACTGAACAGAATATTTTAGGGTCCCAGCCCGAAGAGGAAATCGGATCGGCATTCGACGCCCGCAGATGTGGGCGCGTATCCGCACCCGTTACGCCGAACCGAACCGAACCGGGCCGGGCGGCGGCGGCGGCGCGCGCGTGTGGCCCAAGGGGTTCCCCACACAACAACTTAATAGAGCAAAGAAGAGAAAGTAATATATATGCACAAGAGGGCTTTGGTGCATCCGATGTGGGACTAAAGAAAGGAAGAGGGACTTGAGCTTTTGCAAGAAAAACAAAACTAAAGCAAAACCAAAACCAACATTTTGACATTCAACTATCAGCACCATCCAATATATTCAGAGACGCTTTATATCAGTACTCCACAAATAAATAGCTTCCTTCCCAGAGTCGCATAAACTAAAGCAAATGTCCAGGTTATTATTCTTTATTTACAATTTACAAAAGAGGCACGTCTTATTTCCAGTCCAACATATCTAAAAGCCACAGAACCTCATTCTCAGAGTCGGCTGCGTCGGAAAAATCAACCTTGATACCAAACACATCAGAAACACTATCACTGTTACTCGACAGGAAAAGCAGTGAAACCCAAGCCCTGATCCGAGACACAAACGGGTGCTCGGATGAGAGGTTGAGGTAGTCGTAAGCCAACGCCTTGAAAGCAGTCACATCGATGTACCCAAACATCGATCGGTTCAGGATGCATGCCACCTGATATGTGTCCTTCCGGCACACAAGGACAGATACAGTGGCAATCCCGATGTGAGGGATGCTCAATCTGGGCTCCACCTGCACCATCATCTTGCACTCGTTGCTGTCGAGGTGGGCCTTGAGGGATTCCGAGACACCAGGGGGAGGATTCTTGATTCCGGTTTGAAGGGCGGGGCCTGGCACTGCTTCCGAGAAAATCAGGTTCTCGTCGGACCACAGATCAAAGTAGAACTCCAAGTCTTTGAAGGATAACTTTGCTGGCAGGGGAGGCTGGGGTTGACGAGGTGGAGAAAAGGTTATAAAGAGCTTGTGGTAGCTCAAGGAAGGAGGCGGTTTCTTGCAGATTGAAGGCCATCTTCTGGAACAGATACACTTCCACAAGTAGTCATCTCGCGCAATGTCTCTCCATTGACGACATACGCAGATGCAGGAGCATAGGTCATCACCGTCCAGGAGAGGGAAGACGGCTTTGAGTACTTCCCCACACGACCAGTCTCTTGCCATTATTTGACTGCAGCAATATGTACAGAAAATTAAATGAATTAAATCAAATTATACAAAAAAGATAAGGACAAACAATAACGTCCTAATTTCAGTATTAAGAGAAGAAACTTGATTTTCAATGGTAGGTTCCAGCAAAGATCACATCCACAATAACAAGACTGTCTGCATACCATACATAAACTTGTGAGCAGAAGTACAGCAGGGATTCTTTAAAGTATTGCACTATTTATTTGGCAAGGATGCTAAACGAGACTGATGGACTACCAAGGGCTATACATGCCTAAGCCTCAGGTTGCGGAGATCATCAATTAGTGTCCAAACGAACCTTCATTCTATTTTCATTTGGGTTCATTTCAGAAAGAAAAATGACTTGCTAAAGTTAATATGGTAGATATGCATCTTTCTAGGCCTTTCATTCCAAACACACTTACTAGTTAGCATGTAAAGATCATCCAACCCTTGCCTATCAAAAGCATCCCTAGCTTAGTAGTCCAATATCTCATGATATCAGGAAAGACCCTCCGAAGTACAACTTCGAAAGCTGAAGACTAAATAAAGGTAAAGGACGATAACATCTCAAATATTTTTAAAACTCGGCCAAAAAACCCATGCATGGTGGCAGGTTTGTATCAGGTTTGGAGGGGATCTATCTGTAAAACTGAATTGAGACCAATGTTATCAGGATCGTGGTTCGCTTTGGTACGTGGTACGGGTACGGATACGCGGTACGGTACCTCAGCTGGTACGCGGTGCGGTGCGGGTAGGCTTATTCGGTACGCTATTTGGGGGCGCTGTTCATTTATCTGGGTCGTCTTTTGTACCATATACAATTATATAGAAGTATATACCAAATATCATAAGTTCATAACCAAAGCCACCAAAATCCAAGTGAAGGAAAGCATAGACAATATTCTTATAACTAAACCAAATATCATAAGTTTATAACCAAAGCCATCAAAATCCGGGTCGCTAAATTTGACGAACGGGTCGCAAACGCACCCTGTTCCGGGTCGTTCGTCCCAATTCGTGGGACGTAGGAGGATTGGCGGATTAGGCAACTATGATTGAGACATCAAGGTCAGCAGAACACGGGCCAACAGTAACTCGAGTAGGGGGTGAGTGAGCAGTCAGGGAACGGGATAATGGAGAGAGTTTTGTACCATTTTATGACATAACAAAACCCAAATAGTTAATATTAATATTTCGATTCCAGTTGTGGTGGCTGTAAATGCTATTTAAAGGTCCATATGGAGACAGCCTGACGCCATGAGTCTTAGCCAAAGAGAGAAAATATTAGTTGTATCGTTTGGAAACACTCGTAGCAAAATTTCACGCTATATCAAGATAGTACATTTTTGCAATATAAATGCTTATTCATGTCCGTCATATTGTTAGGACTATAACCATTAGAACAGTCGGGGTATTTGTAATTATACTATTATAGGGGAGTTCCACAAGTGGAAGCTCATCCTTCAAAACACAGATATAACCAAAAAGGCGTTTAGGAAACATCTTTGGACCTATCTTGGTCTAAGTGGCTTAGAATTCAACTTGCAGATCATTATTCAACTTGCAGATCATTCCATGATTGCCAGAATCACTATACCTGTTTGCATACCAGATACTAGCATACAGTTTTGACTCCTTGATGTCCGGCCAATGAGATATTATAGGCGGTAAACTTGTTATCCCGTTCATCGGTAAACCCGACAGCAGTATGCTGGTTTGAGTATACCAACAATGGCAGAAAACTGTCTCCAACAGCTAGTTCGACAAGACATTGGACCCATGACAGATATACTAGTTTTAATTTAGCTGATTCATGAGATTTTGATCCAG
This sequence comes from Iris macrosiphon, assembly GCA_036927795.1. Classification (NCBI taxonomy): domain Eukaryota; kingdom Viridiplantae; phylum Streptophyta; class Magnoliopsida; order Asparagales; family Iridaceae; genus Iris; species Iris macrosiphon. The sequence continues at coordinate 173,375,349 of JAYESA010000003.1, forward strand.
ATGAAGCCATTCTTATTTGCAGTATCCCTTATGACAGATTATATTGGTTTTATAACTCTAAATGGATGTTCATAATTCGCAGCGCATATCATCTAGCTATGGAGGAGTATGTGCAAAATCAAATCAACCTGTGAATGTCTCTCATGGTGACAAAGGTATTGGTTGGTTTTACGGTATATGCAAGTTCCGAATAAAATTATGGTATTGGTTGGTTTTACGGTATATGCAAGTTCCGAATAAAATTAAGTTGTTTGCTTGGAGATTTTGTCATGACATCCTCCCCACACAAGGTAATCTAGATGGAAAAATAATTATGGTGAATACTCACTATGGAAAAACTTATAGGGTGAGGACGTGGGTTGGTTGGGTAGTTTGGTAATTACGTTTGGTAAGTGAATACTTACTCCTGGCGGTATTTATAGGCAGTTAGCTGAGGGTAGTTTGATAATTACGTTTTTCCATAGTGAAACTTAAGTTACCTAACATTTGGATTTTCGATGGGCTAATCGCCTCGAACAAGACTACTAGAGTGAGGTCGTAGGTTTGTTTGAACCTACATTTTATCAGATCTTAAATTTGCAGTGTTCTAAAATCGACCTAGGCGGCCACCCGCAAAACGAAAACCCCCTAGGCGGTCGGCCTAGACGGGAATCGGCCCTAGGCGGCCCGTTTTTCGATTTTTTTTAATTCTTAGTTGTATTGTGGATCTTTGTTTGGGTTTTAAGATAAAATTTGAATTTTAGAGCATTAAAATTTTAATTTTTTATATTTCAAAATTCAAAAAAATTTATATTTCAAAATTCAAAAGCTCCCTAACCGCACTTAACCCCTCCAAAGAGGGGCCTCACTTGGATTCTTTGTATAGGATCTATATTCAGAAGGGTAGGGTCCTTGGCCAGACATCCCCCCTCAGCCCAACCTTTAACCCTAAGGGCATCTGATAAAATGTAAGCTCAAAACACCTCACCGCCCTAGATGAGCTCTCCCTAACAATCAGAAACAAGCATAGGCCTCACCGTAGTCCAGCTTGAGGCCATCGGTCCATAAAAATCCTGAAGTCCAGAGGCTCAACTTTCACCGCAAAAACCCATAATTACCAAACTATCATCACCTATCCGTCTATAAATACTCCCAAGATAAGTATTATGATGTGCAATCTTTATTGTGATTTCATATATTCCTTTTTCATACCCCTCGAACTACTCGAGCATCAACGGGCTTGGTCAGGAACCACTCATCCAAATCTTCACATACAAAGGTTAATCCACCCACCAATTTTGTTCATGGTTTGGAAGCACTCTGCTACTATTCAGCTTCAATCTGATACCATCAATATGCTTGAAAAATGACATTTGTAACATTACATCAATTGTGACTTGAACACCGTTCACGGTTGTCTCCTTAAATTATCAACACCAACAATGGCTATTTGCTGGTGTTGTCATTCTTCCGTAGCAGATTGTCTCACACCTTGTGAAGCACACCCATGGATGTCTCTTTCCTGAGTTCCAGCTTGTTTCCCTCATTAACTCCTCTCATGAAGCCACCATGTACAGGTGGCGTCAAAGAGGCCATTAGTGTAACTTTGATTTCGAGTTTTTACTGTGTAAAGGTTTCTTTTATTTTCTCAAAGAAAAGTGTTTTTATTTTATGAAATATCTAATGACTTGAGGTGTTTTCTAGTCATGCATTTTACATGGTCCTAAAACATGGGTGCTGTATCAATTATTGCAAATGAACTAGCATTAAACTCTTCTGCATCGTAATTATACACAAATCAAGGAATATCTGCATGTAATAATAAGGCAGTTTTTTTTTCCTTCGCTTTCTATCTGGAAATTCAATTCTCTCCCTCCATGTTTTTTGGACTCAATTTCGTGTATGCACATTGAAATAGTTGCTCATTTTTGTAAACACAATCTTCCCCAAGTGAGAGTATTGTGTGTCGCAAGCATAAGGCTTGTTGCTTGCATCCGGGTAGATGTGTAATCGAGTCATAGAAATGGTCTATCCTTATATGTGGGGAGAAGGGTGTGTACATTTTGATGCTCCCCAGACCCAACATAAGCAAGACGTCCTTTTACAATCTTTCCTAATTGAATTACTTAAAATTGAATATTTTAGGGCCCTACCCAAAAGCAAAATTTGGTGTTGTGTGATGTCATATGATCCCTTTCTGATGAAAATATTCATATCTTATACAGTTTAACTGTACCCATAATCTTTTACTAAAGAACTGACAAATGATTGCAGTTTGGATTTAGATTTCAGGAACAGGGTTAGGGTTAAGTGCCCTGATTTAAGGCATAGGGTTAGATTGTGTCTAGGGAAGTGGTAAACTAGAGAAAATATAGAAACAATTGTCTTCTTAACCCCATGCAATGATTAGGATCGACCCTCCTATCAAGCAAAAACAACAAGAGGCCCTTCTGCATCACGCTGACTAAACATCTACCACCCAACAACTATAATGTCTTCTCTCACGGATCGTGTCTTCACTGACAAATTTCAGTGCACCCTAACTCCCAATTAGTTAGTATGGAGAATTTCAATATTTACTTTCTAATTCTAAATTCCATCTTGAAACACCATGCGAAATGCGAAGCAAAACTGCGGGTAACTCGTAGGTTTAGAATGTTCCAAAACCACAAAATTCCGTCTTAAAACCAAAGTATAGTTCTTGTACTGACATGCTCCTGACGATGCACTAAGTGTGGGATTGTGGCTAGTTTGACCCAGTGGGAACTGGCTATTGGAAAAACCTTCCGGCATCTAATCAATCGGAACGAATGCATATAGAATATTTCCTATTCATGGATTGGCTTCTGTTGGAATAAATCCAAAATGAAGTGAATTGTGTCTTGGTGGATTGTGTCTTAGTGAACGAACTCTATATAAGAGTTTCTTCCCATATCTTTTTATTGTAATTTTCGTTGGACGTTTTCGCTGATTGGTTTTGAAGAATGTGCTTTCGTTTCGTTTTCGAAGATTGTTTTTATTGTCCGCTTTTATCGATTTCTGCATTCATTCTGAGAATTCTGAAAAAAAAGAAAAGATAGAAGAAGTGTATTGATCCGACGTTGGTGCCATTGCAGGAGGACACACAACTCAGACTTAATCGTTGCAAAGCAATTCTCCTTCTCTCGACGAATTCTCTAATTGGTGGATGGTTATTGTCCTTCTTTTCTTTCATTCACGTCTTAATAAAAATGATTCTTTGTTTTCTTGTAACGTCCTTACATCGATGATACCTAGTAGAAGTAACAAATAAAAAAAAATCACATGTATGTCGAAATGCTAAGAAATAAAACACTTAAAATTGTAACGGTTAAGTGCATCTATGCACGAGTTTAGGTAATAAGAACTTCGTATGGGAAGCGGTATAGATGTGGTTTGGTGCCACGAAATTATTGAGATGTGGTTTTGTACCACGGAATGATTGTGATGATTTGGGATCAATGGGTCGCCAATCGAAATAATATTGAATGAAAAATGAGATATTGTGAGAATGAACTGTTGTACAAGTATAGAATTGTATTGCTTTATTTCAATTTTTTTGTGCTAGTTATATATTTTATAGTTAAATTGTTCACGCATTTGCATGGCCATGGACAACTTGTGTACAAGGTTTGACTTTTCTCGAAATTGTATCCGAGATACCGGGACTAAATCAGCCGGGGGGGAATTATGTGGAACGTGCTTCACGCATGAGGTATTACGGGATTTTCAGCGAGGCTAGCTATCCGGACTGGAAAGGCACGTCGCAATATCATGTATGGTCCTTTATGGTGTCAGATTCACCAATGACCGTCATATAGATATGTTGCATGTTAATGAATATCTTCTGCATGAGCGGTAAGTGTTAATCATTTGTTTTATGCAGGGACGGACAAGTCGGTTATGGGTAAGAAATCATTGATAAGTGATATGATTAGGTTTTTCTGCTTTCACTTTATATTATTGAATATAAACTGCCAATCGATCGTAGTCCCTAATAACAAGTTCATTTAATAAATTATATGCATCACATGATTACTGTGTCGATTTAGGTGAGTTGGGTTGGTACCGTTCAATAGTGCATTCTTCAATGTACTGACCCCCTCCTCCACAGGTGTTTGGAACAACGTGGGTGCACAAAGACAGCAGGATTTTCCTAAATCAACTTAAAGGTCTTCCTATTGAAAGTATTTTGAAGCTAGTTTCTTTCAAAGGCATTTTGGATTTCGATGCAATAAAGGGACAATGTATAGAATAGTGACATTATTTCATGACATTTTGTCAGTCATTTTGTTTATTTCATGAATGTAAGCCGAGATGATATTTCAAATGTATTGAGATCTTGTACTCCGCTGCGAACTATTAATAAAGATTCTATTTTCTTCATATGTTGTGTCTTCAATTTTCTACTACTATGTGATTTCAACCTTATATTCAAATAAATTCTCTCCTGTGCACATTCTTCTTGCCTTTTAAGTACAATTTGGACTTGTACGATATTACGCTAGTAGCAACTTATCGAATTTGCAGAATTGGGGTATGTCAACTACCTTGACAAACTAGGCCTCAATAGTTTGCTGGTTACTTGAACATAACACGAAGAACATAACTAAGGCTGGGTTGGGGTATTGCTTATTTTGCATGCTGCTTCTTGTTGTTTCTTTTAAAAAAACAACAACAAAAACTGTTTGGTAACAGCTACTTCTGCATGTTTCTTTGAAAAGCTAGTTCATTTTTGGAGTACCTATTGAAAGCTTCAAAAGTTGCTTCTATGTTCACCTTTACGATCCTGGTTAGCAGGCCAGTAGCGGTTTTCAAAGGTAGGGGGGAAGCAAAGCTTAACGTAGCTACTTCTTAATGAATGAAGGTGGCAGGCCGACTCGACTACAGATGCTACAGTATAAGTAATGAGCTGGGAGTCCCTCCCCTTGTCGCAAAGAGGGGCGACCACGAGGTATGACTGAGATGTCGATTTGATCTGTCATCCTCCAAATGCTAATAGATAATAACACTGACTGGAGTACAACACGATGCAGACACGGCAAATGTATTCTTGGAGCGTCCGTATCGTGTCTAAAACGTGTCCGACACGACACACAATATATTTCCTTAAAAATAAATGATCAAAGATATCTAGCAGTTTATGGATGAATGGTTGTGAAACAAGTGATTGCTATTACATCTGTAACAAATATATATACTCCAAATCCCAAAATAAGCACTCAGAATGAACAAACCAACAAGAAGTTCAGATACCCAGATCTAAAGATTTCAACTTTAGGCCATTAATATAGAACTCACTTAGAAATTTACTTGGATTCAAAATTAAACCCTTGTTTGCAAATTTTGCTATGAAATGGGAAGAAATTGGTACCGATCGGTAGGGAATGAAGAGGGCGATTCGGAGGACGGGATTATTTGGGAACCTCGTGGGTCAATCGGAGAGAAAGATTGGATCTTGGGATTTGGGAAAATTTTTGGTAGAAATTTGGGATTTTGGGAAGAAATTTTGGGTCCACTCTGTTTTCCTTTGGAAATTTATAAGGGCACTACAAAGTTTACTCAGGGCAAGTCCAGGATTGGGACTAGCCCATTAATGACAAAGTTTACTCATAGTAGTCCAATAGTTTAATCATATTAGTCAAAACCTCCCTAATCTCTCCGGAGTTCTCCTCCCTCCTCCCTTTCTTGTCGGAACCCTCCTCCTCTGACTCCTCCTCCGTCCTCCACCGCAGCCTCCCGTCGCCGCCTCCCGTTGCCTCCTCCCCCGTCTCCCGCCGCCTCATTCCTCTCCCGTTCCTCCGTCTCGTACTCCATTTCGGTGTCGACTACCTCGGCACCCTCGGCGTCCGCCGCTCCTCCCTCCCCTCCTTCCTCCGTCGCTATCACCAGGTCCTCCACTCCGCCGCCGGAAGACATGAATAATAACACAATGACAAAGAAAAATAACAGCACACAGGAAACCAAAAAAGAAAAAGAAAAAAATAGAAGAACTGTCAAAATTTGACATATATGTTGATTTTTAGGAGTGTCAAAATTTTGACAGTCCTACCAATTGGAAGTACTGTCAAAATTTTGACAGTCCTAAAAATTCAACATATATTTTAGGACTGTCAAACTTTTGACAGTCCTACCAATTGGAAGGACTGTCAAAATTTTGACAGTCCTAAATTTTTTGACAGTCCTACCAATTGGTAGGACTGTCAAAATTTTGACAGTCCTAAAATTTTTGACATTGACAGTCGACAGTCTAAAAATCATGATCTAAAAATTTTGACTGTCAAAATTTGACATATATGTTGAATTTTTAGGACTGTCAAAATTTTGACAGTCCTTCCAATTTGTAGGACTGTCAAAATTTTGACAGTCCTAAATTTTTTTTTCTGTTAATTTATTTTGTTATTTGGTGGGGGGGGGGGGGCAATTTATTTTGTTAATTTTCTGTTTTATTTAAGAAAATATATTTTAACGAAATAAAATTAAAATAAATTAACAGTAAATTTACTGCATCGAAATTTCAAAATTAACAAAAAATTAAAATAAATTAACTCAGTTGTCGATATGTATCAAAATTTCAAAATAGTAAAATATCCCAAATTTCTATCCTTAAAATTTGTTAAAGTATTCTGTTATTTAAAATAGTAAATTTATTATTGGTACATTAAATATTTTGTAAAAAAAATAAAAAAATTACCAAAAGTAAAATTTGGAGGTCGAAACATCATTTTTTTGCGATTCTAAAAATTTGGGAAGTCCGTCAAACGGTGAAACGGTTTATCCCGAAGTACTTTTCTATACGATCATTTTGGCACAAACTGGGCCTTGTTTCGATCTTCCAGTCAAAAGTTGTGATACTTTAAAGTTTTATATTTTATATTTTTGTCTGTAATATGTACGTCTTACTTCGGATGAAAATTCTCTCTACATGAATTGTGTTACTCTCGTCGAAAACATACATATCGACCTATTGTGTGACGAAAAACGATTTGAAAATAAATAGTTATGGCCGTTCGAAGTCTGATCGATGTCAGACGTAATATTCGTACGATAGATTTTTTTTTGGGTTCAATGATAACATATTTTATTTTGGTTGTTAAACTAAATAAAAAAATCAAAATCCAAAACTAACTAAGACAGTCCACATAGCTTGTGGGACTGTCAAAATTATGACAGTCCTAACAATTTGTAGGACTGTCAAAATTTTGACAGTCCTGATTATAACAGTCCCGAGTGAATTTTGGTGGCAAACTTGTAATTATCAATGATAAAAATTTGGCTAGCCCCAAGTAACTTTAAGAGTGGCAAACTTGTAATTTTGGGAAAAATTACATTGGGCTAGCCCCAAGTAATAAGTGTAGTGCCCTTATAAATTATCTTTCCTTTTTGTTGTTTGTAATTATATTTTTTTACGACTTCGAGTCGCAGTGTCGCACTCAGTGACTAACGGGTCCTATTTGGTTTGGGTACCTATTGGGTCCGTATCCAATCACTTAAGGCTTGTGATAAAGGCACTACAAAGAACACTAAAGACAGTAATAACAAGTTTGTCATTTCTAAAACTTGTTTAGGGCTGTCCATACCAACCTATATAAGTTAAAACTATTTCTCTTCTTTCTTTTTCACCTTCAAATGAAGAATTCATCATTCTCTTCAAGTCCTAAAACGTAAACCTAACTTTGGAATTGGATTGTTGTGGTCCCAAGTGGAAGAAAATTCTGATTTGGTGATTCTCTAATGAATATTCTTTGTTAAATTCGGTATGTTTTCGATAACATACGATGAATAAGTTTCTCAATCATTCGATTGTCACCAAATTATTGAGTTTTATTCGACTATTGTAGGAGCCATGCACGAAATTTTTTTTGATGAAGAAGTCGGATCATGCAATCAATTAAATGTGCACTCCGGTCGAAGTTAAGAATGGAATACACGATCATCCTATTCCAGAGACACTTACGGGTCATGCCTACGTGGCACGGTTGAACAAGGATGAGAGAAAGTTGGTTGAAGAATTGTCCATTTTTGGAGTTGTACCCAAACAAATTTATTCTATCGTGCGACAAAAAGAAGATGAGAACAAGTCAACCATGAGGACGTTCTATAATACTTTAACGAGAGCGAAATATAATAGTATGAAAAGAAGAATGGCGATGCAGCAAGTATTGAAGTTGCTTGGCGAGCATCATTATGTGGAGTACATAGAAGACGTCCACAAAATGATGAACTCCTTTCATTGTTTTGGGCTTATCCTGATTGCACACACTTGGCCAGGTCCTTCGTAGATGTATTGGCCCTTGATTGTACATATAAGACTAACAAGTTCAAGATGCCTCTTTTTCACATTATTGGGTTTACGTCTACGGAAAAAATATTTTCAGTCGCTTTTTATTTTATGAAGAGTGAGACAGTTGAGGATTACACCTGGGCGTTGAGAAAACTACAATCCATTTACACAGGATACAAAGAGCCCTCTGTTTTTGTTACCGACAGATAATATATCATGATAAACGCTATAGATATTGTATTTCCTCATGTGCATAGACTACAATGCACTTGGCATATAAATCGAAATATACAAGCTCAATGCAAGAGAAAATTTGAAAATGTGGATGGTAAAATTGACATACTTCGCTTCAAAGAATTCTACAGTGATTGGAGTCTTCTATGGCGAGCAAGTACTAAAGACAGCTACGACACATCGTGGTACATGTTCAAACAAAAGTGGGAGACGAGTAACCCGACATGCATTTCTTATATCAAAGATACTTGGATAGAACCACATAAAGAATAATTCGTCTTAGCATGGACGAATATGGCAAAGCATTATGGCACAATCACTACGAACCGGGTCGAAGGATCACACTCAAGTTTAAAAAGATATCTACGGTCATCGGTCGATAATTTTTCTTAGTTTGGCAATCGATTCATTTGATAATTATTTCTATGGTAAATGAGATTGTAGCATCATTTGAGATGAGCCTCAATATTGCAAAGCATGAATACAAGCATGAACATCTATTGGATGCTTTAATCCATGTAATATCTCACAAGGCATTGGACTTATTGTTTGAGGAGATTGGTAGGTCGAAGTTCGTTGGTTTTGATCCCGAGGTTTGCGGTTGTTCATAACGACATTCACTTGGGCTTCCTTGTGCACATGAGATTAGCGAATATCGCCATCAATCTATAATATTCTAATAGATGTTGTTGATCAACATTGGAGACAATTGTCGATCATACCGACGGTGAAAGTTCACGATGATATTTTTTTTCTTTGCCACAAGTGAAACTCCTTCACGCAAGGTGGTGTGTCGCATCAAAACTGGAGAAAAAAATCTATTGAGATTAAAATCCAAGAAATTGCAGTTCCGACAATAACTCGATTGTAAGAGCCATATGTTGTTCGAGCTCCTAAGGGTAGACCACACTCAAGAATCAGTAGAGCACAAAAAAGGAGGTGGAGTCAACTAAAAGAGATCCATCATTGTTTGATCATATTGAACGCAATTTAGAGCAAGTTGAGTCAAAGTCGGTTGTCGAAAGTATGGTAATTTCGAAGAGAAAGAGTAAGCTGACTATTCGAAGAAACATAAAATGAACGATGCAGACACGTCCGAGGGTTTAGATAACTTCTCTGATTCATACAGTCTATATATTCAAAATTTCCTACCCGAGAAACGGAATTTTATTTGGTCTATTATTGATGTTCCTAAGGATGACCATTATGGATTTTATGTACTCGCAAGATATCTTGGCTATTCAGTTGAAGCAGGATGGAGACAGGTTAGGAAAGAGTTGTACGAGGAGTTGGAGTCTCGTATTCCCTTCTATAGGAAGATACTCGACGAAAAAATTATTGGAGATTTGTTGGCAATCATACCTTGTACTGACACAGTTACCGGACCAGACCATTACATGGATGTCCCGCCTGCTGCATACGTATTCTCTAATAGGTATAACATACCTATCGTAATTATCTCAGAAGGCATTAACAATACTTTTTTCCAATGTGCGCTCCCCCGGCCGAACACAGACTATCCAATCTATGTTCAACAGGGCTTGTCGGACAACACTTTATCATCCCGAGGTTGATCGGTCATTCTCCTATTCCTCTACCTGCTACACTTTGATATAAACACGTACCGGAGGAAGCGATTGCATGGACGATACCCTACATGGATGCAATTGCTGGCTATAAGATGATGATGAAGATGGAGGATCCCAAAATCTTGCTTAAGGACTACTTTGATATTCTAATCAATTGATACATCTTATACTTTTGTATTATTTTGTACATTTGTATGCAATAGAAATAGAATATAATATTTTGTACTTTTGTATCGTGATAGTGCAATAGATAGTGACCATCAAAGAAATAAAATAAAATAAAATAGAACATTTTTGTACTTTTACCTGTATGTTGTGCAATGAGTCATGTATGTTGAACTTTGGTATCTTTTTCAACTTATATATATATATATATATATATATATATATATATATATATATATATATATATATATATATGTTGACAGTCCTATTTTTTATTAGAAAAAATTAGGACTGTCAAAATCTTGACAGTCCTAGTTTTAATTCCATGTCCTTTATCATATATATAAAAGTTACAAAATATAACCACTAAAAACTAAGACTATCAAGAGTTTGACAGTTCCAATGGCTATTAGGTCTGTCAAAATCTTGACAGTCATAGTTTTAATTTTTTGTCTTTCCATATATATATATATATAAAAGTGCCAGAACATACCAACTAAAAACTAGGACTGTCAAGATTTTGACAGTCCTAATAGCTATTAGGACTGTCAAAATCTTGACAGTCCTAGTTTAAATTCCATGTCCTTCATCATATATATAAAATTTACAAAACATAACCACTAAAAACTAAGACTGTCAAAATTTTGACAGTCTCAATAGCTATTAGGACTGTCATAAACTTGACAGTCCTAGTTTTAATTCTCTGTCCTTCAACATATATAAACATACAAAATTAATTAAAAAATAGGACTGTCAAGATTTTGACAGTCATAATATCTATTAGTGTCACACCCCAGTCCTAAAATACCGAGGGACTAGACACGTGGCAATGGCCAGCATCACACACCAATGGACAAACCCAATTTAATGGACCCATTAAAGTATACTTAAGTTGTAAAACAACAATAAAGGTCTACGATACAAGTCACAATCTAAATTAATCTCATCCACAGAAGATAAACACAATCAATATATATCAGAATAATCAAGATGAAATATAAATCAACAAATCTCAATAAAAAGTCTCGGGGAACAACCCGATAATGAGTTTAATACATTAATCCACGAGTGTCACGCCCCAGTCCCAAAATACGTAGGACTAGGACACGTAAGCATGCCAGCCGTATGGATATGGCAACTCCAATATATGGAAACCAAAATCCACACGTACGCTGTAATATGAATATCAAATCCACAAGTGGTATAAACATATGTCACAAGTCACAGGGTATGATCTAAATCTCATCCACGAAAATCAATATAAATAAATAACCAATGTCTATAAAACTAGATCTCAATAAGAAGTATCTAAAGATGATAGTTGGGTGGAAACAAATCCACTACCAACTAGAATATAAAAGTAAATACAATATAAGTACAACACCACAAACACAATATAAGAATATCAACTAACGACCACGGGGCTCAAAGAGAAGACATCCTAAAAACATATGTAACCATCCGAATCTGCGCTCCTGCGAATACTCATAAACAGCAACACCTTGAAGGGGCCAGGTCCTCAGAGGGACATAACAAGATATATAGAAGCATGCCAATAAAGTACTGAAATAAATATCCAATGGGACGCCTAACCATCTAAGTGAATGTAGTTTGAGAACAACTTTCCAACAAGTGGGCTATCTGGCTAAAAATGGGATTAGCGTGACTCTCTAGGAGAATCAGGGACCTCAAAGCATGTCGTCTTTTGAACGGCAGAGGCCGCCAATTGTATAGGGGTCATCACCGCCCGTATCTCCAGCGGAGCTTCCGGGTTACATAAGGAAAAAGTACAAAGGAGCCCAAATGCGGTACTTGTTGTTCTCCCCACCCCATGCTCTAAGCATGTCACATCCATGACATAATTTGGTTCATAGCCTATTCTTAGTACCCTAGCCCAATCATGCAACCAAACAAGGATAAGGATTGGACCACCGTACTACAATAGGCTATGTCCATGGACCTCTAATAACTGCTAAGTCTTCTAGCATACAAAGTTTCTATCAGTTGTCATCCCTAACACACGGCCCATACGTACATGAGGCCAGACCTGTCACGCAGTCCGTGATCTATATGAGACTCACACTCGTGTAACAACTGTGTCAAGGCCAATGAACCAAATCATGCTACATGATAATGGGGTAGTCTCATAAACAAGGTCAATGCAAATACATAAATAAAAACATATCGCGACGACACCGCCGCGCGCATTTTATATAACAGTTAAAATATATTAACTAAAGACAGAAAATAAAGATGCATGCAACATATAGAATATGAATAATAGTATAATGGCAATGTATACTTGTCTGCTATGAAAAAGTATGAAGTCACAACTCAAGGCGTCGTCCGATCTACCCGTCACATAAATTAAACAAGTTAGGTTACAAAAGTGGGTGAATGGGTTCCTCCATTTTAATTAATTTTTAATTTTGAATAAATAACCTAAAATATTATTTTAATCTTATTATAATTGGATTTTATTGTTAAACCCTAATTTTGGTCCAAAGAAAATTAACTTTACATATTTGTGATCCATGGCACGCAAATCGAGGCAATCCGTTGACCAAAAAGTTAACCAACTCAAATCCTTGATTTGGTGTGGAATCCTGTAGATTTCAATACTACATGAACACCATAATCGACGGTTTTATAAAATCACAAGTCGGTAAAGAGTTGTCCACAAAGGCGCACAAATGACAGTTTTCGGTGGTTTCCTATTTACGTCTACGTTGCACAAATTTTACAGTAGAATAAAATTATATTTTAAATTCTGGAAAAATACTTTTCTGAAAGTTCATCATGTCAGCTTTCCGAAACTTAAAACGGTTCATAATTTTGAGTTCGGGATCTCCCGAAATCTCGAAAATACCAAAATACGTCTGATTTTGGACAACTGGCACTTTTAGAATTTTCTGGAAAAATAGGTTCTTCAATTATTAAAATAATTTATATATTCACAAAACTAACCTTGATATGATTCTAAAAAAAACAACTGGAGCACGTTTGGAGTCCGGAGCTAGGAGATATCGTCTTTTTAAGTCGTCATAACTACTAGAAAATGAGGCTGAATTTATGACGAATTTTGACTGTTTTTGGACGAAAATGAGAGAAGTTTGGCGGATGAAAAATATGAAAGATGAGTTTAATCCATAAGTCTAATAGGTATTTATAATAGTGAAGATTGTTTAATTGAATAAGACTAGGATTGGCTAATTTGGATATGATTAGGATCAGTTTAAATAAGGATATGATATGCATGAAGTTGCTTTCCTAGTAGGCTCAGGATTTGAATGGCCTAAGACAAAAAACCGGTTTAGGAGCCCTCCCCTTAATCCCCTCCTGCATCAATTACCTTCCCGTAGCGATCACTGGACCGAGGAACCGACCTTTCTCACTAGTGAGGAAAGGTCGAGCAGCTTTTCCCCCGTCTCAAAATATGCGGAAATAGGCTTTTTATAGATTGACGGGGTGAGACTTCTGATCAGCGGGGTCCAACCAGAGAGTTTTCCTTGCATCTAGAACACCAGCTACATCCCTTCCATCTTCTGGCTTTGTTTGCTACTAGTCGATCTGGATCCACTTATGCTACCGCTGGGTCTACAGCTGGTGCTTCTACCTTCGTATCATCCACCGGGTTACGCTCTGGATCTATAGTATCTATAGTTTGACCCTTTCTCAATCCGATTTTACAGTGCGTACTGAACGTTTCAAATGGGCCTTCTTTCGGGCAGGGTAAGGTCTGCACAGCTGATTAGAAAAGGAGCGACGGACCCGACAGGACAATCGGTTATATGACGGCTCTCGTCGACCGCTCTGTTAATTTAAAATAGAGTTTGAGTTCATCTCAATAATTTATAATCTTAAATAGAATTAAAGATAATACAAATAATTTATATATAATCTTATTAATATCTATTAGCACTAAATTAGCATCTATCTAATATTAAGACTTTATATATCCAAATAAATCCTCAATAATTCCAAAAATTCAATAATTTCTTAAAATTCTAAATAAATTATAGAAAAATATATTTAAATATTTTAACTCTAAAATAAATGTTTGGTAGTAACAACATTCATGTATAGTCTCGTAGTAAATCATGAAAGTCCTAGAAATTTATGTTTCCTAAGTTTTAATTACCAAAAATTCTAGAAAAATCTCCAAAAATCTAAAATAACCTAAAATAATTCTAAATAAATATTTATATAAGTAAATATATCAAAAAATTTATTTTCTAATTAACTAAGAGAATACTCTAAGAAAATTCAACATCTATAATAAATATAATAATATAAAATACACACAAAATACCTATTTTGGGTGAGGGGGTTTACAATCTACCCAATTTAAAAGAATTTCGTCCTCAAAATTAAAAATAAGGTATGGTTTGTTAAACCATTCACATTCGTACATAAGGCAAGTCAATCGCAATTTCTTCCAAAAATTTAAAATCTATTCAAATCTATCGCAATCACTTTTAAAATTAAATTAACCATTATTTAAATCAAAATTCAACCAGTCGTAATCTATTCTCGATTTTTAAATAATCAACATCCAAATTTTAAGTTAAATCTATAGGACATCCCACATCAAAATTTATATTGCAATCTCCAATTATCATAACCCCTCTAGAAAATAATTTCGATCAAATATTATTTCTATTTTCAACTTATGAATTTCGTACTCTTCAAATTTTAAATTCAATTTTCATCCTCAATATTTCAAATAGGTGATCCAACAATCAAGATTTTAACTCTTAATTCAAATCATCAAATTGTAAAAAAAAAAAAAATTAAATTCAATCCACTAATGTTCAAGTCTGAAATTCTATATTTACCCTCAAGGTTTAAATCGATGATTCAATCTTCAATATTCAAACTTCACATCACGTGCTCAAAGTATAAATATTTGGTCCTCAATATCAAGATTTAAAAATTCGTTAAATCTTCATCATCGTAATCCTTCTTTTAAAATTCCTCAAAATTAAAGTGACTTGAATCTCCCAATTTAATCTTGTTTGATCACAATCTAAAAGAAATTTCTCTCAAGTTTTTCAATGCAACTTCTACCCAACTTAGAATTTACCCATCTATCATATAAGGCTATACACTTTAAGAAAAATATTCCTTAATTTATTTACTCATGTCATTCAATCCTCAAAACTTCAATGCCGATTATATCATATATGATAGGCCCTTAATCAATTATAAAAGACAGTCACCAAATAATGCGATTGGCCTATGGGTATCTCTAGTACTATATGTATATCAACTTATACCAAGCATGAGGTTTCGCCTTTCCGAAATAAGGGAAGACGGAAAATAATGATGAAGAGTTCAAGGGAAAGGTAATAGAATAGAAGTATGGGGATCAAGACATTTAAAGAATTCAAATAGGAATTATCAAGGCAGTTGTGGATTGAAATCTATTTGGTAAATTCCTATTCACATGCTCACATCAGTACAGTTATGTACTTGACATGATATGCTCTGTCATATCTAGAGGGCAAGTATATTCGTTTACTGGTCAGCTATATATCTCAATCCACGTAAAGTAGTATTGCGAAGGGCGAACCAAGTGTACCAAGGTTGTCCAGACCATAATACACTGGTTCTGATTAGACAATTGTATCATTGTGTGGTTGATCAGGCCCCAATAACACATATGTCATGAACAATCTCGATAAAGAATAAGCTTGCAAAAACTAGGCTATAATAGCAGCATAAGTCAAGGTAGTACAGCAAATATAAATACGCTGGATTATGATGAAAGAAGGTACATAACAATTCAAGTTCACAAAAAGATAAGACTCTATAATTTCTACAGTTGTCATACTAATTTCTTGTCTAAGTCGATAGTCGACAAAGTAGGGGTATAGCCTCTAAGTTCTACAGTCTGAATAAACACTGTCGTCTTAATCTAGCATACAATTAATGTCGTTCAGTTACACTTCAATAATAGGTCAAAAGACTATGTGATACTATGTTGTGAGGTATACTACCCAACTTATAATAATTGAACTAATATTGTAATTGCCTTGAGGGGATTCTTCCGAATAACCTGGTCCTTGTAAATAAAGTATAAACTATTGTTAGGGTATACGAGGGAAATATCTTGGTACTTATTAGGGTATCCTATTGCATTATATAGGTCATGGTCGTCTTAAGTCTTAGTCATATCGCTTATAGAGCAAGTGTCAATAGTAGGAATGGAAATGTTACTAGCCTCAAGGGAAAGGGAATATAACTCGTATCGAGGTGGAGGTACAATTTACGTGATTTAAAACTAAGGGATAATCATCGGTCGCAATCTACAGGAATAACTCAAAACTATCGAGTTCTAATTACCAAGCACAAAAATTTAAAATTTAATATTACAATTATAATCCTAGTAAACTATATATCCTAACATAGAATAAAATCACTTGGTCTATAATCAGAGCTGTCAAGTGGCACGATTTGAAAGATGAAGAACAGAAAACATAATTAGTCGTCGCACAAATAGCGAGCGCTAAGATTTCAGAGGAACTAGCCATGAAATAAAATAGAGAGGCTATTGATAATGTCATGGTTTTCTAAGGGAAGATGCTATGCTAATCTCTGTATTTGAGGTATGATCAAGAAAATATTCTATGCATTGCTCTTGGCTTTCTAAGGTATTGTCTGCTAATCTCAAGACAAGAATCTAAATTTATAGTCCTCTAATACTATCTTACTTATGAAAGTTGGTTTCAGTCCTAATATTAAATCTTGGATTTCTATTGGTTCCTTAATACCAGGGTCAAACAATATGGTAAAACTTCTAACTAACTCTAGTAGTATCTATACTACTCTCAAGTCTTCATAATTATATCAAGGGATAATGGTAAACCAATATATATATAAGGGATACTAAGGTTCACTAGACATTCTGAACTTAGTGATGCATCTACATTCTAGTTGTACTCTTAATAGGAATATTACCCTAATTATTATCTAACAACAAGGGACTTCTATATTCTATGAGCGGCTATACTCAAGGAACTATTAGGAAAGTACATGAATCAAGCAGGATGCGATTATTTAGATAGAACAGATCGGAAGAAAAGTAAATCATAGTCAATTATGGATGAGATCCTATACTCTAATCCAAGTTGCAGGCTTGCTCGGTACAGTAACGTAACCGAGACAATATGCTCTCGACCTGCATGGGCCACCACTAAAAATATGTCACGCCCCAGTCCCAAAATACGTAGGACTAGGACACGTAAGCATGCCAGTCGTATGGATATGACAACTCCAATATATGGAAACCAAAATCCACACGTACGCTATAATATGAATATCAAATCCATAAGTGGTATAAACATATGTCACAAGTCACAGGGTATGATCTAAATCTCATCCACGAAAATCAATATAAATAAATAACCAATGTCTATAAAACTAGATCTCAATAAGAAGTATCTAAAGATGATAGTTGGGTGGAAACAAATCCACTACCAACTAGAATATAAAAGTATATACAATATAAGTACAACACCACAAACACAATATAAGAATATCAACTAACGACCACGGGGCTCGAAGAGAAGACATCCTCTTATTAATATCAACACAATATAAGAATATCAAGTCACATCCCAGTCCCAAAATACCGAGGGACTAGACACGTGGCAATGACCAGCAGCATACACCAATGGGCAAACCCAATTTAATGGACCCATTAGAGTATACTTAAGCTGTAAAACAACAATAAAGGTCTACGATACAAGTCACAATCTAAATCTAATCTCATCCACAGAAGATAAACACAATCAATATTAGAATAATCAAGATGAAATATAAATCAATAAATCTCGATAAAAAGTCTCGGGGAACAACCCGATAATGAGTTTAATACATTAAACCCCGAGATAGGAAATAAAGTATCAAGAATAGAAATGACTGAGTATATAAAGCAAATACTCAGGAGAAATCTTCTGGCATCACCTCGTCCTCTGGTACTGGTACTGCTCCAATGTCTGCTCCTGTCCCGTATACCTCGGGGTAGATCTTTTCTGCTAAACCTGGGGACATAATCTGGATTCCAGGTCCTCAGGGGACATAGCAAGGTATAAGAATAACTCAAGCCAAATAAATACAGTATATAATAATATATCAATAGGGCAAACTATCTAACCAGCTATGTGATATACAAGTGAGAGCATCACTAGTACTCAGGCTGAGACCACTACAAGCTCTGTGTCGGGGAGCCGGTAGCAGTAATATCACGTATTGTGCCTAGCTCTGATGTATAGTCTACGACCTCACAATAATAAATATATATAAAATTAGCCTGTATCTTGTGTGTCTCTCCCCACCCAATGTAATCATACCTCTCATGTCCATGACGTCTCATGTCCATAGCACGCAAGATCATGACCTCTAACTAATGCTGCGAGTCATAATGATAGCTATGTATATGTAATATCTATGCCACAAATACTGTAATCCTATAAAGAATTACCATGAATAACTCAGTAAAGGTTCTGTCTCATGAACAGTGTCAAGTATCCTATGGTATGACGTACTTGATAAAACAAGCACGAAGATATATAGGATTGCAATATCAATTCTCTATATGACGTTACACAACTCCGCGTACAGTGTTGGAACCCAAATATTATTCAAACGCTAAGTAATGTCACACGGTCCTAGGTTGAACAGATACATCATATAAATAAATCAAAGGAATAATATAAAGCAAGTACTACAAGATTGGCAAGGTACACTTGCCTGGGGTTTGGTTTCCAACTGTTGCTCCGGTATCCGAGGGATCTTCAAGTACTCCTCCGGTTGCTGAAATAAATACTACCATCATTCTCAGAAGATATGAAATAGCTAGGATTGCCTATCCATAAGTTCAATTTGGACACAGGGGCAAGATTGACAGTTTCTGGTCAAAGCGGGGTCCACATGTGGCTCACTTCGCATCGAAAAATGTGACAGAGACAAAGTTTTTCAGATTCGTCAAACTTAGTGTCTACAAGTCCAGAATGATGTTACGAACCCAACGGAATGTCCAAAACTGGATTCCGATGAGCCGATCACAAAATCGTCCGTCTAGTGGAGCCGTAGGGTCCGCGATACGGGATTTTGTCAACGTTATCAGAATCGAACCAAACTTGGGTCACAGGACTAGCGTAACGCTACGAGTCTGATAGCTCAAGTTTTGTTTCAAAACGATGAGCACACACAAAGTTACAACGAGTTTCAGAACAGGTCCGGTACGGGGAGATTTTGACGGATACGCGTTGATTCCGGTGTGCATGCACATCGAAATCAACTTTCGTGAAATTCCACACATCCGTATTGACGGTACGCACCTTCCGGTGAAATTCACACATGGCCAAGTTGCCTCGTTTAGTGGAACGCACCCAGTTTTAGAAAAAAAATGGGTTTAAATAACCAAGTTTTTGGTCAACTTCACCCGAGAATAAATTACAATCTACAACACATAAAATTAAACTAATTACAGGGTTTAAAACTTGGTTATATGGTCTAAATTATCGTTCAAGTGAATTTTAAAATTCTTAACCAGGTTGCACGCAAAACGGTCGTGAACTTGTGAGTTCAGGATAATTTCTGAATTTCAGAAATAGGATTATTTTTTCTGTTTTTGCGTCGCGGTTTGCGACCGACACAGGACGCGATACCCCAGTCTAATTGTACGGGGTTCGAGGGGGTCACGTAGCGAACTTGTTATAACTGTCTGTTCGGAAAATAATGTGTGAGGAGAGAGAAAGGCTCACCGGAACAGGAGGCCGGAAACGTCTGCACTACGTGTGGATGAGGCGGCGCGTTGCGGCGACTGCGGGGCGGCGGGTTGCCGGAGGCTCGATCTCGCGGAGGCATCACCGTCGTTGGGTCACGGCGGAGCTGCTGTTCTCGACGGCGGGTAGAGGAGATAGCAGGGACAACGTCGGCCGAGAAACTCGTTGGTTGGCGATGGCGAATGGTGGTGGCAGCGGTGATGTGTGTTCGTCGGGGCTGGAGGTCACCGCGGGGAGTTCGTCGGTGAGAGACGGTGGCTGGATCGGTGAAGGGTGATGGCAGTGGTGGCTGTGGTGGTTGCCGGGTTTATATAGGGATGGGGGGAGGAGAAGAGGCACAGCGGTTGCTGGCGGGGAGAGGAGAGGCCGGCCGTTGGCGAGGAGAAAAAAGGTCGGGACGGCGGTTGGATGGCATGGGAGAAGAAGGGACGTGGGGAAGTCGGAGCGGCATGAGGTGAACGGCGGAGAGGGGAGGCTGAGAGAAGGCGGTGGGGGTTACGGGAATTGGGGGATCACTATGGCGGGTTCCTAGCGGGTCGGGTCGGGTTTTGGATTCGGGTCCAGATCCGACCCGATCCGATCCAATAGGGTTGGTTTAGTTGGGTTCGGTTCAACTGGGTTCGGTTTGGTTTATTTTAGGCTGGTTTAATCCAGTTCAGTCTGGTTTATTTAAAAACTGTAAATCCCCAGATTTTTCAGGAATTTAAAAATAAATTTTCATAAATTTCTGAAAATTTCTGTGATTTTTCAGGAATTAAAATAAATGTTCTTCTGAATCAAATAATTTTAATTATTAAAAATAAATATTAAAATATTATAAAAATAATATTTTTGGGTTTTGAATAATTAATTAGACTTACAACAATTTTTTTGGATTTTATTGGACCCCGGAACTATTTTTTAAGACCTAAAAATTAATATTTTATTAAACCAAAATAAACCGGGTTGAACCAACCGGTTTAACCCTGAACCGGACCAATCTTAAACCGAACCGAACCCAACTGACTCAAACCAACCTTAGTGGGTCGGGTCGGAGCCATACCCGAACTCGACCTGAAACCCAAACCCGCTATGCTACAGTAACCGAAGGAAAATTAATTCCCGATCGGTTTCCCCCGCAGCCGGCCGTTTCCTCGCCGCCCGCCGGCGATTACGCCCCGCGGCGATTTCCCTCCCCTCTCCCCGCCAGTAATGCCGCCCGCCCGTCTCCCTTTCCTCCCCTATATAAAACCCCCATCGTCGACTCCCTCACTGCCATCACCGCCTCCATCAAAACCACCGCCGCCGTCGAGCCCCGCCCTCACAGCCAACATCAGCCACCAAACCACCACTCTCCGGCCGCCCCGTTGCCAAGATCGACAACCCTGAGCTCGTCGCTACGACCCACGACCACCGGCGACGTCTCATCCACCGACACAGCAACCCTCCGCCGGCTGAGCTCCGCCCGTTCATGTCGCGCCACCGCGTATACGCGTGTTTCAATCATTTCTGACGCCCTGCTCAGGTGAGGTTTTCTCTCTCTTCGTTCTCTCGTTTTCCATTCTGTTGACTCGTGCGCGAACCCTGCGTGACCCTCTCGAACCCCGTGTAACTCGTTCGAGGTATCGCGTCCTGTGTCGGTCGCAAATTGCGACGCAAAAAACAGGAAAATAAATCCCTTTTTCTAAAAATTCAGAAATCGTCCCGAACTCCCCAGTTCGCGACCATTTTGCGACCACCCTGTGAAATGTTTTCAAAATTGGCTTGAACAATAATTTAAACCACTTGACCAAGTTTTTAAATCCTATTTTAGTGTAATTTATTTAGCTGTAGTTTGTAATATTTTCGAGGATGAAAATGACCAAAATCTTGGTATTTTAAAACCCTGATTTTCCCTGGACTGGGTGCGCCCCGCTAAACGGGATGACTTGGTCGTGTGCGAACTTCGCCGAAAGGTGTGAGCCGTTAATACGGACGTGTGGTATTTCGCGAAAGTTGATTTGGATGTGCGTGCACACCGGAATCAACGCGTATCCGTCGACAACGCCCCATATCGACCCTGTTCTGAAACTTGTTGTAACTTCGTGTACGCTCGTCGTTTCGAAACCAAAATTGCGTCATCGGACTCGTAGCGATACGTAGGTCCTGTGACCCAAGTTTGGTACGATTCTGAGAACGTTGACAAAATCCCGTATCGTGGGCCCCACGGCTCCACTTGACGGGCAATTTTGTGATCGGCTCCTCGGAATCCAGTTATGGATATTCCGTTGGGTTCGTATCATCGTTCTGGACTTGTAGACACTAAGTTTGATAAATTTGGAGAACATTGTCTCTTGCACGTTTTTCGGTGCGAAGCGGGCCACATGTGGACCCCGTTTTGACCAGAAACGGTCAATTTTTCCCTGTGTCCAAATTGGACTTATGGACATGCAATTCTAGCTATTTGATATTTTCTGAGTATGATGGTAATGTTTATTTCAGCAACCGGAGGAGTACCTGCAGATCCCGTTGATACCAGAGCAGTAGTTGGTAATCAAATCCCAGATAAGTGTACCTTGCCAATCTTGCAGTATTTGCTACATGTTATTTTCTTGATTTAATTATATGATAAATATGTTCAACCCAGGACCGTGTGACATTACTTAACATCCGAATAATATTCGGGTGTCAACGCCGTACGCGGAGTTGTGTAACGTCACCTAGAGATTGATATCGTGACCCTACACATTCTCGTGCTTGCATTATCAAGTACGTTATACCATATGACACCTGACACTATTCATGAGGCAGAATCTTCCTGAGATATTCATGGTGATTCTGTATAGGTTACATGATTAGTGACATAGATATTGCATGTGCTTAGGTATCATTATGACTTGCTGCATTAGATATGATCTTGCGTGACATGGACATGAGACATCGTGAACATGAGACGTGTGATTACATTGGGTGGGAAGAGATTTACCATACAAAAGGCTGATTATATATATATATTACATTACTGGAGGTGCCTTAGACTCTGATACAGAGCTTTGGCACATTACTGGCCCTTCGAGAGAATACTGATATGGGTTTCCCCGACACAGAGCCTATAATAGTCTCAGCCTAAGTATGATTCATGCTCTCATATTGCATATCACTTAGCTGGTTATATAGTTTACCCTATTGGTTCATTTATTATTGTACTGCATTTATTTTGGCTTGAGTTATTCTTGTACCTTGCTATGTCCCCTGAGAACCTGGATCCGGATTATGTCCCCAAGTTTAGCAGAGGATATCTACCCTGAGGTGTACGGGACAGGAGCAGTCTTTGGAGCAGTACCAAAACCCGAGGACGAGGTGGTCGCTGAGGATTTCTCCTGAGTATCTGCTTATTCTTTACTCAGTCTTTGTTGTTATTAGACTCTTTTATTTCTCGTTTAAATTATATCAGACTTATTATCGGGTTGTTCCCCGATTTACTTTATGGAGACTTGATGATGGTTATATTTCATTTTGCTGTTATTGATCATATTTATCTTCTATGGATGATATTAGATTGTGACATGTTATTTAGACCTTATTGTTGTATTACAGCTTAAGTACACCCTGATGGGTCCATTAAATTGGGCTTGCCAATCGGTGTGTGCTGCTGGCCATTGCCACGTGTCTCTCGATATTTTGGGAATGGGGCGTGACAAAAACTATGTTTTTAGGTGTTTAAAAATAGTTTCTGGGTCCAATAAATTCCAAAAAAAATACAGTATGACTAATTATTTATTTTACACTCAAAAATATTATTTTTATAATATTTTAATATTTAATAAAATTATAAAATTTATATTAATTCCAGAAAAATATTTATATTAATTATTTAAAAATCACAGAAAAATTCTAAAAATTCATATTTGAAAAATTCGGGTGTTTACAATTAGGACTGTCAAAATCTTGACAGTCCTAATAGATAATTGGAATATTTTGTAACTTTTATATATATGTTGAAGGACAGATAATTAAAACTAGGACTGTTAAGATTTTGACAGTCCTAATAGCTATTAGGACTGTCAAAATCTTGACAGTCCTATTTTTTTCCTATTTTTTTTTCTCTCTGTAATTTTTAAGGAAATAATTTTTTTCCAACATAAAAGTACAAATGTAAGATGCTCAAAATATAAGATGCCCCAAAGATCCGATGCTCAAAATCTAAGATGCTCAAAATGTAAGCTGCTCAATGTAGCTAAATACTCGAAACACAAAGTTACATCCAACTTCAAAGTTTAACATATCAAGATTACAATCCAAAATACTCGAAACACAAAATATAGCAAAATACTCGACAACACCCACATTAATTGAAACATGGCCTAAACTTCATGCCGCCTCTTTTGTACGCTGCTCCCTATTATCCAAGAAATAAAAATCTTCGGTATTGTCGATGTGCTGTAGCTCCTCATTGATTTCCATATAATTCTGACCCTGGCAACTGACGAGACTTCTTCCCAACTTCTTCGCTTTCCTAGCCTATTGATGACAATACATAAAATTTGTTAGGTTATAAATATTTACAAATCTTCAAACTGAAAAATTTATCCCTCACCATCTTGACCAATACAGTATATAAGATAGATTTGGCAGAAAGATCTGATGGTACATGCACAATATCGCCTCCGCATTTGAACGTAGGTAGTCCGACACCAACGTAGTAGGCGATGTAGTCGTCGCTACAGTCCGCCATATTAACTGTCTGTTGTCATTCAGATTCTCTAATAACGTGACGTTGCCACTCAGTGAAGAAGTCCGAGACCCAGTTGATGCCGCAGGAATATAGTTTAGGGGTTTTGTACCTCTCAGAGCACTTATCATTTTTAATATGCGCTTCGGTACTGTTTGTACGTAGCCAAACTGACGGAGCACTCCATCAGGCATATAAGGCTCATCGATTTCATGATAACTTATCAGACCGTGATATAAAGCGACTGGTTACAATGAACGTCTTCTCTATCATAAATCACAATATGGATTTCAAACTATCTGCAAAGCATGAAATTGAGCATAGCGTAATTTAGTAAATTATTACCATACAAAAAAATAAGGTCTTAATTCACCTCTTCTATCGTTATATCTTCAGGTACATTCTGTAGTGCGGCCAATGTGTGCGGACGTTTGGCATCTTTCTTAGTTGGCTTCCATCTGCACATTCTAGGCATATGCTCGTCATACCCTCGGTTAAGTTTAGCCCGCTTTAGGGTTGGAAAGTGCTCGTATATCCATGCCTGCACGTACATTATAATAGTCAAAAAAATTACAACAAACTTTTCTGTTATGTATACAAGTTGACAAAGATATATCTTTACATGGAGTAGAGTCTGGCATCCGAATATTGTCTTGGAACCGACGCGGGATGCCGCACCAAGCTTGCGATAAAGGTATGCTAGTATACCGCTTCTCAAAGATATTTCTTCCACCGTGTCTATGTCATTAAAATTTAATAGATATTTAGCATGTATCGACGTTCCAGACTTATCCGGAATGCCGACATCCCCTAAGATGAATTGCATATATCCATGGGCCACCTTATCGTTATTATTCGCTTCGGGGTCTGGATTATCGAATGTCTCCTCCAAATATTTCAAAGAAAGTCCGTACGACTTCTTGAAGTCTTGAAGGATTGTAAAACTTGTCGCATCAACTCCGAGACAGCTTGATACATAATCCACGATATGATAATGTTCGATTCATTAAAAGTATGATTCATCATGACTCGACCATCAACCCTAAGTTCCAATATATGATGGACGTCATCCAGGGTAATCGTCAACTTTCCTTTTAGGAGATGGAAAGTATTGGTTTTGGGATGCCATCGTTCTACAAATGCAGATATGAGTAGTTACCCAAATTTTATAAACCGGTGGGATTGATTTTAGCCTTGACGTCGTCTCCGAAAAATTCAAACCCCCCATGTATTGCACTTTTTGCCGTGGTTGATCACCGTTAACATACGAGAACTCTCCTAAAAAGTAAAAAATTTGATGAACTTAGAACTATATATAAAATATAGTTATCTATAAATAATTAAAATTATCATAATGTAATGTACTTACCGGATTGTTCCATATTTGGTATGCAATATGGTTCTCGATCGACGGCAACATAGAGCAACCGTTTGGACGAGTCTCGACTGGACTATCAGGCTGTTGAGAATGTCCTGAACCATTAGTTGGCCGATTTCTGAGGGTTGGTGGACGAGTCTCGACTGGACTATCTGCCTGCTGAGAATGTCCTGAACCATCAGTTGGCCAATTTTGGACGGTTGGTATGTCTTCATCGGAGGAGGAAGAAGAACCAAAAGTACTAGGAGCACGTCTCTTCGAATGAGTTACAGTCTTCTTCAGTTGACGTTTCCTAACTTGAGAGGGTGTCTCAGGGTCGACGATAGTGAGGGTTGTCTCAACATCACGCTCAACATTGCGTTCCTTATGCATCAACGCTGTGGGGCGTCTTCTTATGATACATTCATCCTCAAGGCCCTTCCGGGGGTCGTGGCTATAAGACAAAGAAGATATATATTTTAATAGTCCAAAAGTAATTGAACAATCAGGACTGTAGAAATTTCTACAGTCTTATATGTATATAGGGCTGTTGAAATTTCTACAGTCCTCTATACATAAAGGACTGCAGATATTTCAGCAGTCCACAATGTATATAGGACTGTAGAAATGTCTACAGTCCGGCATATTTCTGCCCCGAACATTCGAGGATATTCGAACTTGCATACCCTAAAATAGGGTTCGAGACTCCAGAAATACGTTGAAACTACATCTAAAACCTATTTTAGCTTATTTCACTAAAATTTTAAGCCTTTAACGAAGATAGGAAAGAAAAATTTTGAATTTTTTTCGAAATGCAATAAAAAAAAATTAGAGAGGGAGAAGGAGGAAGAAGAATTGTACCTTGATTTTTTTGAGAGTTTAGGATGTAACACCCCGTTCCGCTCAAGCGGACTGCCGACTCAATCGGCAATATTGCAGCTGTCCCGACCTGCTTTGCCTCGATCAAGAAGCAAAGGATATCCAGACTTGTCCCTACAGTAATCCGGCTTAGGCTTTCAGAGGCTCGCTCAGACGTATCGCTCTACCGAGGCGAATCATCGCTAAGGTGGGTGGCTACGGTGAACTTGTCTTTGCTTAGCCAGCACACATAAAATCTGGAATGTTTATGCTAGTCGCTAGGTGATTCACCCCCTGCATGCTAATAAATCCAACGCACCTAGCTAAGGGAATAATCCCAACTTGTATTGCTTGCTAGAACATGGAAAAGGAAATACTGCTTATATTCAGACCCTCGCATGCTAAGTCCCTTAACGGTTTCATCTCTCGGACTATCTTCGGGCCCGAGCAACGTGCCTGCTTATATACCTAGAAACGCATGCTTGTCTGCTTGAATGTTACCGTATTTTCATGCAAACTCCGGGAGACTACTTAGTAGTCGTTCCGTGTATGATTGACCCTGCAAGTATCCAGGACCGTTAGGTCACCACGCAGCCCCGAACCAGGGGAATGCATCAAGACAAGTTATTGTACAAAGAACAAGATCCAAGTATCCCGTGTACTCGTATACTCGTGTTCCCGTGCACTCGTGTTCTCGTGTTCTCTTGTTCAAAGTGCACGCGTGTTCTCGTGTTCTCGTGTATCTCGTGATAATTGAATGACCCAAAAAGAAAGTGCATGTCACGGACAACTCGAAAACGAGGTATAGTTCCACGGACGGTCACCGGGGCACTGGGGCCGATCCGATCCGGATGGAACTCTTGTGTGGTCCCTCGTGTTCGGGCGAGTGGTTTGTAGCACCTCGTGTACTTACGTTGCATTCCACTTTCCCGGGACCACATCACGTGTGTAGTCCATCGTGTGCGGACAAGATGGTTTGTAGCGCATCGTGTACTTTGTTGCATTCCATCTTGGCCTTGGACTACTTCATGTACAATCCATCGTGTACGGGCGAGATGGTTCGTAGCGCATCGTGTGCTCTCGTTGCGTTCCACTCTCGTCTGGGATTAGTCCTTTATGGCTATGCCAGCGACTCATGTTCATATAGATAAGTCATCCTCGCTTAGCGGCTATACGCGTGCGAGTCATTGCATCAAGAACAACTGAGCACACCAAATACTGTCCCGTTCAATGACTCTCATGTTTGTATGTTGCATTTGCTTGCCTCCTGAATGTTTATACATGCCTCTGCTCGAATTTATACTGTTTGCCTCAATGTTTGCCTTAGACAGGGAAGGAGATGGTAAGTTGGTAAGTCTCGCCGTGTTTCCTCTAACATCGCACGGCGCACTGCCCGACACGTTAGGCTATTCAATATCTGCATGAAACTGATCCTAAGGCAACTAGAAAGACAACTGAATAGTTGTGCACGGAACCTGTATTACGTATTTGGATTTGTCGAGCGGGCGAGTAGCTTCCCCACCAGTGCATTCAATGTACTGATAATCCACCAGTTTGTATGCAGGGTGCGGGAGAACCTCGTTCGGTGCGGACGCCTCCAACGTGCGTGCTAAGGCCAGGAGTTCCCTCTGAAACCTTGCAACGGTGCGTCCGGGACTGAAGCACATATACAAGACATAAGTTGTGAACATCGCCTGACCATCGCCTGTACAATCATTCCACAGTTGTAGCCACTTGGCACGCTTTTACTATTTCAGAGAGAGAGGCTTGAGCGACTTGTAATCTCGGCTATACGCCGCCTGTAATACATGTTTCATATCAATAAAGAGATTACTTTACTTGTTTCGATGCTTCCGCTATATTTGCCGACTCAGTGAACATGTTACCGATCGCCTATGCGTTCATGACTCCGCTGCACTCGGACAATCTGTGCGACTCTGTGGCTTAGAACTCTAATCGCCAGCCAATGAACCATGGCCTTGCACGGGCGTGGCTCACGCTCGTGCGGCATCACGCCCGGATGGGTTAAGCGATCGTTCCGCGGGAGCGCTGGCGAGGGTGATCCCCGCCTAGCGGGAACGGCCGATTGCCTGCGGGAGATCGGGGCGTGACATGTTGGTATCAGAGCCTGGCTTCTACGCCTTTGGACTTCGATTCGATATCTCTGTTTTGAAAGCTCGTTCGTGGGTTATGTGCGCGCTCTCTCTCAATGCCTCGATGGGATGTTCCAACAATAAGTCTAAATACTTTTAAAATACGTTTTGAATGATATGCTTGCTTGTCTGGTTGTGTACTGCGAGTGGCCTTTGAGCCAACCTGTGCGAACCCTTGAGAGTATCGCTAGTAGCTTGTCCGATTTTCACTAACTCTAAGTTTGGTTGAATGCATCTATTCGAGGGACGCCTTGAATTAGTGCACCATCCAAGACTTAAGAAAAGGTAAAACTCGAGTGCTGAGACTTCGCTATCACTAAGCTGGTTGACGTGTTCACACTAGAAATGCATGTCGAAGGTGCGCACGATCCAGTCTAAGCGATATGCTAAGATCGACGCTTGTGCAAGTGAAGATCCAAATGAACAAGTGCAAACGACTTGTCTAGGATTGCCTCGACCCTAGATCACTGCTTGTCCTTAGTAAGTCTCGAGGACGAGACTTTTTCTAAGTTGGGTAGGATGTAACACCCCGTTCCGCTCAAGCGGACTGCCGACTCAATCGGCAATAGTGCAGCTGTCCCGACCTGCTTTGCCTCGATCAAGAAGCAAAGGATATCCAGACTTGTCCCTACAGGAATCCGGCTTAGGCTTTCAGAGGCTCGCTCAGACGTATCGCTCTACCGAGGCGAATCATCGCTAAGGTGGGTGGCTACGGTGAACTTGTCTTTGCTTAGCCAGCACACATAAAATCTGGAATGTTTATGCTAGTCGCTAGGTGATTCACCCCCTGCATGCTAATAAATCCAACGCACCTAGCTAAGGGAATAATCCCAACTTGTATTGCTTGCTAGAACATGGAAAAGGAAATACTGCTTATATTCAGACCCTTGCATGCTAAGTCCCTTAACGGTTTCATCTCTCGGACTACCTTCGGGCCCGAGCAACGTGCCTGCTTATGTACCTAGAAACGCATGCTTGTCTGCTTGAATGTTACCGTGTTTTCATGCAAACTCCGGGAGACTACTTAGTAGTCGTTCCGTGTATGATTGACCCTGCAAGTATCCAGGACCGTTAGGTCACCACGCAGCCCCGAACCAGGGGAATGCATCAAGACAAGTTATTGTACAAAGAACAAGATCCAAGTATCCCGTGTACTCGTATACTCGTGTTCCCGTGCACTCGTGTTCTCGTGTTCTCTTGTTCAAAGTGCACGCGTGTTCTCGTGTTCTCGTGTATCTCGTGATAATTGAATGACCCAAAAAGAAAGTGCATGTCGCGGACAACTCGGAAACGAGGTATAGTTCCACGGACGGTCACCGGGGCACTGGGGCCGATCCGATCCGGATGGAACTCTTGTGTGGTCCCTCGTGTTCGGGCGAGTGGTTTGTAGCACCTCGTGTACTTATATTGCATTCCACTTTCCCGGGACCACATCACGTGTGTAGTCCATCGTGTGCGGACAAGATGGTTTGTAGCGCATCGTGTACTTTGTTGCATTCCATCTTGGCCTTGGACTACTTCATGTACAATCCATCGTGTACGGACGAGATGGTTCGTAGCGCATCGTGTGCTCTCGTTGCGTTCCACTCTCGTCTGGGATTAGTCCTTTATGGCTATGCCAGCGACTCATGTTCATATAGATAAGTCATCCTCGCTTAGCGGCTATCCGCGTGCGAGTCATTGCATCAAGAACAACTGAGCACACCAAATACTGTCCCGTTCATGACTCTCATGTTTGCATGTTGCATTTGCTTGCCTCCTGAATGTTTATACATACCTCTGCTCAAATTTATACTGTTTGCCTCAATGTTTGCCTTGGACAGGGAAGGAGATGGTAAGTTGGTAAGTCTCGCCGTGTTTCCTCTAACATCGCACGGCGCACTGCCCGACACGTTAGGCTATTCAATATCTGCATGAAACTGATCCTAAGGCAACTAGAAAGACAACTGAATAGTTGTGCACGGAACCTGTATTACGTGTTTGGATTTGTCGAGCGGGCGAGTAGCTTCCCCACCAGTGCATTCAATGTACTGATAATCCACCAGTTTGTATGCAGGGTGCGGGAGAACCTCGTTCGGTGCGGACGCCTCCAACGTGCGTGCTAAGGCCAGGAGTTCCCTCTGAAACCTTGCAACGGTGCGTCCGGGACTGAAGCACATATACAAGACATAAGTTGTGAACATCGCCTGACCATCGCCTGTACAATCATTCCACAGTTGTAGCCACTTGGCACGCTTTTACTGTTTCAGAGAGAGAGGCTTGAGCGACTTGTAATCTCGGCTATACGCCGCCTGTAATACATGTTTCATATCAATAAAGAGATTACTGATCTTGTTTCGATGCTTCCGCTATATTTGCCGACTCAGTGAACCTGTTACCGATCGCCTATGCGTTCATGACTCCGCTGCACTCGGACAATCTGTGCGACTCTGTGGCTTAGAACTCTAACCGCCAGCCAATGAACCATGGCCTTGCATGG
The DNA here is from genome assembly GCA_036927795.1 of Iris macrosiphon. Classification (NCBI taxonomy): domain Eukaryota; kingdom Viridiplantae; phylum Streptophyta; class Magnoliopsida; order Asparagales; family Iridaceae; genus Iris; species Iris macrosiphon. The sequence continues at coordinate 173,406,949 of JAYESA010000003.1, forward strand.
GCGTGGCTCACGCTCGTGCGGCATCACGCCCGGATGGATTAAGCGATCGTTCCGCGGGAGCGCTGGCGAGGGTGATCCCCGCCTAGCAGGAACGGCCGATTGCCTGCGGGAGATCGGGGCGTGACATAGGAGCCATCGATTAATGGTTGGAATTTAAGGAGATGGAGATTGCAAAATTTTAGGTCTTCAAATAGAAGGAGTGGAGGAGGAGGGCTCCGGCCAAGTGCCAGCGGTGGTGGAGGTTTGGGGGGTTTGGGGGTAAGGTTGGACTAGTATGAGTAACATTTGGGCTAGTATGAGTAAAATTTATTCATTAATGGGCTAGCCCCAATACTGGGCTAGTCTCAAGTATTTTTTGTAGTGCCTTTATCACAAGTCATAAAACGGTCCATTTGCTAAGCGGAATACCAAATTTTTTATATTTTCCAAAATTAAAATTTTTGAAATTAAATTTATGAAGAAAAAAATTGCATTATCATGTTTGGTGAATATATAAATATTTTTAAAAATATATAGTTCATAAAATTTTATGGTTAAGGACTAAACTGTTATTTCGACCCGAGATCCGGCCCAACCATGGGTCCGGTCCTATCTCATCATAATAAGATCAGACTCGACTATGGTGTCGTATGTCATGTTCCTATGAAGTTTAGAGACAAGGATAGAAATAACAAAATTTTAGTGTATTTTCTTTTAGAATTATTTCTATTTATCCTTACTAGTATATATGACGTGAGTTGTATATATTTTATATATTATTATTTAGAAGACCAAAAGATATGTTATAATTATTCTAATTTTTATTAAAATTAATTAAAAATATTAAAAGATAACTCATATAATTACCTAACTACTACTTAATAATTTAATGAACAATATTAATCGATAAACATATGTAAGAATATATAATTTGTGTGGTCCGGAGCGGGTTCGGGTTGCAGCTCTGGTCGGTAGCTACCTTCACCGGTTCAGCTTTGCACCGGTCGGCAGGGGCGGAGGCACATTGAGTTTGCACTGGGCTGTAGCCCAGTGCAAACAAAAAAAAATAGCAATTTTTTTTTTATATATGCTAATATATGCTTATAGTCCATCCGATACTCCATAAAGCTCATCCATTATACCAATCAACAGATGTGAAGAGTGAAACATTTGAGTCCAGAGACCTCACACTCCGACTCTCTCACTCTCTGTCTCATAGTCTGGATTTATTACACAGTGATCCGCGACCGACGACCGGAGACCCGCGAGGCCGCGACCCACGACCGAGACGCACCGGGTGCTCCACCTCTCCGGGTGCTCCAATCCATGTGTTTATTAGAATTTAAAATTTTGTTTAAAATTTAACTGCTGTTAATTCTATTTTTCATTATATTTGTATGTCATTTATTTTTACTGTCTTAGAGTCTTAAAATTGTATATGAATGTGATTTCTAGTAATGAATTGAATCATTTTACCTATATGTCTCGGCTCTTTTATGATCTAAGAAAAACTTTTTAAGTGTGCTGTTTCTTTACATAAGCTGTTTGGTTATTTCTATAATTTCAATCTTCTATATGAAATCAAGTTTTTATAGTTATCTGCTTGAAGCCTATTGCAAATGGACCTGATAGATTTATAGGTACTATCTTCTAAAAGCTGATATTATATATCTTTCCAGGTTGCTTGGTTGTTCAAGTAAGCTGCTCAGTTGTCACCTGAAAATGTAAATGTTCATATCTTACTTTGTGCCTAACAATTTGGAGTGCAAGAGTATTTTTTACTCAAGGTTTTGGCTTTCATTTTCAGATTCTTGCTTCCTAGTATTCTTTTTTGAAATGCATAGTATATATTTGGAATAGATGGAAGCAATTATATTTGGTGAAAAATTATCAACTAGTAAAGATTACCAAAATTTAGGCATAAATTTACAAAGAAAATTAATTCGAATCATCAAATTTACAAAAAAAAGTCTGTCGAATTTTTGGCATAAATTTTTAGAATCTTATAGTAACTACTAGCTAGTCTATCCTATTTTAATATCCTGGCTCCGCCCCTGCCGGTCAGCCTTGGTTTTGGACGTCGAGACAAGGCAGTGGAGCAGAGGTTCGGTGCCGAGACAAGACAGTGGACCAGCGGAGGTTCTCGAGGTCGTCGGTCAGGCGGTTGGCGCAGCTGGCGGGAGTGGTGCAGGTCATCATGGCTGCAGTCGAGTGGAAGGATAAGGAGGGTGGTAATGATGAAGAAGAAGAAAGAAGCAGAAGAATGCGAACAGAGGTACTAAAAATGTGGGATTAACTGATCTTACTATTTTTTTTATTTTTTATTTTTATATAATACTCATGTGCTGACCCAGTCCCATGGGAAGAAAGAAGAAGAAAAAAAGACACATATTTTTTTTTAAAAATAAAAGGGAAGAAATGGCAAAATAGTTGGAAGCATAGAAACCAAGTTTAGTTAAAATTAGAGCCAGTACAGTACGTGTCATATTTATTGAAAACTCAGATTCATGCTCATACGCTCGGACGCACTCCCATTTGTCTCCATGCATGGTCTTCGTAACATACAGAATGAACCGGCAGTACGTAGAATCCAATTTCCCTTGTTGCAACCTCGATACATTCGAAGGGACCAATTCTAGCCTCTCCACTCCATCGATCTTAATTCCTGACGATCCCCAGGAATAAAAATTTCCGAAACGAAGATGGCAGAAGCAGCAGCAGCAGCAAGAGACCAAGAAATGGCTCTGTCAACCTTCCTCCACTCCCCAAACTCCTCCTCGGTTCGAACCGGAGCCAGCAGTCTCTACGACAGGTACGAGCTCAAGGCGGTCGCGGGGCACCTCAGCCGCGCCTTGACTCCGCACTGGAGCCCGAGGAGTGGCGGCGGTAGGAGCGATCTTTACGACTCGTACGAGCTCAAGGCGGTCGGGAGGCAGCTCAACGATGCGCTGCGCGCGAGCAAGAACGGGAGGATGGCGCCGGGTTCTGGCCGTGCGTGTTTGCAGCAGATGGGTGCAGGCAAGAAGCAGAAGCAAGTACTGGTCACAGGCCGAGATTATAACGCGGAGGAGAATAAGAAGAGGACTGGAAGGGAGGACGGGAAGGAGCCTAATCTGTGGAAAAGGGTAAGGAAAGCCATTTTTGGGAGGGGGAAGAGAGGATGAACATATATAGCTTGTTAGAATTTTTTTATGTCTTTTCTTATTGAACAATTTCAGAATACAAAATAAAATTTAAACAGATGTTACCGGCCTCTGGGGAAGTCGTGCACGAAGCACTGCCCTAAGAGTTTATTCGGGATCTGTGTGCAGACGGTCCCGAAGCTCCTAGTGGTAAAACCCCCGCACTACCGGTATCTCGTTGCCGCACACGACTTGGAGAGAACGACCAGGACTTAGCTCTGCCCAGAGCTTGGAGAAGATGAAGATCGAATGGAACAGAATTTGACAGAGGTTTCGTAGAGATTATTTTCTTATCGATTTACAAAGAACACAGAAGTATATATAAGCTGATAGGAAAACGGTCAGAATTAATTTCTGATTAATTCTGCCGTTACACAATGGAATTAAATGGGTGAACCTGGACATGAAAAAATGTAACGTTCAAACAATTGTAACGTTCAGATATTAATTCCAACGTTAGGAAAAATAAATGAAAGAAAGAAAAACGGAGCAAAAAGATTTTTAGGGTCCCAGCCCGAACCCGAAGAGGAAATCGGATCGGCATTCGGCGCCCGCAGATGTGGGCGCGAACCCGCACCCGTTACGCGCGCCGAACCGAACCGAGCCGAGCCGGGCCGGGCGGCGGCGGCGGCGCGCGCGTGTGGCCCAAGGGGTTCCCCACACAACAACTTAATAGAGCAAAGAGGAGAAAGTAATATATGTACATAGGAAGGCTTTGCCCCATCCGATGTGGGACTAAAGAAAGAAAAAGGAATTGAACTTTTGCAAAAGAACAAAGCAAAAACCAACAATCCCCCCCCAAAAGGTCAAGTTCCGAAACAGAGATAAGAGTGAAGTAAATAGAGAGAGAGCATCTGGGCAGAAAAATACTATGCATAGATGAGATGGACTACAGCCTTGAATCTCACGTAGTGACTATTGCCTTAATCTGAAGAAGTGCTTGATGGACTAAGCCTTGAATCAGACTTCTTGAATCAGATTTAGAAAATAACACACATAGTACGCTAGAGGTCCTTGGTCTATCGGGTGGCGCTTTTAAATGGCCATGCGCACTATCCACATTCATGAGAGTTGTCTGGGATCGCCCTGTCCCATAGTCGCGGCCTTCACGACCTCTCATATAGGTAAGTCCTTAATGGTTGGTGATATGAATCAACCTAGCATTACAGCTTGGACCTATTAAGAGTTTAAACTCATCCTAACCATATCACACAGGAACACTGTCACCATAGGGATGGGGAGTCATTGTACACATGTACAGCCGCTTGGGCTTTATTTTAATGAGACTTTTAATCTCGAGTCAGTGTTCCATAAAGTCACCTAAGTTCAGCTTGTTTCTACCCATTGAACCGGCTTCTTGGGATCTCCAGTCAGACTCGGTTGGGTTGCCACTGCTGGTGACTAATTTATGGGCTTAACCCCATCCCCCTCGATGATTCTAGGATCAAAGTCCTAGACAGACCCTTCGTCAAGTGATCTGCAAGGTTCTTTTCTGACTTTATATAGTCAAGAACCACATATTTGCCTAGTAGGCTTTTGATTGACTTGAAGCGCAGCTGCAGGTGCCTGTTCATCTTAGCATTCACAGAATCATGCTTTAGTAGTTCAATAACAGATTTATTATCACAATTTATAGAAATTGCAGGAACAGGACTAAGAGAAACAGGTATATGCATAATAAGATTTTTAAGCCATTCAGCTTCTGTACAAGTTGTATCTAAAGCTATCATTTCAGAGTCCATTGTACTCCTAGCTATGATAGTTTGCTTACAAGAGCTCCAGGAGATCGCAGATCCTCCTAGAGTAAATACATATCCAGTAGTGGATTTTATATCATGTGAGTCGGTTACCCAGTTTGCATCTGAATAACCTTCTATGATATCAGGGTGCCTAGTAAAATGAAGTTTGTAATCTAGGGTGCCCTTGAGATATCTAAATACCCTATCCAAGGCAGTCCAATGTGACTGATTTGGGTTACTGGTATATCTACTTAGTCTCCCATTAGCAAATGCAATGTCAGGTCTTGTCCTGTTTGTTATGTACATAAGGGAGCCTATCATCTGTGAATATTTATGTTGTTCCAAAGGTGGTCCTTCATTCTTTTAATAGAACCTAGTCTGCCATGCCAAACATTTGAAGATTCTATATTAGAGACAATGAGAGAACAATCAGACATTTTATTCATTGTACTTAAAATGAAAAGACCGTCTTTTACAAAGCCTTTTCCTGTAAAAGAGTCATGCTTAGAAAAAACTACTTTATTAGCCTCCATTACAATTTTGTATCCTGAGGCTACAAGAAGGGATCCACTAACTAGGTTTCTCCTGACAGACGGCACAAGAAGAACATCATGAAGAGTTAAGATTTTTCCTGATGTCATCTTCAGGTTAACTTTTCCTCTTCCAATAATTTGTGCCGTTGAGCCATCTCCTAGGGTCACACCTCCTCCACTTGATTTCTGATAGTTTGAAAAACAGGAGCGATCAAATGAAACGTGAACATTAGCTCCAGAATCCAACCACCAATCATCAGAATGGTAAGAGAGGTTAATTAGGGGTTGAAAGCTTACAGACCTGAAGGAACTCGAAGAACCTTTGTGAAGCATGTTCGCTTCTGGTCTAGCTGAGTCCTTTCCTTTGTAGGAGCTCTGGACAGCTTCCTTCTTCCTATGGTAGCAGTTGGTGGCCATATGGTTTGTTTTACCACACACAAAACAAAACCTCTTCTGATCCTGAGTCTGACTGAAGTTCCTAGGTATTTGGTTTTGTTGATGATGGTTGTGGTGGTTAGGCTGAAAGTTTTTCTTCTTCTTGAAGAAATTCTTTTTGGGTTTATAAGGAAAATTAGACTTGGGTTTTCCTTGGCCTTCTACAAGGTTTACCTTAGCTTTAGATTCAGTCTTAGGCTTAGACCTCAATCTAATTTGTTCTTCGGTTCTAATTTTCTTTAGGACTTGATTGTAGGTAAGTTCTCCTTGTGTATGGATAAGATCCTTAGCCATATCAGACCAAGAGGGAGGTAGCTTGTCTATTAGGCATGCTATTTTATGTTCATTGGAGAAAGATGTCCCTTTGGCTTGAATATGTCTAAGGTATTCTTGGAATTCATGGAGCTGGTCATTCATTGGTTTGTCATCTACCATGAAATACCTATTAAAGGTTGAAGAATTAAACCTTTCTATTCCGGCATCATCACAGCCGTATTCATCTTCCAAGGCTTTCCACAGTTCTTTAGCGCTCTTGTATTCAAAAAATATATCATACAAGGATTCAGATAATGCGCTTAGAATTCTATGAAAACAATGGAAGTCTATCTCTTTTGGGGTTTTAGGTTTCGATGAGGTGGACACTGCTACGTCAGACTCAGTATCATCAGAATCGTTTGTGATGGGTGTGGACCCATCAATGGCAGAAATAAGTCCTAATGTTGTGAGCCAAAATTTCATTTGGCTCTGCCATCTCTTGAAATATGAACCATCAAACTTAGCAGGTTTTGCAGTAGAGGATTCCTCCTTACCAGTCATGATTGCAGTCTGAAAAATATAAAATTATTTAATAACAATGTCCAAGATAATAGTTTAGGTGGTCTTTGCTAATCAATCTTAAGATCTTTAGTTTTCCAAGTATTGATCAACTCAGGTTAGCTGTAGGGGCCGGTTCCCAGCTAGCGGTGGTCCGAAGACTCTTAAGTACCGTGTCGCTTAGGGTTGTTTACACCCGGTTGACAGAAAGACCCTTTCGGCTTGTGCCCGAGTTTGTCTCTACTTTGAAACTTTAGATTAAAGATTTTATTTGCAATTTCCTTTTACTAAACTATTTTCTTTTTGTCCTCGATTGTTTTCAAAAGCTAAGTGATTAAAAATTGCAATTGACAAAATTATATAATGTGCTAACAATATTTAAAACACTTTAAGCAAATTTGCAATTTGACAATATAGTAAGCAATTTGACAAGTAAACAAATAAATCAATTGAGGAATTCAAACAAATTGCTACAGTGACTGAAAATTGTTAGCAGTCAACTTGTATTTGCTACGAAATCAACTTTTTGAATTTGTAGAAAATTAATTTGCTACAGTACTTTCAATTATTTAGAATAAATCAATTTTATAACAGACAGAGAAAAACAAATCAATTTTAATATAGAGTTTTGTGTATTGAAAAGTATATAGAGTCTTCAACAGTAACTTTGCTAAACAGTGAGAAGCAAATTCTAACAGACAGTGAGAAGCAAATTCTAGGACAATGAAAATTTGCTAAACAGTGAGAATCAATTTTATAACATACAGTGAGAAGAAAATTCTAACAGACAGTGAACATTGTAACTATATAGAGTTTTCAGTATTAATTCTGCTAAACAGTACTTAAAAAAGTTTTCTCACAGTAACTCTGCTAAACAGTACTTAAAAAACGGTTAGAATTTTCTAACACTTAATAGGTACTTCTGCAGTTATATATTTTTCAAACAATACTCTGTTATGTCCTCCACATAAACTACTTCTAATACAAAGATGAATGGAGCTGTAAATGTTGTAGGCACAGAAAAATAATTCCCAGATGCAATTACTCTGTTATGTCCTTCACATGAACTTCTTTCTATTCAAAGTTTGTTCTCTTGTATTTTTTAAGTTTCAGTCTGACACTGTAAAACTGAACTTGGTAAAATACATGACGGTAACAGTTCTAATAGTTCTAAAAAAAAAAAAATGTAACAGTTGTATAGAAAATTCTCGTTTTCAGAATAAACTCTTAGATTGTTAGAATTTTTTTATGTCTTTTCTTATTGAACAATTTCAGAATACAAAATAAAATTTAAACAGATGTTACCGGCCTCTGGGGAAGTCGTGCACGAAGCACTGCCCTAAGAGTTTATTCGGGATCTGTGTGCAGACGGTCCCGAAGCTCCTAGTGGTAAAACCCCCGCACTACCGGTATCTCGTTGCCGCACACGACTTGGAGAGAACGACCAGGACTTAGCTCTGCCCAGAGCTTGGAGAAGATGAAGATCGAATGGAACAGAATTTGACAGAGGTTTCGTAGAGATTATTTTCTTATCGATTTACAAAGAACACAGAAGTATATATAAGCTGATAGGAAAACGGTCAGAATTAATTTCTGATTAATTCTGCCGTTACACAATGGAATTAAATGGGTGAACCTGGACATGAAAAAATGTAACGTTCAAACAATTGTAACGTTCAGATATTAATTCCAACGTTAGGAAAAATAAATGAAAGAAAGAAAAACGGAGCAAAAAGATTTTTAGGGTCCCAGCCCGAACCCGAAGAGGAAATCGGATCGGCATTCGGCGCCCGCACCCGTTACGCGCGCCGAACCGAGCCGAGCCGGGCCGGGCGGCGGCGGCGGCGCGCGCGTGTGGCCCAAGGGGTTCCCCACACAACAACTTAATAGAGCAAAGAGGAGAAAGTAATATATGTACATAGGAAGGCTTTGCCCCATCCGATGTGGGACTAAAGAAAGAAAAAGGAATTGAACTTTTGCAAAAGAACAAAGCAAAAACCAACATAGCTCTTGGTTGATTAGTGGAAAATCTTGTTATTTCTGAAAAGTAGCCCTTTAAGTATGTATATTGAATTATCATGTGTTTGGAACTTGGTTACGACATTATTCATAAGGAAAATGATATGTGATCCGTCAATTCTGGCCCTCAGAACTGGTCCGCAGCCACGTGTCAGAGCCATATTGGCTATCCTCCTATTTATTTATAGAATAATAGAAACATATTGATTTGAAAAAGCAAGCCTAGTGAAACTAGAAAACCAAAAAAAACAGAAAAAATAAATCACAATCAAATCTATCTATACAATTAAGAAAGTCTATTATAATCAAATCTAGATCTAATCTAGGAAATAACTTGAAAAATATATAGCCCTTTTTAATGGATGTAATCTTCTTATAAACTACTCTACATTCTCTCTCAAGCGAATTATACATATGGTCATGCCGAGCTTGTCAAAAAAAAAAAAAAAAAAACTCTGATACCTTGGACCAACAAATCTTCTATGAATATGTTCAACAAATCATTTTGTTAAAAAGTTGTCATCGGACGTGATGTCATACAAGTCTAAATTGTACTTGTACAAGATTAGAACGTGCATGTGCGATAATTTATTTGAATACAAGGCTGAAACAACACAACAATAAATAAAAATTGAAAACACGATATACACTACAAGAAAATGCATGTTCAGGGACATAAGCAATACGTAGCAGAAAGTTAGATTTGTGTCGCTAAAGCGTTTCCGCGACATATCTGGCTATGTCGCACACATGTCGTCGTAGCCTTGTCTGGGAAAGTCTTCGACGACATGAAATAGCACATGTCGCGAAATGTAAGCACTTTTGGCGACATATCATATATATAAACTAGCTTTCGTGACATCAATATATATATATATATATATATATATATATATATATATATATATATATATATATATATATATATATATATATATATATATATATATCACATATTTTCCAACATAAATGAAACAAAAATTCAAAAATAACTTACAAACATTGAAATTTGTATTCAAAAAACTTGAGAACAAAGAGCAACAAGTTACCGTAAACAACTTGATATCCAATATAATGTCTTCAAACATCTCTTCGGAAAATAATTCAATAATACAACATTTTAACAACTTCAAGTAGCCCATTCAAAAAGAAATGTATTGTATTCCACAAACGTACTATTTTTCACCTAGACAACTAATGTAAACAAAAATACATTATTTGAATGCCTTCCGAAAAAATTAGCCACACTAGATTCATGATATGAATTTTTTCTCCAAAAATTGACTTGTTGTCTATGCGATCCTGCAAAAAAAAAATTAAAGAAAAAAATTGTAAGTAAAACAAAATATATACTAAATGTCTATGTGGACTTTGTTCTTGATGTTACTTCAATTATGCATGTAAAATGATGCTATTTTCATTTGTTTAGCGATACTCACTAGGGGTCCGAAACCAATTTCGATACCCATACTGCGAGTCTAGTGCTTAACAGAAATAAGAGCAATACATTATTTAAATTATTATAGGCTACTGTAACAATATTTGTGGAAGTCAATTAGTAATGATTATAATATAAATAAAATATAGAAGTCGAAGAATCTAGAATAAGCATCAAGACTTTTCGATATGAACAGATCCTCATATAATTTTTAGTTCAACTCCCAACTGCAAGAGCTGTAACTTTTTTAGGAAAAAACGAACATGACCAAAACGATGACAGAAGTAATAGAACCAAGTTATTTATAGCTTTATGGCAGTAAATAAGAAATCACTATTAGATCATTCAAATATTTCTTCAAAAACCTAGCCTCACTTGTTTGCACATGAAAGCGCTTATCCTTAAAAATGTTATACACACCGTGTTCATGTAGCTATCATTTTAGCATTATGACCAAAGCCTGTAACTTATTGTTAAATGTCTTTAACTTACATTGACAGAACAGCAAACGATATTGTTGAATGTCTGTAACTTCATATAGCTATCATTTACATAAGATATTGTTGAATGTTTGTAACTTACATGGATAGAAGAGCAAATTATGGTATTTATATGAGAATCACTATTATGCAGATTTAAGCGACTTATTTTGCAGTAAATAAGGAATCACTATTAGATCATTCAAATATTTCTTTAAAAACCTAGCCTCACTTGTTTGCACATATAAGCGTTTATCCTTAAAAATGTTAAACACACGGTGTTCATGTAGCTATCATCTTAGCATTATGACCAAAGCATGTAACTTATTGTTGAATGTATGTAACTTACATTGACAGAAGATCAAAAGATATTGTTAAATGTCATTAACTTCATGTAGCTATCATTCACAAAAGATGTTGTTGAATGTATGTAACTTACATTGATAGAAGAGCAAATTATGATATCAGTGCAGGTTTAAGACTGGAATGTACTATGATGGGTTAGGTATCAATATGAATAAATAAAAAACAAAAAACATATGTAAAATAAATCAAGACCAAACATAACTTGGCTAGGACCCAGACTATGTCAGTTTAGCCAACGCTCTATTCCTAGGTGAAGAAAGGAGTGAAGTAGCCAGTCAGTCGAAGAAGGTCTGACTCCCCGTTAGACTAAAAAGAAACGTGACCGATCGAACTTAAAGTCCTTTAAATTGTTATATTTATTGTTAGATTTATCTAAACTATATGATTCAACAAAGCACTCCTTTCTTTTAGTCCACATGGGAAAGGAGAAGTCATTCTCCTTTCCATATATTGCTTTACCCCTCTTAGTGGGTAAGTGGGCTTTATAGGGTATGGGCTTGAACTCATCCAACCCGCGAGCGGGTGTGCGATTTAATGCGTGTTTTTACGCATTTATTATTCGCGCACTTAACACGCTTGCGCGCCGCGGAACGGACACGGGTACAAAGGTAATTTCATAACTTATTTTATTTTATTTTTTTTATTTCCGTTGATTTGGTCTGGTGGGTTGCTGGTCTTCCGCGAAACTGTTCTCACGTAATCCCGTTACTGGAAAAGTGGAAAATGTTACGTGAGAGGTATATCCAGGACACGATCCTGAGATCTGAAAAACAGAAATCGGTTTTTCTTTTCTCTCTCTCTCTCGCTCTCAGAGACGAAAAAGAAAAGAAAAACTCCATAACCAAAATTCCTCCTAAACTCCTCCGTCCAATTTATATTTGTCGGACAAGGTTGTGATCGTTCGTGGGATTCGCCACCGGGTGCAAGGTGAAGTGAATCGAAGGATTCGTTGTATCTCGGGGATAGATCGCCAGGAACCCACTGCACTGTTCGTGGGGCGAAATTCTATTCTAAGGACAGCGTGTAACGTGCCTCGAATCCTATACTATTTCTTGTTTTAATTTTACATCTTCCTACTTGCATTATTTAGAAATTTAACCAACATAAATCGCATCTATATTGATCATGAAGGAATTTTTTTTAATACAGTTGTTCTATAAGGAGACAAAAAGCTCGTAATTAGGCTGTCTGCTCCTTCTGCCCCGTAATCTGATCCAACTCTATTAGAAGAACTACAAGGGGTTGATCTGGAAGTCAAAGTATCTTATCTCATCAATTTTAATTTTAGCAAAAGATATTCAGGGGTACTTGCAAAGAAGCAATATTTTTCAGCTTCTAAAATGGAAGAAAGTAGGTCCATAGAATGAACACTCGAAAGTGCTTCTTTTTGTTCATGGACTTTTTTTAGCTTATTCATATTAAGCTTTTCTAGATAAACTTACTAAGAAGCAACAATATCACTTTGATAGCTATATGAACTTAAGAGGGGTCAAAGTCATAAACATATACTAAAATGTGTACTTCGCATTTGGAAGCAACAAAAATACCTATCTGTTAGATATTACACACTAAAAGGCAAAATAAAACTTCATATGATCATTTCAGATTAATGGATAGATGTAACATATCAATTTCCCAAATAACAATCACAAGTTAGCAATTAATGACACGACCCCGACACGAACACAAAGCAGTATCTACTAACCTTGACGAAGAGTCACTACACCAAAACACCTCTATTGTAACGGTCTAACACATGTTACAAAAAATAATTCTAACGGATAAATTTTATGCGTATATAGGCGTGGGTAATATTACTAACTACCCTCCTAACAACTCATGTCCGTTAATATTTTAATTATTCTAACGGCTATATCCGTTAGTAATTATTTTTTCTAATAGGCATATAAATATATGTACAATTGAATACTAACGGGCTTTGACCATTAGCATATTTAAAAAATATGAAAAAATAGTAATTTTAGAATTGAATTGTAAGGGGAATGGGCCGTTAGTATATTTTAAAAGTATGAAAAAAATTATTCCTCCAGTAACCTATAGAGGTCTACACCTCTCCCTTCAAATACTTGTTTCATAAAACACACAAGTGACTGTAAACTACTGAAAAATTAATAACCGGATCTAACAATCCATTAATAAGTTAAATACTTATATACAAATTATAGTAAGCATTCAAGGAAATGTACATATGTAGATGAAAATGATAGAATTTCCTTCTTGTTGTATAGCACATTCCAAATAGATTACAAAATAAGTTCTAATGGCAATTAATAAAATGTTTCATTTTGATCTAAGACAAGTGAAATACAAACATTACATCGTGAACTAAGACAAGTAGAAGACAAAACATAACAGCATAAACAAACGTTCATCTTTCAGCTCAGCCTGTATCGATGGTATTTTCTCATGGAACTTCTCTAGTGAGTCCACCCTGCAAACATGTTTTTCTCAATGTGATCCTCACTTGATAGTTTCAGTATAAAACAAGTCAAGGAAAGGAAGAAAAAGAAACGAAACATAACAGTATAAATGCCTCATAAACTCACCCAAGTGACTGTAAACCGCTGACAAATTCCTGCCGGGAGAATTCGTACATGGTAGCGGCCTTCATGTGCCAGGATACTGTTAGAAATTTCTTGTTTTCTTTTTTGAATAATTTCAGAATACAAAATAAAACTAAACAGATGTTACCGGCCTCTGGAAAAGTCGTGCACGAAGCACTGTCCTAAGAGTTTATTCGGGATCTGTGTGCAGATGTACCCGAAGCTCCTAGTGGTAAAACCCCCGCACTACCGGTATCTCGTTGCCGCACACGACTTGGAGAGAACGACCAGAACTTAGCTCTGCCCAGAGCTTGAGGACGACGAGGAACGAACAGAATGTTTGACAGCGGTTTTGAGTAAAGAAATTTTCTGTTTCGATTTACAAAGAACACAGACGAATATATAATACAATTGTGTAACGGTCAGAATTAATTTACGATTAATTCAGCCGTTACACAGGAGAATTAAACGAATGAATCTGGACATGAAAAATTGTAACATTCAAAAAGCAAAAAGAATTTTAGGGTCCCAGCCCGAACCCGAAGAGGAAATCGGATCGGCATTCGGCGCCCGCAGATGTGGGCGCGTACCCGCACCCGTTACGCGTGCCACACCGAACCGAGCCGAGCCGGGCCGAGCGGCGGCGCGCGCGTGTGGCCCAAGGGGTTCCCCACACAACAACTTAATAGAGCAAATAAGAGAAATTAATATATGTACACAAGAGGGCTTTGCCCCATCTGATGTGGGACTAAAGAAAGGAAGAGGAATTTGAGTTTTTGAAGAAAAGCAAAACCAACAATCCCCCCCCCCCCCCCAAAAAGTCAAGTTCCGAAACAAAGATAAGAGTGAAGTAGACAGAGAGAGAGCATCTGGGCAGTAAAATACTATGCATAGATGAGATGGACTACAACCTTGAATCTCACGTAGTGACTATTGCCTTAATCTGAAGAAGTGCTTGATGGACTATGCCTTGAATCAGACTTCTTGAACCAGATTTAGAAAAATAGCACACATAGTACGCTAGAGGTCCTTGATCTATCGGATGGCGCTTTTAAATGGTCATGCGCACTTTCCACATTCATGAGAGTTGTCTGGGATCGCCCTGTCCCATAGTCGCGGCCTTCACGACCTCTCATATAGGTAAGTCCTTAATGGTTGGTGATATGAATCAACCTAGCATTACAGCTTGGACCTATTAAGAGTTTAAACTCATCCTAACCATATCACACAGGAACACTGTCACCATAGGGATGGGGAGTCATTGTACACATATACAGCCACTTGGACTTTTTTAATGAGACTTTAATCTCGAGTCAGTGTTCCATAAAGTCACCTAAGTTCAGCTTGTTTCTACCCATTGAACCGGCTTCTTGGGATCTCCAGTCAGACTCGGTTGGGTTGCCACTGCTGGTGACTAACTTATGGGCTTAACCCCATCCCCCTCGATGATTCTAGGATCAAAGTCCTAGACAGACCCTTCGTCAAGTGATCTGCAAGATTCTTTTCTGACTTTATATAGTCAAGAACCACATATTTGCCTAGTAGGCTTTTTATTGACTTGAAGCGCAGCTGCAGGTGCCTGTTCATCTTAGCATTCACAGAATCATGCTTTAGTAGTTCAATAACAGATTTATTATCACAATTTATAGAAATTGCAGGAACAGGACTAAGAGAAACAGGTATATGCATAATAAGATTTTTAAGCCATTCAGCTTCTGTGCAAGTTGTATCTAAAGCTATCATTTCGGAGTCCATTGTACTCCTAGCTATGATAGTTTGCTTACAAGAGCTCCAGGAGATCGCAGCTCCTCCTAGAGTAAATACATATCCAGTAGTAGATTTTATATCATGTGAGTCGGTTACCCAGTTTGCATCTGAATAACCTTCTATGATATCATGGTGCCTAGTAAAATGAAGTTTGTAATCTAGGGTGCCCTTGAGATATCTAAATACCCTATCCAAGGCAGTCCAATGAGACTGATTTGGGTTACTGGTATATCTACTTAGTCTTCCAATAGCAAATGCAATATCAGGTCTTGTCCTGTTTGTTATATACATAAGGGAGCCTATCATCTGTGAATATTTATGTTGTTCCAAAGGTGGTCCTTCATTCTTTTTTAGTACAATACTGCTGTCATAAGGAGTAAGGACAGGTTTCTTATCAAATAACTCAAACCTTTTTAGCATTTTTTCAATTGAATGTGCTAAAGATAGAGTATAACCCTCTTTGTCTTTGGTCACTTGCATTCCTAAAATTAAGTTGGCTTCTCCTAGGTCTTTCATATCAAACTGGCTAGATAAATAGTTCTTTGTAATATTTATCAATTCCAGTGATGAACCTAGGATAAGGATGTCATCTACATACAAGCATAAAATGACACAACTTTTACATGTACCTTTAGAGTATATACATTTGTCATACTCATTTGACAAGAAACCATATTCACAAATTACTTTGTCAAATTTGTTGTGCCATTGTTTGGGAGCTTGTTTCAAGCCATAGAGGGATTTTACTAGTCTGCAAACTTTCTTTTCTTGACCTTTAGCAATGAAACCTTCAGGTTGGTCCATATAAAGTTCTTCCTCTAGATCTCCATTCAAAAATGCTGTCTTTACATCCATTTGATGGATTAGCATATCATGAATGGATGCTAAGGCCAAGAGAGTTCTAATGGATGTGATCCTAGCTCCAGGAGAGTAGGTATCAAAATAATCTAACCCTTTCTTCTGGGTAAAACCCTTGGCAACTAGTCTAGCTTTGTATTTTTCTATAGTACCATCGGCTCTGAGTTTCTTCTTGAAAATCCACTTACAACCTATTGGTTTATTCCCTAAAGGTAGATCTGTTAGAAACCAAGTGTTATTCTCCATGATGGAGTTGTATTCACTGTTAATGGCTTCTTTCCAAAAGGGAGCATCAGGAGACGATATTGCTTCTTCATAAGTTGAGGGATCACCCTCTATCAAAAAAGTGAAGAATCCTTCTCCTAATTTTTTCTCAATCCTATTCCTTTTACTCCGTCTTGGTTCTAAGTCTTGTTCAGATTGAGAGCTAGGTATTTGGACTTGAGAACTAGTAGAGGGTATGGAGGAAGAGATTGAACTTCTATCCTTAAAAGAAAATATGTTTTCAAAGTAAACTGCATCTCTTGCTTCTATAATGGTATTGTTAGAGATTTCATTTACTTCTGAGTGAGTCACTAAAAATTTATTGGCATAGATGTCTAAGGCATATCCTATGAAAACAGCGTCTACAGTCTTGGGACCAATCTTTCTCTTTTTAGGTTCGGGAATTCCGACTTTAGCAAGGCATCCCCAAACTCTAAGGTAATTAATCCTAGGTGCTCTACCTTTTCACAGCTCATAGGGAGTCTTATCTTTTGTCTTACTAGGAATCCTATTAAGAATGTAACAGGCAGTTAAAAGGGCTTCTCCCCACAAGTTATCAGGAGCACCAGAGCTGAGAAGCATGGCATTCACCATATCTAACAGAGTGCGGTTCTTGCGTTCAGCAACTCCGTTAGACTGAGGTGAATATGGAGCAGTTACCTCATGAATTATTCCATGTTCTTCACAGAAGTTAGTCATTTCGTTTGAGGTATATTCTCCACCACGATCAGATCTAAGGATCTTAATCTTCCTTTCTAATTGATTTTCAGCTTCAGATTTGTAGACCTTAAATCTATCTAGAACTTCATCTTTGGTTTTGAGAAGGTAGATGTAACAATACTTTGAATAATCATCTATAAACGTAACAAAGTATTTTCTACCGCCTCTGGTCAAAATCCTATTTGAGTCACATACATCACTATGGATAAGTTCTAGAAGGTCAGAATTTCTTTCTACAGATTTGAAAGGTAATCTAGTGTGTTTGGCTTGAACACAAATCTCACATTTGTGTTTGTCATCTATTGGAGTCTTGGAAATAAGATCTAAGGTCATCATCCTTTTAATAGAACCTAGGTTTACATGACCTA
This sequence comes from Iris macrosiphon, assembly GCA_036927795.1. Classification (NCBI taxonomy): domain Eukaryota; kingdom Viridiplantae; phylum Streptophyta; class Magnoliopsida; order Asparagales; family Iridaceae; genus Iris; species Iris macrosiphon. The sequence continues at coordinate 173,424,473 of JAYESA010000003.1, forward strand.
GTCTGCCATGCCAAACATTTGAAGATTCTATATTAGAGACAATGAGAGAACCATCAGATATTTTATTCATTGTACTTAAAATGAAAAGACCGTCTTTTATAAAGCCTTTCCCTATAAAAGAGTCATGTTTAGAAAAAACTACTTTATTAGCCTCCATTACAATTTTGTATCCTGAGGCTATAAGAAGGGATCCACTAACTAGGTTTCTTCTGACAGACGGCACATGAAGAACATCATGAAGAGTTAAGATTTTTCCTGATGTCATCTTTTGGATAACTTTTTCTCTTCCAATAATTTGTGCCGTTGAGCCATCTCCAAGGGTCACACCTCCTCCACTTGATTCCTGATAGTTTGAAAAACAGGAGCGATCAAACGAAACGTGAACATTAGCTCCAGAATCCAACCACCAATCATCAGAATGGTAAGAGAGGTTAATAAGTGGTTGAAAGCTTACAGACCTGAAGGAACTCGAAGAACCTTTGTGAAGCATGTTCGCTTCTGGTCTAATTGAGCTCTTTCCTTTGTAGGAGGTCCGGACAGCTTCCTTCTTCCTATGGTAGCAGTTGATGGCCAGATGATTTGTTTTACCACACACAAAACAGAATCTCTTCTGATCCTGAGTCTGACTGAAGTTTCTAGGTTTTTGGTTTTGATGATGATAGTTCTGGTGGTTAGGTTGAAAGTTTTTCTTCTTCTTGAAAAAATTCTTTTTGGGTTTATAAGGAAAATTAGACTTGTGTAAACCCCCTGATTTTTCAAGATTTTCAAAACTGGATTTTTTGACAATTTTCTGGAATTTTTTGGGATTTTTCTGTAATTAAAAACAGGATTTTAATTATTAAATGATTTTGAAATAATAATAAACAATATTAAAATATTACAAAAATAATATTTTTGGGTGTAAAATAAAAAACTGGACTTAGGGTAATTTTTCTGGAATTTATCGGGCCCCGGACCTGTTTTTAAATCACATAAAACAATTATTTATTTATTTATCTATTTATTTATTTATTAATTTATCTATTTATTTTTATTAAACCCAGCGGCCCAGCCCACCGAAGCCTGGCCCATCCCCTGGCCCGCAGGCCGGCCTAAACCCCCTCGCCTACCGGGTCGGGTCGGGTCTGCCCGCACCCGACCCGCCGCACCCGGCCCGCTCCTCTCCCCCTCTCCCCCTCTCCCCAACGACCCGCACCCCCCCCCCCCCGCGTCCGCCGCCGCCTCCCGCGGCCGCCGCACCACGTCGGCCACGTCCCTGCCCGCAGCGCCTGACCCCGCCTTCAGCGCCGCCCCGCTCGGCCTTCCCTCCCCCTCGCTCATCTCTATTTAATCCCCCTCCCTCTTCCCTCTCCGGCCACACCGCCCGAGCCCCCGCTCCGTCGACCTCCCCCCTCAGCCGCCACCCGTCGTGGTCTCGCCCCGCCGCCGCACCGACGCAACCGCCTCGCCTCGCCCCGGCCCTCCTCTTCTTTTTCTCCGACGAGAGCCGCAGCAGCAGCCGGGAACAGCTGCCCCGGCCACTCCGCCTCAGCCGGCCGCCGCGTGCCCCCGAGCCCAGGCCGTCTCCCTCCCCGGTCGCCTCCGCCCCGCCCCCCCACCTCAGACCGGCCGCCCAGCCGCCGTCCCCGCCGGAGTTCAGCCCTAACCCTAACCCTAATCTCTCATGTATCCGACACGTGTCGGACACGATTCGGACCCCGATTTTCGGGTCCCGTTCAGGTGCGTGTATTTTCTTGCTCGTAGCTCGGATTTCAATTCCGTAAATTGCGTTGCGAAGCCTGTATGACCCTCTCGGTGCCCGGACAAACCGTTCGGGGCATCGCGTCCTGTGGTGATCGCACACCGCGATCCAAAAACAGGAAAAACTAGACCCTATTTTACCCCGAAACTGGGTACGCCCCGCCAAACAGGACGATTTGGTCGCACGCGGTCTTCACAAATACGTGCGCATCGTCGATACGGACGTGTGGGATTTTACAGAAGCTGATTCGGGTGTGCGTGCACACCGGAATCAACGCGTATCCGCGGACACCGTCCCGTATCCGTACTTTCTGAAACGTGCCCTAACTTTGTGTACACACGTCGGATCGAGACGAAACTTGTGCCATCGGACTCGTAGCAATACGCTGGTCCTGTGGGTCAAGTTTGGTTCGATTCTGAGAACGTTGACGAAATTGCGTGTCGTGGGCCCCACAGGCCCCGCTCGACGGGCGATTTTGTGATCGGCTGATCGGAATCCAATTCTGGAAGTTCCGTTGGGTTCGTATCATCGTTCCTGACTTGTTAACACTAAGTTTGGTGAATTTAGAGACCTTTAACCCTGACACGTTTTTTGGTGCAAAGCGGGCCCGCATGTGGACCCCGTTTTGACCCGAAACTGTCGTTTTTGCCCTTGTCTCCAAATTGGACCCAAGGATAGGCGTTTCTAGCTGATTGATATTTTCTGGATCTGATGGTGATGATTGTTTCAGCAACCGGAGTACCGCCTACAAATCCAACTGAAGTCAGAGCCGAAATCAGAGCAGGAACCACAGGCAAGTGTACCTTGCCAAACCCTGCAGCTTGCTAATTATTTTATGGACTTAATTATGCATTCGTGGACAAGTAAAACTTGCCAAGTCTCAGTAATTCTTGACATAGTATTTTACTTGATTTCTTGTGGAATTAAATGTAAACTTGTTTTAACTGCTTAACCTAGGAAGCGGGTGACGTGCTTAGTGACCGATCATAGTCGGGTGCCAACTCCGTACGCGGGGTTGTGTAACATCACATAGACATGAATATCGAGACCCGATAATTCTCGTACTTGTCCTATCAAGTACACCAGAACCCAGGACACTTGACACTATTTCATGAGACAGAGTCTTCCTGAGACATTCAAGGTGATTCTGTATAGGATGCATGTTTTATGACATAGACTTTACATTCTTAGACATTTGATTCATAGCTATCAGACTTGCTGCATTAGTTATAATCGTGCGTGACATGGACATGAGGCATCGTGGACATGAGACGTAGGATTACATTGGGTGGGGAGAGACACACAGACTACAGGCTGATATTATATATATATATATAACATAGTATATAACATAGTATAGTTCATAGTTATTGCCGCTACCCGGCTCCCCGACACAGAGCTTGTAGTGGCTTCAGCCTGAGTTCTAGTGCTGCTCTCACTTGCATATCACTTAGCTGGTTATATAGTTTATCCTGTTATTTCATTTATCGCTGCACTCCATATATTTTGGCTTGTATTTTATGTACCTTGTTATGTCCCCTGAGGACCTGGAATGGACTATGTCCCCAGGTATAGCTGAAGAGAACTACCCCGAGGTGTACGGTACAGGAGCACTCCTTGGAGCAGAACCAGGAACAGAGGACGAGATAGTGGCAGAAGATTTCTTCTGAGCACCGGCTTCATCTACATAGTATTTCCATTTCCAGTATTTTATTTTCTGTCTATTCTCATTAAATGTAACAGACTAATTCTCGGATTATGTAAACCCCCTGAATTTTCAAAATTTTAAAAAACTGGATTTTTCATAATTTTCTGAAATTTTCTGGGAATTTTCTGTAATTTAAAAACAGGGTTTTAATTTTTAAATAATTTTTAATTGATATTAAACAATATTAAAATATTATGAAAATAATATTTTTGGGTGTAAAATAAAAAACTAGACTTAGGGCAATTTTTCTGGAATTTATCGGACCCCGGACCTATTTTTAAATGCCTAAAAAGTATTTTATTATTTATTTAATTAATTAACTGATAATTAATTATTATTTATTATTATTATTAATTTTTTTATTTTTTATTATTTTCGGCCAGCGGCCCGTTGGGCCGGCCCGGCCCAGCCCAACCCGGCCCAGACCCCGCCCAGCGGGTCGGGTCGGATCCGCCGCCGCCCGACCCGCGAACCCGACCCGGCCTCCACCCTCCCCCCCACCGCCACAGCCTATTTAAACCCTCCGATCCCCCGGCCAGTCACCCCCACCAACACCTCGACGCCCCTCCGCCGCTGCACGCTCCACCGCCTCCACTTCCGGCGCCGCCGTGCAGACCCCCAGCTCCGCCCCGTCCTCCCCTTCGTCTCCGGCGACCACCACCCGCAGTCGAGCAGCACCAGCAGCAGCAGCGACCGCAGCTGCTCCCCGCGCCGCCGCGCCGCCTCCAGCGCCTCCGCTCGAGCGCCGCGCCGACTCGTCGCAGAGCCCCGGCCCTCCCCCGCGGCAGCCCGGCCGCCCTCAGCCGCCCCTGCCGCCGGCCAGAACACCCCGAGCCCTAACCCTAACCCTAATTCTCGAGTCCGTGTCCGACACGTGTCGGACACGATTTGGCCCTGGTTTTCGGGTCCCCTTCAGGTGCGTGTATCTTTTTGCTCGTAGCTCCGTTTTTGTTTTCGTAAATTGCGTTGCGAAGCCTGTATGACCCTCTCGGTGTCCGGACAAACTGTTCGGGGCATCGCGTCCTGTGGTGATCGCACACCGCGATCCAAAAACAGGAAAAACTCAGACCCTGTTTCACCCCGGAACCGAGTCCGCCCCGCCAAACGGGACGACTTGGTCGCGCGCGGTCTTCACAGATACGTGCGCCTCGTCGATACGGACGTGTGAAATTTCGCGGAAGCTGATTTGGGTGTGCGTGCACACCGAAATCAACGCGTATCCGCGGACATCGCCCCGTATCCGTCTTTTCTGCAATTTGACCTAACTTTGTGTACACACGTTGGATCGAGACGAAACTTGCGCCATCGGACTCGTATCGATACGCTGGTCCTGTGGGTCAAGTTTGGTCCGATTCTGAGAACGTTGACGAAATCGCGTGTCGTGGGCCCCACAGGTCCCGCTCGACGGGCAATTTTGTGATCGGCTCATCGGAATTCAATTCTGAAAGTTTTGTTGGGTTCGTATCAGCGTTTCTGACCTGTTGACACTGAGTTTGGTGAATTTGGAGACCGTTGACCCTGACGCGTTTTTCGGTGCAAAGCGGGCCCACCGGTGGACCCCGTTTTGGCCCGAAACTGCCGTTTATGCCCTTGTCTCCAAATTGGACCCAAGGATAGGCGTTTCTACCTGATTGATATTTTCTGGATCTGATGGTGATGTTTGTTTCAGCAACCGGACTACCGCCTGCAATTCCCGCCGAGGTCAGAACTGTAACCCGAACCGGAACCACAGGCAAGTGTACCTTGCCAAACCCTGCAGCTTGCTAATTATTTTCTGGATTTAATTATGCAATAATGGACATGTAAAGCTTGCCAAACCTCAGTAATTCTTGACATAGTATTTTAATGGATTTCTTGTGGAATTAATTATAAACTTGTTTTAACTGCTTAACCTAGGAAACGAGTGACGTGCTTAGTGTTCGATCATAGTCGGGTGCCAACTCCGTACGCGGTATTGTGTAACGTCACATAGACATGGATATCGAGACCCGATAATGTTCGTACTTGTCTTATCAAGTACACTAGAACCCAGGACACTTGACACTATTTCATGAGACAGAGTCTTCCTGAGACATTCAAGGTGATTCTGTATAGGATGCATGGTTATGACATAGACTTTACATTCTTAGACATTTGATTCATAGCTATCAGACTTGCTGCATTAGTTACAATCGTGCGTGACATGGACATGAGGCATCGTGGACATGAGACGTGGGATTACATTGGGTGGGGAGAGACACACAGACTACAGGCTGATATTATATATAAAACATAGTATATAACATAGTGTAGTTCATAGTTATTGCCGCTACCGGCTCCCCGACACAGAGCTTGTAGTAGTTTCAGCCTGAGTTCTAGTGCTGCTCTCATATTGCATATCACTTAGCTGGTTACATAGCTTACCCTCTTGTTTAATTAACTGCTGCACTGTATTTATTTTGGCTTGTATTTTCTGTACCTTACTGTCCCCTGAGGACCTGGATCCGGATTATGTCCCCAGGTACAGCTGAAGAGAACTACCCAGAGGTGTACGGTATCGGAGCACTCCTTGGAGCAGAACAAGGAACAGAGGACGAAGTAGTGGCCGAAGACTTCTCTTGAGCACCGGCTTCAGTTATACAGTATTTCCATTTCCAGCATTTTTAATTCCTGTCTTTTCTTAAATGTAACAGACTAATTCTCGGATTTGTTCCCGAGATAGCTTACTTGAGATTTCAGTATTTATTTCCATTGCATAATTTCTGGCTTTTAATTTGTGACTTTCTGTGGATGAGATTCGACATACCTGAGACTTGTACTTAGTATTGCTAGACTACAGCTTAAGCATGCCCTGATGGATCCATTAAATTGGGTTGTCCATCGGTGCGTGCTGCTGGCCATTGCTCACGTGCTCAGTCCCTCGGCATTTTGGGACTGGGACGTGACATGGTTTTTGTGGTGGCCCATGCAGGTCAAACGGCTAAATTGTTCGATTTCAACTTAGGGACCGAATAGGCCTGCAATAAAAATAGGATAAGTTTTTAGAATCTCATCCACTTGCTTGAATCGTTTTTGATATCTGTATCGTATTCGAATTAATTTGAACTTGCATCTTGCCTTGATTCCTGTACGCCTCTTATTGGGTATTTTTGGATACAGGGAAATGGACCCACAAGAATGCAACGAGACTCCCGCTGGAACACCACAAGCTACAGGTGTCACCTATGACGACGAAGTGACACCAGTCGGAGAAGTTCCACCAACTCAACAGAGCCAACAGGCAGGTCAACCTAACTTCCGATTCCGACGCGATGATATTCCACCTCCGTCGCAGTTCGTTCCACCAACGCCCGTACTCCCACCAGGACAGCCGATTGACGGGCAGCAGATATTCCAAATGATCTACGCGATGATGCAAGCTCAGCAACAAGTCCAACACGAGGCTCAGCGTCGCGAAGCTAACTTCTGGAGGGACAGCATCATAACTGTACTGGAGCAGGCCAACCTACCAGCTCAACGGCCATCTACAGGCTCCATCACTGACTTCCGCCAACTGAAGCCCCGCACTTTTTCTGGAAAAGAGGAGCCCACAGAAGTGCATGAGTGGCTCACCAACATACGGCATCAACTTGAAGCAGCCGAGCTCCCCCGGGAACGCTGGATGACGGCCGTCCGAATGCAATTGACAGACAACGCGCACCACTGGTGGTTGTCTGAGGAGACGCGACTCGGACCAGACCGAGTCACTTGGGAGGAGTTCTCCAGACTCTTCCAAGAGATGTACATTTCGGCTATCGCACGATCCGAACTGCGGGACAAATTCAATCGTCTCACTCAGGACTCTATGACAGTGGAAGAGTACAACGCGGAATTTATTCGTCTGAGCCGCTTCGCCCCAACCCTGATCCCGACGGAGGAAGAGAAGGCCGAGAAATTCTTCGACGGACTGAACATTGAGCTGCAGAAACTCATCGGATCCGTCGCACCTACCTCCTACTCGGATGTTCTCGCTGCAGCCCGACGCATGGAACGCGTCACCAGGAGAGAGTCTCGCCTTAAGCGGCCAATCACCTCAGCACCAGACAGAGCACCACCGGGGGAATCTGCAAAGAGAACTCACACGCACCAGGCACCCAGGATAGCTTCGCAGACCCTTCCTACCTGTCACTACTGCGGCAAGCTAGGTCATGTCGAGAAGGACTGCAGACGCAAGTTGGGATTGTGCCTGATTTGCGGCACCAATCAGCACATAGCCAAGGACTGTCCGCAGCATCGAGATGGAGCACCAAGGGCAAACCAACCAGCTTCACCAGCACCGAGGCCACCTCTGGCACCTCAGGCGACACTCTTCCAGCAAGCCCAACAGCAGCAGAGAAATCTACCTCAAGGACGAGGACAAGCTTATGCGCTGATTGTACAGGACGCTGATGCGAGTAAGTGATTCGTAGTTTTTCGTTTCTAGTCTTGTTGTAGCTCGTGCCTCTTGGTTCGTGACCTCAGCCCCAACCTAGTAAATTGCAACTTGTTAATAATAACCTGGTTTTTATAAAAGTTATAATTTTCTTGCTTTAACTAGATTTTCTCTGGAAAGTGCATAACTTTCATTTTTAGGGAAACGGTATTTCCCTAAGTATCTTGTGATGTGTTTCGAACGATACCGTGTCATCTCTGCTGACCGGTTATTCTTTGATTGCGAGGACGCAATCCTCTTAAGGGGAGTAGATTGTAAACCCCCTGAATTTTCAAAATTTTAAAAAACTGGATTTTTCACAATTTTCTGGAATTTTCTGGGATTTTTCTGTAATTTAAAAACAGGGTTTTAATTTTTAAATAATTTTTAATTGATATTAAACAATATTAAAATATTATGAAAATAATATTTTTGGGTGTAAAATGAAAAACTGGACTTAGGGCAATTTTTCTGGAATTTATCGGGCCCCGGACCTATTTTTAAATGCCTAAAAAGTATTTTATTATTTATTTAATTAATTAACTGATAATTAATTATTATTTATTATTATTATTATTATTATTTTTATTTTATTTTTTTATTTTCGGCCCGCGGCCCGTTGGGCCGGCCCGGCCCAGCCCAACCCGGCCCAGACCCCGCCCAGCGGGTCGGGTCGGATCCGCCGCCGCCCAACCCGCGAACCCGACCTGGCCTCCACCCTCCCCCCCACCGCCACAGCCTATTTAAACCCTCCGATCCCCCGGCCAGTCACCCCCACCAACACCTCGACGCCCCTCCGCCGCTGCACTCTCCACCGCCTCCACTTCCGGCGCCGCCGTACAGACCCCCAGCTCCGCCCCGTCCTCCCCTTCGTCTCCGGCGACCACCGCCCGCAGTCGAGCAGCACCAGCAGCAGCAGCGACCGCAGCTGCTCCCCGCGCCGCCGCGCCGCCTCCAGCGCCTCCGCTCGAGCGCCGCGCCGACTCGCCGCAGAGCCCCGGCCCTCCCCCGCCGCAGCCCGGCCGCCCTCAGCCGCCCCTGCCGCCGGCCAGAACACCCCGAGCCCTAACCCTAACCCTAATTCTCGAGTCCGTGTCCGACACGTGTCGGACATGATTTGGCCCTGATTTTCGGGTCCCCTTCAGGTGCGTGTATCTTTTTGCTCGTAGCTTCGTTTTTGTTTCCGCAAATTGCGTTGCGAAGCCTGTATGACCCTCTCGGTGTCCGGACAAACTGTTCGGGGCATCGCGTCCTGTGGTGATCGCACACCGCGATCCAAAAACAGGAAAAACCCAGACCCTGTTTCACCCCGGAACCGAGTCCGCCCCGCCAAACGGGACGACTTGGTCGCACGCGGTCTTCGCAGATACGTGCGCCTCGTTGATACGGACGTGTGGGATTTCGCGGAAGCTGATTTGGGTGTGCGTGCACACCGGAATCAACGCGTATCCGCGGACATCGCCCCGTATCCGTCTTTTCTGCAATTCGACCTAACTTTGTGTACACACGTCGGATCGAGACGAAACTTGCGCCATCGGACTCGTATCGATACGCTGGTCCTGTGGGTCAAGTTTGGTCCGATTCTGAGAACGTTGACGAAATCGCGTGTCGTGGGCCCCATAGGCCCCGCTCGACGGGCGATTTTGTGATCGGCTCATCAAAATTCAATTCTGAAAGTTTTGTTGGGTTCGTATCAGTGTTTCTGACCTGTTGACACTGAGTTTGGTGAATTTGGAGACCGTTGACCCTGACGCATTTTTCGGTGCAAAGCGGGCCCACCGGTGGACCCCGTTTTGGCCCGAAACTGTCGTTTCTGCCCTTGTCTCCAAATTGGACCCAAGGATAGGCGTTTCTAGCTGATTGATATTTTCTGGATCTGATGGTGATGTTTGTTTCAGCAACCGGACTACCGCCTGCAATTTCCGCCGAGGTCAGAACTGCAACCCGAACCGGAACCACAGGCAAGTGTACCTTGCCAAACCCTGCAGCTTGCTAATTATTTTCTGGATTTAATTATGCAATAATGGACATGTAAAGCTTGCCAAACCTCAGTAATTCTTGACATAGTATTTTAATGGATTTCTTGTGGAATTAATTATAAACTTGTTTTAACTGCTTAACCTAGGAAACGAGTGACGTGCTTAGTGTCCGATCATAGTCGGGTGCCAACTCCGTACGCGGTATTGTGTAACGTCACATAGACATGGATATCGAGACCCGATAATGTTTGTACTTGTCTTATCAAGTATACCAGAACCCAGGACACTTGACACTATTTCATGAGACAGAGTCTTCCTGAGACATTCAAGGTGATTCTGTATAGGATGCATGGTTATGACATAGACTTTACATTCTTAGACATTTGATTCATAGCTATCAGACTTGTTGCATTAGTTATAATCGTGCGTGACATGGACATGAGACATCGTGGACATGAGACGTGGGATTACATTGGGTGGGGAGAGACACACAGACTACAGGCTGATATTATATATAAAACATAGTATATAACATAGTGTAGTTCATAGTTATTGCCGCTACCGGCTCCCCGACACAGAGCTTGTAGTGGTTTCAGCCTGAGTTCTAGTGCTGCTCTCATATTGCATATCACTTAGCTGGTTACATAGCTTACCCTCTTATTTAATAAACTGCTGTACTGTATTTATTTTGGCTTGTATTTTCTGTACCTTGCTGTCCCCTGAGGACCTGGATCCGGATTATGTCCCCAGGTACAGCTGAAGAGAACTACCCAGAGGTGTACGGTACCGGACCACTCCTTGGAGCAGAACAAGGAACAGAGGACGAAGTAGTGGCCGAAGACTTCTCTTGAGCACCGGCTTCAGTTATACAGTATTTCCATTTCCAGCATTTTTAATTCCTGTCTTTTCTTAAATGTAACAGACTAATTCTCGGATTTGTTCCCGAGATAGCTTACTTGAGATTTCAGTATTTATTTCCATTGCATAATTTCTGGCTTTTAATCTGTGACTTTCTGTGGATGAGATTCGACATACCTGAGACTTGTACTTAGTATTGCTAGACTACAGCTTAAGCATGCCCTGATGGATCCATTAAATTGGGTTGTCCATCGGTGCGTGCTGCTGGCCATTGCTCACATGCTCAGTCCCTCGGCATTTTGGGACTGGGGCGTGACAGATTATTTCCCGAGATAAGCTTATTTGATATTGCTCATTTATTTCCATTGCATTATTTCTGGCATTACTCTGTGTTATTCTGTGGATGAGATTAGAAATACCTGAGACTTGTAACATTTTACAGCTAGACTACAACTTAAGCATGCCCTGATGGATCCATTAAATTGGGTTGTCCATCGGTGCGTGCTGCTGGCCATTGCTCACGTGCTCTGTCCCTCGGCATTTTGGGACTGGGGCGTGACATGGTTTTTTGGGTGGCCCATGCAGGTCTACGACTAAATTATTCGGTTTCAACTTAGGGACCGAACAGGCCTGCAATAAGATAGGATAAGTTTTTAGGATCTCATCCACTTGCTTGAATCGTTTTTGATATCTGTATCGTATTCGAATTAATTTTGACTTGCATCTTGCCTTGATTCCTGTGCGCCTCTTATTGGTTATTTTGGATACAGGAAAATGGACCCACAAGAATGCAACGAGACTCCCGCCGGAATACCACAAGCTACAGGTGTCACCTATGACGACGAAGTGACACCAGTCGGAGGAGTTCCATTAACTCAACAGAGCCAGCAGGCAGGTCAACCTACCTCCAAATTCCGGCGCGATGATATTCCACCTCCGCCGCAGTTCGTTCCACCAACGCCCGTACTCCCACAAGGACAGCCAATTGACGGGCAGCAGATATTCCAAATGATCTACGCGATAATGCAAGCTCAGCAACAAGTCCAACACGAGGCTCAGCGTCGCGAAGCTAACTTCTGGAGGGACAGCATCGTAACTGTACTGGAGCAGGCCAACCTACCAGCTCGACGGCTATCGACGGGCTCAATCACTGACTTCCGCCAACTGAAGCCCCGCACTTTCTCCGGCAAGGAAGAGCCCACCGAAGTTCATGAATGGCTCACCAACATACGGCATCAACTTGAAGCAGCTGAGCTTCCACGGGAACGTTGGATGACGGTCGTCCGAATGCAGTTGAAAGGCAAAGCACACCACTGGTGGTTGTCTGAGGAGGCACGACTCGGACCAGACCGAGTCACTTGGGAAGAGTTTTCCAGGCTCTTCCAGGAGATGTACATTCCGGCTATCGCACGATCCGAACTGCGGGACAAATTCAATCGCCTCACTCAGGACTCTATGACGGTGGAAGAGTACAACGCAGAATTCATTCGCCTGAGCCGCTTCGCCCCAACCCTGATCCCGACAGAGGAAGAGAAGGCCGAGAAGTTCTTCGACGGACTGAACTTCGAGCTACAGAGACTCATCGGATCCGTCGCACCTACCTCCTACTCAGACGTTCTCGCTGCAGCCAGACGCATGGAACGCGTCACCAGGAGGGAGTCTCGCCTCAAGCGGCAAATCACCTCAGCACCAGACAGAACATCACCGGGAGAATCTGCAAAGAGATCTCACACGAACCAGCCACCCAGGACAGCTTCGCAGACCCTTTCTACCTGTCACTACTGCGACAAGATAGGCCATGTCGATAAGGACTGCAGGCGCAAGTTGGGATTATGCTTGATTTGCGGCACCAATCAACACATAGCCAAGGACTGTCCTCAGCATCGAGATGGAGCACGAAGGGCAAACCAACCAGCTTTGCCAGCACTGAGGCCACCTCTGGCACCTCAAGCAGCACTTTTTCAGCAAGCCCAACAGCAGCAGAGGAATCCACCACAAGGACGAGGACAAGCCTACGCGATGACTGTGGAGGACGCTGATGCGAGTAAGTGATTCGTAGTTATCCGTTTCTAGTCTTGTTTAGCTCGTGCCTCTTGGTTCGTGACCTCAGCCCCAACCTAGTAATTTGCAACTTGTTAATAATAACTTGGTTTTCATAAAAGTTGTAGTTTTCTTGCTTTAACTAGATTTTCTCTGGAAGTGTATAACTTTTATTTTTAGGGAAATGGTATTTCCCTAAGTATCTTGTGATGTATTTCGAATGATACTTGCAACCGTGTCATCTCTGTTGACCGGTTATTTTTTATTGCGAGGACGCAATCCTCTTAAGGGGGGTAGATTGTAAACCCCCTAATTTTTCAAGATTTTCAAAACTGAATTTTTTGACAATTTTCTGGAATTTTCTGGGATTTTTCTGTAATTAAAAACAGGATTTTAATTATTAAATGATTTTGAAATAATAATAAACAATATTAAAATATTTTGAAAATAATATTTTTGGGTGTAAAATGAAAAACTGGACTTAGGGTAATTTTTCTGGAATTTATCGGGCCCCGGACCTATTTTTAAATCACATAAAATAATTATTTATTTATTTATCTATTTATTTATTTATTAATTTATCTATTTATTTTTATTAAACCCAGCGGCCCAGCCCACCGAAGCCCGGCCCATCCCCTGGCCCGCAGGCCGGCCCAAACCCCCTCGCCTACCGGGTCGGGTCGGGTCGGGTCTGCCCGCACCCGACCCGCCGCACCCGGCCCGCTCCTCTCCCCCTCTCCCCCACGACTCGCACCCCCCCCCCGCGTCCGCCGCCGCCTCCCGCGGTCGCCGCGCCACGTCGGCCACGTCCCCGCCCGCAACGCCTGACCCCGCCTTCAGCGCTGCCCCGCTCGGCCTTCCCTCCCCCTCGCTCCTCCCTATTTAATCCCCCTCCCTCTTCCCTCTCCGGCCACACCGCCCTAGCCCCCGCTCCGTCGACCTCCGCCCTCAGCCGCCACCCGCCGTGGCCTCGCCCCGCCGCCGCGCCGACGCAGCCGCCTCGCCCCGGCCCTCCTCTTCTTCTTCTCCGATGAGAGCCGCAGCAGCAGCCGGGAACCGCTGCCCCGGCCCCTCCGCCTCAGCCGGCCGCCGCGTGCCCCCGAGCCCCGGCCGTCTCCCTCCCCGGTCGCCTCCGCCCCCCCCCCCCCCCCCCCCCCGCCTCAGACCGGCCACCCAGCCGCCGTCCCCGCCGGAGTTCAGCCCTAACCCTAACCCTAATCTCTCATGTATCCGACACGTGTCGGACACGATTCGGACCCCAATTTTTGGGTCCCGTTCAGGTGCGTGTATTTTCTTGCTCGTAGCTCGAATTTTGATTCCGCAAATTACGTTGTGAAGCCTGTATGACCCTCTCGGTGCCCGGATAAACCGTTCGGGGCATCGCGTCCTGTGGTGATCGCACACCGCGATCCAAAAACAGGAAAAACCAGACCCTGTTTCACCCCGGAACTGGGTACGCCCCGCCAAACGGGATGACTTGGTCGCGCGCAGTCTTCACAGATATGTGCGCATCGTCGATACAGACGTGTGGGATTTCGCAAAAGCTGATTCGGGTGTGCGTGCACACCGGAATCAACGCGTATCCGCGGACACCGTCCCGTATCCGTACTTTCTGGAATGTGCCCTAACTTTGTGTACACAGGTCGGATCGAGACAAAACTTGCTCCATCGGACTCGTAGCAATACGCTGGTCCTGTGGGTCAAGTTTGGTTCGATTCTGAGAACGTTGACGAAATCGCGTGTCGTGGGCCCCACAGGCCCCGTTCGACGGGCGATTTTGTGATCGGCTCATCGGAATCCAATTCTGGAAGTTCCGTTGGGTTCGTATCATCGTTCCTGACCTGTTAACACTAAGTTTGGTGAATTTGGAGACCTTTAACCCTAACATATTTTTTGGTGCAAAGCGGGCCCACATGTGGACCCCGTTTTGACCCGAAACTGTCGTTTTTGTCCTTGTCTCCAAATTGGACCCAAGGACAGGCGTTTCTAGCTGATTGATATTTTCTGGATCTGATGATGATGTTTGTTTCAGCAACTGGAGTACCGCCTGTCACGCCCCGGTCCCGCCCGGGCCGCCGCTCCGCCCTGTCCCGCCCCGTAAGGCCGGGATTAACGAACCGGACACGTATCACCGTGCCTCGGCGCGCCGGAGGCGAATCACCGTGCTCGTTCCGCGGGTGCGAGGGAGGAAGGGAGCTATACGAATGGCCCGTTCGAGCTTTCGGGGGACGTGATGCCGCACGGGCCTGGGGTTGCGCCCGTGCAAGGCCAATCGTTTAAGTTGATAGTTGGCTATCATCGCACCAATCGAGTAAACAGCGGAAAAGGGACTTGTTGCAATGCAATATATTTAGCCAACTGAGTGTTCGGGACAATCGAGGCAACTTGGGTTTCCTTTAGCAAAGACACACGTTCGTTCCATACATTATGCCCCCTTATACGATAGCATTCTCGGGGCAACAATCGAAACCAGGATTCCGGGTCTTCGGGACTGTGGCACGCCTATCGCTCCCTCGGACGATCCAGTACCTGCAAGCAAGTAAACTGTTGGTGGGTCAGCACTTTATACAAGTACTGGTGAGATAAATCAACTGAACAGAAACAAGCATTCACTCAAACAGGCACTAAGTAATCATGTTATAAAATATTACATTACTAATGATCTTTCTAGTTTTACCTAGGTTCATTTCATGCAGTTCTAGCAGAGTCGATTTACTTGTTTGGAAACATATTTGGAAACAGAGTTTCATATTGAATATGCAAGCAAGCAATCGTTCATGTTCAGGGTGTGCGCAGCGTGTCTCGTGCGACTCGAGGGTCTGATGCATAGCTAGACACACAATGCACATTCTTAGGGGCAGTCACTATCCAAGCCAACACAATGACTTAGCTATATGCAGGGCGGTCCCCGAGTATCTCAGGATCGGCAGCTGGTGGAACAGCATACCAATGACTCTTTATCTGATGCTAGAGGCAGCTGTGACTCATGGTTGCTTTGCACTATCATGGTAGCAGCCGTGACACATGCAGTTCAGCTCTCCACCAATAGCCATTGTCCGACCGCGTGCGAATGCATGGAACACTATCAAATAAACTCTAGTATGCAGACGAGACGAACCATCAGAATACACTCATTATTGCGAGGCAATCCGACTTATCACTTGAACACGTTCAGGCACAGTATGGTTCTCTCGAAGCATAGACGATAGTGAACATGTTCATGCACTCTAAGCAGGCTATTCAGGATTCTCGTTAAGCAGACATTGATTCAAAGATAAGCTAGGTGAGTTTGTTCATTAACATGCAAGGCAGGTTCTGTCATTCTCTTAAGAAAACATTGCAAGCAAAAACACAGGTTATTATTAAGGCGTGCAAGAATCAGAGAACGAAGTTCTGCCCACTCAACTTGATACATAACGCCAGCGCGGAGCGGGGCGTTACATACTTACCAACCAACAAAAAGTTTCGTCCTCGAAACTTCAAGGATAAACTTCTTGATATCCCGAGTAGCGATAGTGCCGTCCCTCGTCGTACTCAATCGAAACAATCAAGCAATTCAAGTTCAGGAAACATTTTGTACTTTGATAATATCTATGGACTTATTGTATGGAACGCTCTTTGCAAAATCATATTTATAATATCTCAGAGTCAAAGCAACGGTTTGGGCCAGAGAATCGATTCCGCTCTGATACCACTATATCACGACCCGATTCCGTAGAATCGTTTGAGGCATCCCCCGAATCGTGACCGCCGTGCGGGCCTGGAGTTGCGCCCGCACAAGGCTTTAATGATTTGCATAACAAGCACATATTCAGAGTACGCAGATAAATTGAAACACAGATTTGAAACATGGAAAAGTTCTCTTTATTGATAATGAACATCTATTACAAACTCTTGAACGAGTTAGCTAATATGCCGAACGGCTTACAAAAGAGATGACTCAAAATGAGATAGCAGTCCTGTACATTACATCCCTTTATAAACTCAAAATGATAAAGACCTCCAGGCTGGAGGATAGCTTTGTCACGGAGCTGCATTTGTGTATGAAGAGTTGCAGCTTCGGACTTCAAAAGGCTTCAAGGGCGCGGTGAAGGTGCGCCGACAGCCGGACTGGATCGGGAAGACGACTTCGGCTCCTCGCTCGGTTCGCCTTGGTGCGGAGAACCTGTTTCAACGAGGGTCAGTATATCGAAACATGCTGGTGAAGGCGAGCTAGCCTGACTATGCCAATCAACACGTTGTTTTAATGAAGCATGCATATTTGTGGGTTTCTATCTTGCCTTAGTTCATTTACAAGTAAGCAGCATATAGAATTATACTGAAATGAACGTGCTACCGTTCGGTGGATTTTACCTGCCCGTCTGAATTACCTGCACAATACTTACCATGCCTTCCCTGCCACGAAGACACAAGTTAGTATGCAACAGGTTTAAATATACACGATGATCACTGGAATGGTTGCCATAGTGGACGTAGCCGGGGACAAGGATAGCATGCTACGAGAGAACACGATTGCGCTGCAAGCTATCCGATCCCGAACACGAAGACTACACACGAGTTCCGCCCGGATCGGATCGGTGCCAGTGCCCCAGTGACCGTCCGCAGAACCAATACCTTGTGCACAAGTTGTCCATGATCGAACACGATTGAACAAGTTAACAAGTCATGCATTTGAGGCAACACGAGTGCAAGAACACGAGTACACGACAAGCAGTATTGCATGATTTATTTTGCATAGCCTTCCTGAACAATTATGCATATACAAGATGTGTTCTATACTTAGCACATTTTATAGAACATTTGCACGAACAAGCATACATAAGATAACAGTTCACATGTTTGGTTGACAAGCATAATAACCAAGTCTATTCTCTTTTATCTTGGTTTCTTTTATTATTACTTGGTATCGTTTGATCGGGGCAAAGGAGTGAAGCTTGGAAGCAGGGCTAGCTAATCGGGTTGGTAGCTACTCACTTAGATTTTGGAAGGAGAAGGAAAGAGGCGCTTCACGACTCCGCTCGCAAGCCGCCTACTGCTCGTTCACCTGCACACGAACAGCTCGATTAATACTTCTTCCTCTCTTTCCAATCTCGGAATAGAAGTGCAAGTCAATGAACGAAAATAATGAAAACCATCAAAACCGTTCAAAGAAAACAAGCAAATTCCAAAACCAACTCAAAGCACGAAAGCAACAAACGACATCGAAAACCGAGGCAATAAAAGATAGCAGCGGAGAGGTCCCTCCTGACTCTGCCGCTAAGCCGATCCTTGGGGCGCGGTCCACTGAATATGGGAATCGATTCCGAAGAAACAAATCCATAACGAGGACGAGTTCTTAATTCAATCTATCCCGATCGAACGATACCGTCTTGTATTTCTTAGCCGCGCTCTCCGCACCGGGAGAACGGGGCGCTACATCCTACCCAACTAATTGGAAGTTTCGTCCCGAAACTTAAGAATAGGACCTACCGTTAGGGATTATTGCGTTCGGGACGGCGATCAGAAAGGTTCGGGCAGGAATTAATAGCATGGCCTGATCGTCCACAAGCGAGGCATAATCCAAGTCTCAAGCGGCAGTCCTTCTTGTCGTGTCCAGTCTTTTTACAGAACCGACACGTAATGTTCCAATGCTTTATTTGTTGACTACCTTTGTTCCGACGCTTTGCAGCATTGTTTCCTCTCCCGTTGCTTTGGCGTTTGTGAGTGTAGGTATGCACAGCGCCGACAGGAACGTGAGGATAGAGTGGTTCAAGCGACAGGGCGTGATTCATGACTTCACGCATCGTACGATACTGAGGAACGGCTACGTGCGAATGGATGGCAGGGCGTAGTCCACCTTCAAACCTTCTAGCTCGACTCGCTGCATCAGGTAAATAGGTCCTAGCGAATTTGGAGAGTCGGTTGAATTCGGCGGAGTACTCCTTAACTGTCATGCGGCCTTGCCGCAGCTGCACGAACTCGTTTTCCATTCGACGTTGTACTGGAGGGGGTACAAACTCCTCTTCGAACGCGGCACGAAAAGTCGTCCACGAGATCGCCTCCTCTCCGTGATCAAATTGGAGAGATCGTCGATGCATGTCCCACCAATCGTGCGCGTTGAGGCGGAGCTGTAGTTGCGCGCAGGCGACGCACTTCTCTTCGGGGACCTTTAGCAAAGCGAAGTGATCTTCAAGTTCGGCCAACCAATCTAGAGCAACGACTGGGTCCTCAGTCCCGTTGAATGAGGTGTTGCAGACTTTCTTGAAGTGGCCAAAGTCGAAGGCAGTCACGTCCCTCGTCCTTGGAATTTGCGGCGTCTCTACTTCAAGCGCGGGCTGTTCCACCGGAGTCGGCGTTCTTGCCGAAGAATGGTTGGATGCCAAAGTCTGAACGATCTGCTGCAGGGTATCTACCTGCTTCTGTTGGACTGAGAATCGTGCTTCTATATTGTCTTAAAACTTGAGCTGACTCTCTTCTGCTCGCTTCTCGGCCCGTTCATAGCGAGCCTCGTCCCTTTGTTGGTTTTCCTCCAACATCCGCAATATTTGCTGGATAGGATCGATGCTTGGCGTGGCTCGCTGGCTCCTTGAACTTCCCGAAGTACCCGAACTACTTTTTTGGCCTTGCGTTTCGTCCGGTGTTTGCGCTGCAGATTGCGCTGGAGCCATTCCTTCAAAAGAAGGTAAATTACATTAGGATCATAATATATTATGGACTTATTGCATGAACGTATCTCATTTTGGCCTAGCGAGTTCAAGAGTTCGCACATGAATTTGATCGTTAAAGGAACTTTTCCAGTACGAAGTCTAAGAAACTTTGAATCTGTGCTCTGATACCATTCTGTCACGCCCCGGTCCCGCCCGGGCCGCCGCTCCGCCCTGCCCCGCCCCGTAAGGCCGGGATTAACGAACCGGACATGTATCACCGTGCCTCGGCACGCCGGACGCGAATCACCGCGCCCGTCCCGCGGGTGCGAGGGAGGAAGGGAGCTATACGAATGGCCCGTTCGAGCTTTCGGGGGACGTGATGCCGCACGGGCCTGGGGTTGCGCCCGTGCAAGGCCAATCGTTTAAGTTGATAGTTGGCTATCATCGCACCAATCGAGTAAGTAGCGGAAAAGGGACTTGTTGCAATGCAATGCATTTAGCCAACTGAGTGTTCGGGATAATCGAGGCAACTTGGGTTTCCTTTAGCAAAGACACACGTTCGTTCCATACATTATGCCCCCTTATACGATAGCATTCTCGGGGCAACAATCGAAACCAGGATTCCGGGTCTTCGGGACTGTGGCACGCCTATCGCTCCCTCGGACGATCCAGTACCTGCAAGCAAGTAAACTGTTGGTGGGTCAGCACTTTATACAAGTACTGGTGAGATAAATCAACTGAACAGAAACAAGCATTCACTCAAACAGGCACTAAGTAATCATGTTATAAAACATTACATTACTAGTGATCTTTCTAGTTTTACCTAGGTTCGTTTCATGCAGTTCTAGCAGAGTCGATTTACTTGTTTGGAAACATATTTGGAAACAGAGTTTCATATTGAATATGCAAGCAAGCAATCGTTCATGTTCATGGTGTGCGCAGCGTGTCTCGTGCGACTCGAGGGTCTGATGCATAGCTAGACACACAATGCACATTCTTAGGGGCAGTCACTATCCAAGCCAACACAATGACTTAGCACAGGCAATTGTACCTTGCCAAACCCTGCAGCTTGCTAATTATTTTCTGGACTTAATTATGCATTCGTGGGCAAGTAAAACTTGCCAAGTCTCAGTAATTCTTGACATAGTATTTTATTTAATTTCTTGTGAAATTAAATGTAAACTTGTTTTAACTGCTTAACCTAGGAAGCGGGTGACGTGCTTAGTGACCGATCATAGTCGGGTGCCAACTCCGTACGCGGGGTTGTGTAACGTCACATAGACATGGATATCGAGACCCGATAATTCTCGTACTTGTCCTATCAAGTACACCAGAACCCAGGACACTTGACACTATTTCATGAGACAGAGTCTTCCTGAGACATTCAAGGTGATTCTGTATAGGATGCATATTTTATGACATAGACTTTACATTCTTAGACATTTGATTCATAGCTATCAGACTTGCTGCATTAGTTATAATCGTGCGTGACATGGACATGAGGCATCGTGGACATGAGACATGGGATTACATTGGGTGGGGAGAGACACACAGACTACAGGCTGATATTATATATATATATATATATATATATATATATATATATATATATATATATATATATATATATATATATAACATAGTATATAACATAGTGTAGTTCATAGTTATTGCCGCTACCGGCTCCCCGACACAGAGCTTGTAGTGGCTTCAGCCTGAGTTCTAGTGCTGCTCTCACTTGCATATCACTTAGCTGGTTATATAGTTTACCCTGTTGTTTCATTTATCGCTGCACTCCATATATTTTGGCTTGTATTTTATGTATCTTGTTATGTCCCCTGAGGACCTGGAATGGACTATGTCCCCAGGTATAGCTGAAGAGAACTACCCCGAGGTGTACGGTACAGGAGCACTCCTTGGAGCAGAACCAGGAACAGAGGACGAGATAGTGGCAGAAGATTTCTCCTGAGCACCGACTTTATCTACATAGTATTTCCATTTTCAGTATTTTATTTTCTGTCTATTCTCATTAAATGTAACAGACTAATTCTCGGATTATTTTTCGAGATAAGCTTATTTGATATTGCTCATTTATTTCCATTGTATTATTTCTGGCATTACTCTGTGTTATTCTGTGGATGAGATTAGAAATACCTGAGACTTGTAACATTTCACAGCTAGACTACAGCTTAAGCATGCCCTGATGGATCCATTAAATTCGGTTGTCCATCGGTGCGTGCTGCTGGCCATTGCTCACGTGCTCTGTCCCTCGACATTTTGGGACTGGGGCGTGACAACTTGGGTTTTCCATGGCCTTCTACAAGGTTTACCTTAGCTTTAGATTCAGTCTTAGGCTTAGACCTCAATCTAATTTGTTCTTCGGTTCTAATTTTCTTTAGGACTTGATTGTAGGTAAGTTCTCCTTGTGTATGGATAAGACCCTTAGCCATATCAGACCAAGAGGGAGGTAGCTTGTCTATTAGGCATGCTATTTTATGTTCATTGGAGAAAGATGTCCCTTTGGCTTGAATATGTCTAAGGTATTCTTGGAATTCATGGAGCTGGTCATTCATTGGTTTGTTATCTACCATGAAATACCTATTGAAGGTTGAAGAATTAAACCTTTCTATTCCGGCATCATCACAGCCGTATTCATCTTCCAAGGCTTTCCACAGTTCTTTAGCGCTCTTGTATTCAAAAAATATATCATACAAGGATTCAGATAATGCGCTTAGAATTCTATGAAAACAATGGAAGTCTATCTCTTTTGGGGTTTTTGGTTTTGATGAGGTGGACACTGCTATGTCAGACTCAGTTTCATCAGAATCATTTGTGATGGGTGTGGACCCATCAATGGCAGAAATAAGTCCTAAGGTCGTGAGCCAAAATTTCATTTGGCTCTGCCATCTCTTGAAGTATGAGCCATCAAACTTAGCAGGTTTAGCAGTAGAGGATTCCTCCTTACCAATCATGATTGCAGTCTGAAAAATATAAATTTATTTAATCACAATGTCTAAGATAATAGTTTAGGTGGTCTTTGCTAATCAATCTTAAAATCTTTAGTTTTTCAAGTGTTGATCAAATCAGGTTAGCTGTAGGGGCCGGTTCCCAGCTAGCGGTGGTCCGAAGACTCTTAAATACCGTGTCGCTTAGGGTTATTTACACCCGGTTGACAGAAGGACCCTTTCGACTTGTGCCCGAGTTTGTCTCTACTTTGAAACTTTAGATTTGAATATTTTATTTGCAATTTTCCTTTTACTAAACTATTTTCTTTTGGTCCTAGATTGCTTTCAAAAAATACTAAGTGATTAAAATGAAGCAAATAGTATGTTACAACTGAAAGAAAATTTTGTGATCAAAAATTGCAATTGACAAAATTATGAAATGTGCTAACAAATGCTAGAAATGTGTTAACTGTATAAAATGTGCTTAAAAAAAATAGTAACAATTTTGTTTAACAAAGTTCTGAGTACAATTCTAACAAAGTAACAATTCCTATGACAGACTCTTAATATATATATATATATATATATATATATATATATATATATTCTTTTAACAAAGTAACAGTAACAAATGTTCAATTTTTTTTTTCTTTCTTTGATACGAGAAACGAAATCAACTTGTTAGAAGTCAACTTGTATTTGCTAGGAAATCAACTTGTTGAAAAACTTGTGAAGTTGCTGGTTGTGAATAAAATTCTAACAAATTGCTACAGTAAATTGTAAAAAACTTTTGAAGTAACTAAAATTCTAACAAGTTAAAATAAACACTTAGATTGTTAGAAATTTCTTATTTTCTTTTTGAATAATTTCAGAATACAAAATAAAATTAAACAGATGTTACCGGCCTCTGGGGAAGTCGTGCACGAAGCACTGTCCTAAGAGATTATTCAGGATCTGTGTGCAGATGTACCCGAAGCTCCTAGTGGTAAAACCTCCGCACTACCGGTATCTCGTTGTCGCATACGACTTGGAGAGAACGACCAGAACTTAGCTCTGCCCAGAGCTTGAGGACGACGAGGAACGAACAGAATGTTTGATAGTGGTTTTGAGTAAAGAAAATTTCTGGTTCGATTTACAAAGAACACAGACGAATATATAATACAATTGTGTAACGGTCAGAATTAATTCAGCCGTTACACAGGAGAATTAAACGAATGAATCTGGACATGAAAAATTGTAACGTTCAAAAATTAATTCCAACGTTAAGAAAAAATAAATAAAAAAGAAGAGGAGCAAAAAGAATTTTAGGGTCCCAGCCCGAACCCGAAGAGGAAATCGGGTTGGCATTCGGCGCCCGCAGATGTGGGCGCGTACCCACACCCGTTACGCGCCGCGCCGCGCCGGACGGCGGCGGCGGCGCGCGCGTGTGGCCCAAGAGGTTCTCCACACAACAACTTAATAGAGCAAAGGAGAGAAAGTAATATATGTACACAAGAGGGCTTTGCCCCATCCGATGTGGGACTAAAGAAAGGAAGAGGAATTTGAGTTTTTGAAGAAAAGCAAAACCAACATATACAACCAACTGTCATAAACACAAAAACAAACTCAAAGATCCTTTACAGAGAAATATGTGTCATATTTGCTTCAGCATTTGCAAACTTAATACAATTAGAAACGAAACCAGAAAGAACTTCTGAGAGGTTATTACACTTCTGAGAAGTTATGTTAGCTTATTAACCAAGGAGAATATATCATGATATAATAAATATACATACCATAACAATATCTTCAGGATCCACCTACAAAGACCCAATGAGAAACATGTTTATTGAAAGAAGAACGGAAAAAAAGATGATTGAAACATAAGCAGATAAAAGAATATTGTCGTCCTCTGGTGAAGTGGGATATCTAGAAGTAATACGATCAGAGAAAATTAAAAAGAAATACTCCTCAGGTGCGTGTTGCAAGTTCCTCAATATGTGCAGGTATAAAAACTCAAAGGAACAGAGAACATGAATAAGTTCAAATGAATCAACTCAGTTGCCCTTACATTTAATGAATTAGGTAAAACAGAAGTAGACTAACAAATAAGCATAGCAACCATGTTTATTAAACATAATAAATTAATAATCACATAAAAATTATGAAACCAAGCAAACAAAACTTTTGTGCCATAGAAGAACTCTCTGCTGCTGCTGCTTCAGATTATGAAAGAAAGAAAAAAAAGCAGTTTCAGAATCACATGTCACAAAATAATTCAATATCTTGATTGAGAGAACTTATTAGTGTCACATAACTAACAAATATCCCCTCTCTACAAAATCATAGATCCCAGCTGTGAATAACAAAAGCACATCTCAACACTTCTTCGACACACCAACAGTCTTTCCTCTCCTGCATATCCTTCAGAATAATTAATTTTGAATATAATAATTCTGAATATATAAACTTCCATTAACTTATTTCTATGATTTTAATCCATTATATACTTAAGAAGAGATGCATTTGGTTAAAAATTTGTTAATGTGTTGAACATATAAAACTACCAGTGTTGAACATGCTAGTTACATGGAGGAAGCAGTTCCAGTCAATTTGAATCTTACTAATAGTTTGTGTACCATTTTGCAGGGAGGAAGAGGGAGGAAGACGTTCGAACATGTTAATTACATACAAACATGAAAGCCAACAAAAGTAAATAAACATGTAATAAAATAATCCATACCATATCAAGAGACATCGGCGAACTTGCAACATACATAATTCATGTAGAAATGACACATCAAAGGAAAATATAACATATAGTAAGTGCCATTGACAAGTTTCTGGCAAAACTCTGTTAAATGCAAAATACATCAAAGAAGGTGCATATGTAGATTCAAATACAAATTTTATTAAATAAATTTTACAAGAGAAAGATCATTTTGGGAAGTGCAGTTACATTCAGTGATATAACATCATATGAATTAATGACAAGAAAATGGAGTTCACTTATCCAAAATTAGTGGGTGAAATTGAGAGTTGAGGTGAAAATCCAATTCACAATTCATGGGATAAACTTCATGAATCAGTACATCTAATATTCAAATTACAAATCCAATAATTCAATATAAGAGTACCTACATTTAGCAAAAAAATAGTTCTGTTTGTGGTAAGAATAATATGACATGAGAAATAAGTCCTTCACAACATATTAGTAAATTACATCATAACTGCACTTTATAACTAATAGAGTTAGATAAGTAACCAGAAGAACTTAAGAGAGCAAAAAAAAAAAAAAGAATAAGTTTAACATCAGTACCTATCATAAATTGAACTTTATAACTTTGCCAGATGTCAAATATAGAAAATGTAAGTAACATCGAGTAATAGAATAAAAATACAAACATGATTTTCTTCAAACGCTCCAAGTCATCCCTGAGCTTCATGTCCAAAATATTAGAAATAACCTGTGAGTACCTGCCATCCTTGTAATCCTTCTTCCTATTTAGAAACCAGTTTGGGACCTTGAGCTGACGAGGGTTAGCAACGATAGTCATAAGATTCTTGAGCTTAGCAACAGAGAGTTCACCATCTCTACACAATGCATTAGATGTGTGGATGAAGATCTCAAAATCCTCATGAATCAAGATGATATAAAGAAGATAAAAACTAATAAATTTATACAATAAAAGATATATATGTCCAAATATACTGAGTTTGGTAGTTATGAACTAAAAATATAAGCCATAAAATTGTTGATTGTCATAATAGATAAACAAAATAATAATGATAAGTTGACAATGAATACAAGTACAGAGGAAAACTAGTGCACAAAATAATCGGCAATAAATTTTTACCCCATGAATCAAGATACTGCATGACAAATAAACATATGCTATTTGATGAAATCAAGAGTATCCATTGTACACAAGTGTAAAAAATAGGCAACATATATCTTAATATTAATAAACTTGGTGGTGACTGACATACATGTGAGTCAAAAAATATTTCTTTTACTAATATAAGAAGCTAAGTTGTGATTATACTGATAGCTCCATCTATTCCAAAAGAAGCTGCAGGCGATATGCCTCTGTCTATGCTAATTACATCGATTCTTCATGCTTAATGTCAAAGACCTTGGCCAGAACCAACTCAACTACCTGATTAACCAGAAACATACATACATTAAACAAGTATCTACTAGACATAATAATAATAGTAGGAGAAGATGATTATACCTGGAACATATGCAATATGAATAATTTTTCCATCAGTAAATTGGCTTATTTCCTGTTTAATTTAATTATTTATTAGGTAATACTTATATTAACAGTTATAAAAGAATATGAAGATGAAACATACATACTTTTAAATCCTGGGACTGGATAAGAATGTAAGTTGAAACATACATATTGCCTACCACAGTGCCGCATTGACCAGGAATAGGAAATCAAAAGTATTTATGCTTAAACAATCAATAATCAACATTGGCTAACTTATCTTAACAGTTTCTGGTTAAATAAATTCAAAGGATGTGAGAAAACAACATTACATTTGTTGGAAACATAAGCATAAGGAAACATACTGTATAGTCTACCTTAGAACATAAGCCTTTACGTTAGTACGGGTCTAAGGGGTAGTGTGAGGAGTGAAACCGTACAGGGGCATATCGGGCGACATAATTCATAAGTCGAGCAGTGTAAACAAGTGAAACAGTGTAATACGAAGAGTATATAATGATATGCTCGAAGTATTAGCGGAGTCTACTTGAACGAAGCTAAGGTAGCATGTGAGGGTCCAATTATAAGCCAAGTTTCATTTACATGTTCTAACACAAGCAATACAAGATGAGATTATTCCCTTAGCTAGGTTGTGTTGTATTCTTTATTAGCATGCAAGGGGTGATTCACCTAGAGACTAGCATGTATCGTCAATATTTTAAGTGTGCAGGCTAAGCAAAGATAAGTTCATCATAGCCACCCACCTTAGATACTCCGAGCGTGTCTTTGAAAGTCTAAGTCTGAACTCCTGAAGGGCCAAGTCTGAAATTATTTGCCTCAAGCAATTCTTCTCGCTGAGCAAAGCGGGTCAGGTCGTTGCACTAGTACCGTTTGAATCGGCTCTCCGCTTGAACGGAATGGGTCGTTACACATACTACTTTGCACCGAGGATCCTTGTGCTAATCTCTGCATTTGTGACCTCCAAAACATTAATTTTTTTTACATTCATCTTCAGAAGATGATTTTCATGTTCAAAATTGCAATGGTCTCCCTCACTCTTAGAGCATCTCTAATGTAAAAGTCTTAATTTTCTTATGTAACCGTTTTGAATAGAAAATGACATGTGGGTTGTATTGTATATGGCAAAAAAGAATTTACAATCAACATCATATAAAAAAAAGTCATCTCCAATTCAAATATTTTGTTTATTTTTGTTCCACACATGGCAAAAATATTTAATCTCATTCAATACTTTTTAGTATTTTAAATTAAATATTTTAATGTAAAATATTACGTTGCTGTGAAATTAAATACAAAAAATTTACTGTAGCGAAATAAATTTATATTAAATTTATGCAAACGAAACAAGTTTGTAAAATTTTTAAAAAAGACAGGGTCCGCCAACAGTGTTGGCGGAAAACACAACTGATGTACACGTAGGCAAAAAAAAAAAAATAATAAAGTGGGACCCACAAGCCAATTTCTACCAACACTGTTGGCTGAAATTGGGGGAGGCAATTTCACCCAACACAATTGGCGAAAATTGGGTGTGGGACCCACGGGTTCATTTGATTGGTTCGGTTCGGTTTGGTTTGTTTGGTTATATTGGTTTGTTTGTTTTAATTAGTTATATTTTTGTTTTATTTATTTAGTTTTATTTTGTAATTAGATTTAAAAAATTTTATTTTAACGAAATAAAATTAAAATGTAAAGAAATATTTAGAAATATTTTTTTCAGTAATTTGTTTCCAGAGCATCAAAATTTGTATAAATTTCATCTAAAGCATAAACGACGTTAAAAATTACGAAAAAAACATCAATTGGGCGTTTATATTTTTAAATATTATATTTCTATCGTTAATTTTCTCGTCGTTAACAGACATTAAATAATAATAATAATAATCTGCCGTAAGAATATTACGTTTGCCGTCGAACAGACTTCGAGCGGACATAACTATTTGTTTTGAAATCGTTTTTCGTTAAATAATAAGTCGATTTGTATGTTTTCGACGAGAGTAACACAAATCGTGTAGAAAAAAATTTATCCGAAGCAAGACGCACATGTTACAGGCAAAAATTTAAAATTTAAAACTTTAAAGTATCATAACTTTTGACTGAGAGATCGAAACAAAGTCCAGTTTGTGCCAAAATGACCGTATCGAAAAGTACTACGGGATAAACCGTTTTACCGTTTGATGGATTTCGTAAATTTTCAGAATCGCAAAAAAACGATGTTTCGACCTCAAAATTTTACTTTCGGTCATTTTATTTTCGAATATTTAAAATTTACTGTAGCGAAATTAATTTATATTGGGTGTGGGGGCCCACGGATTTAAAACAATGTTTCGACCTCCAAAAAAAATTAGGAAAAAATTTTAAAAAAAATTTAATTAATTGTTTTAAATTCTTGAGGCAAAAAATAGTGGACATAAAACTTTTGCAGAAAAAATATTTCTAAATTTTTTTTTACAATTAATTTATTTAAATTTTATTTTGTTGAAATTTATTTTCTTAAATCAAATTCCAAAACTAAACTAAATTAAAAACAAAAACAAAACATAACAAATTAAAATAAACCAAACCAAACAAAACAAAACCCAACCAGCCAAGCCAACCCGCAGGCCCTATACAAGGCCAAATTTCGCCTACACTGTTGGCGGAATTTGGCCTTGTGGGGTTCACTTTTGGCTTTTTAGCCTATGTGTTCATTTTTTTTTTGTTTTCCGCCAACAGTGGGCGGACTCTGTCTCTATTTCAAATTTATCCAAACTTGTTTCGTCTGTATGAATTTAATATAGATTTATTTTGCTACAGTAAATTTTCTGAATTAAATATCTAGATATGTTGTTTTACATTTGCTTTTGAAATCACGACCTAGTTAGGAGGAAAAAAAAGAAGTTAAATACAGCTTTTGGATTGAAGATTTTTTTTTTTTTTTTTTGGGGAAAAATATATTTATTTATCCAGTGCGATATCAATTTGTAAGACTATTGCTAGATGCTCTTCCAAGAAGATTTTGGCTTACTAGTCATTAGTGGAACAAAAGTTACAAAATCATACTCATTCAACCCGCTCCACTTGCCTCAATCCAATCCAACGGCTAACATATACCACCACCATATCACAAGCCATCAACATTTCAAACGTCGCCTCGGCGGGCCCCACCATAAAAAAACTAGCCGTTACTCCCACGAGCCTTCTTCCTCCTCCTCTTGTTCTTCTCCTCTTCAGAACCAACTCTCTCTCTCTCTCTCTCTCTCTCTCTCTCTCCAGAAAATGTCGACGAAGAAGACCCCTCGCCACACCCGCTCCCGCTCCACCGACACCTTCGCCTCCCTCGTGTCCGCGTCGTCGGAGAACTCCGACCCCAATCTCCCAGTCCCCACGACCCCTCCTTCGACACGTCCCACCAAGACCCCCTCGTCGGCTGCGAAGCCCAAGAAGAACCTCCTCCCCCCTCCTCCCCCTCTGCCGAAGGAGAGAAAGTTCATCGTCGTCGCAAAGAAAGCAGCTTTATCAAGAAAGGGAGGGGACGATTCCAAGAGGCGCCAAGAACTCGCCTACGAGGCCCTCAGGGCCTCCCACGAGGACTTCTTCAAGAAAGACCTTTCCGGGGATCGAGAAGCCGAGGAGAAGAGTCCCGTCGTGGCGGAGTCTCAGCCTGCGCCGGAGGGCGCTCCCGAGCCCGGTTCGCGGAGGGTGAAGAACCTGGTGGAGGCTTTCGAGACCCTCCTCTCGGTCTCGGCTACTGCCGCAGCCGACAAGTCGTCGTCGAGATCGAAGCCGAGGGTTCTGGTGGATCGGGACTGGGCGCTGCCGGGGATGCGGCAGCCGGTGATGGAGGCGGAGGCCGGCGAGGGCCTGGCCTCCTTCGTCTTCCCTCCTCCGGCCAGGTTCGTGCCGACCAAGGACTTCGAGAGGGACTCGATGCTGTATTCGTCGTTGGATGGCGATGGGGAAAGGTACGTGGTTGGTACTGTGGTTCTGAAAAAATTTATTACACGACATAGACACTCCATGGTGCGTTAGGACACACCGAAACCGGTGTCCTGTCTCGTCCGTGTCGGTGTGACACGGGAAAAGGGATTAGGGAATTTTGGTGTTAGTTGATGAATATTTATGTACCGTGTTCGTCTGCTGCGGTTCTGATAAACTCGTGTCGTGTCGAGTCTAGTCGGACATGGCATAGACACTCCACGGTGCGTTAGGACACACCGAAACCGGTGTCCTGTCTTGTCCATGTCGGTGTGACACCGGGGAAAAGGGATTAGGGAATTTTGGTTGATGAATATTTATGTACTGTGTTCCTCTATAGGTTGAGCTGGGGCAGCAGGAGATCATCAGGAAGCCAGAGGAGTCGGCGCAATGTAAGAAAACACTTTCTTTTTCTTTTTTCTTTTTTGGCATTTCATTTGAATTTGAATTGTGTTTATTCACTTGTACTGGTAACCTATGGTTGAGTTTGTATGTTTTGTTTGCTTGTTATTTAGAGCTCTGATTGCTTGAGAAGAAGCTGGGATAAGAAACTCAAGGTTACAAGCCAACAGCCTTTCAAGTTGAGAACTGAGGTATTGTTGATTGAAGAATTTGTTTTCGTTACTAGATTCTTACTTTTTTGTAATGTATTATCGACATATTGCTTATTTTGTTATTGTTGCGGTTGTTCTTGTTGTCTGGATCATGGTCCATGTGTAATTTGGTTAAGTATTTTAGGACCTTTGACATTAACGAGGTTATATGAATTGAAAACTAAAACTGTGTACCAATTTAATGCTCACTAAGATTAGGCCTTGATCTGATCATGATTAGATGCGCATTAATGAAAATACTATCAGGGGGAATCTATGGGTAGGAGTACAATTTGGTCAGTTTGAAAATTTTAGTTTAAATAACTATAAGCATGTTGTGCTACTTGTGATGGAATTTGTGTTATTTTAAGAAAACTAAACATGTTACTTATACATCAAAAGAAAGTAGTGAGCTTGACTTCAATCTATTTGCTGAAACTTTGAGTGAGTCAAGTTACTGATATAAGATAGCTTAATCATGGTTGGTAGCACTATCATGTCAACATAGATACTAGAAAAATATAAAAGGTGAATGTTTAACAACCATGCTAGAGGTATACAACTTAGTGTTCCTTTGACCTTAACTTAAATGATTAGGAATAAATATCATTTTAGTGCCTTAAATCAAAAGAAAGTAGTGGATTTAAATTTAATCTATTTTCTGAACCTTTGAGCTGTGCAAGTTGCTTATACATGAGGGCGTGTTTGGCAACTGGAAGCTAACATGGAACTAGGAAACTAGTGCAAGGTTTTTCTAGTTTTTTGCTAAATGTGATTATTGCATATAAATTGGAATGTATGCAAACTCTAGTCACCATTAGATGTAACTCTGTTCATATTCTAACTGATTCTTTCACATGTATCTGGGCTCTCTCCTCAGGGTCCTGTCATCTTGTTTTGTTTTTCAGCATTTTACAGTCGACTATAGGAAGTTTTAGACAACTCTCATTTTACACGCGTTATTTCACATCTAGTAACATGTATTACCGTTGTCGGTATGTAAGTAAATTATAATCCTTGGACAAACAAAAACTGCTTAAATAGAAACAAATATTACAATGTCAATAAATTTTCTTAAGATATAGTAGTTTGACAAGATACTCAGTATCGATACATGATTATCATCAACCATCACAAGCAGTATCTTTATCTATATAGAATTAAAAAAAATGAGATAAAGCCAGTCATTTATATAAAATTAAATATTTATCAGTACATGTTTCGCAATATCTTTGTTACTTCCTGATATCCTTGCATACCTATGTTATGTGTAATTGTAGCGACCAAGATTTGAAATTTTCAGGAGGCATGCCACACTCACAAAGTATGTGTGGAACTTCAAATTCTATGAAGATTAATTATTGACAATATTTTCTTTATCAACAAAGTTGGTGAACGGATTTTGCAATACTCTTGTTGCTTCCTCTAGATCAATCTAACATATCTATGGGATACAAAACTCCAGTGGCTTAGATTTTTGATTTTGAGGAACTTCTCACGTGCATGCTTAGATGGTTTTGTGGGTCCTTGATCACGTCTAGCCTTTTCTTCATTCACTCCTATTGTCGAACATATGGGAGGTTTCATCTTTTAAGCATTGTTCTGATTAAGTCATGTGTACCATACAAGGTTAAATTGAGAAAATCAACAACTATTTGTACTAATTTGATTTATATGACAAATTTTAACTTGTTCCAATCACAGCAAAGGGGGAGGCTTAAAGAAGAAAATTTTCTTCAGAAAGTGAAGGAAATGCTTGTGGAGGAAGAGAAAAAGCGCATCCCTATTGCACAAGGCCTTCCATGGACCACAGATGAACCAGAGGTGACTCTTTTTTTCTGACTTTAATTGAGTTGCGGTAAATAAATATTTATTATTATTCCTTCTACCCTGGATAAATATCTTTAAGAATTGTGCTGCTTTCTAGGTTGCCAATTTTTCGTTCTGCTTGAGTTGTATTTAACCTTTTTCTTGTAAAATACTTACACATAGCACAAATGTAGATTACCCTTATGCAATAATATCATCCAAGTATTTCTCCCATCAAAATAGGGTTGGCTACAAAGCCAAACAAAAAAGCTCCATATAAGACTTGAGAAAAGTCCTCAAGACCAGCTGATGACGACATCAATCCTCTTATTTGGTGCCAAAAGTTCCTAGCCTAATGTAGATTATTATGAAATACTATCATCCAAGCTTTCTCCCATCAAAATGGGGTTAGGCTACGGTGCACAAGAAAGCTCCATATAAGACTTGCCAAAGTTCTCGTGACTACTTGTTGACCTGACATATCAATCCTCTTATTTGGTGCCAAAAGTTCATAGCCAAGATAGCTATGAGCATGAGTTGGTGGGTAGGTAAGGTAAACTTCCAACATGCAAGCTCCTCTGGACTATATTGTGGGAGTATAGACCAAGAAGTAAGAAGATACAATTTGCCAAAGGAAATTCATTTATCGCTATGACACATTAAGTCAGAGAATGAAACGAACTCACATCCCCAAGGGCCATAACAAAAGAAAATTGATGACTAGCATGACATGATGATATGACCCAAGGACATACAATTGTTGTTGTAACTAGCCAAAGTAAACATTTCTTTCAGCAAATAAAGCATTTATCTACTCTATATTTCTGACTAAACTTCCACGAATGACACTTGAATACACATAAATTTTGTTGAACTTGTCAATCCCATAGATCTTGACATAGATAGTTTCCGTGGATAGTACAGGACTTTTTCATGAAAGGAATAGTAGTTTCAATGAAAAATATACTATATGTTGTTGTAACTAGCCAAAGTAAACATTTCTTTCAGCAAATGAAGCATTTATCTACTCTATATTTCTGACTAAACTTCCACAAATGACACTGAATACACATAAATTTTGCAGAACTGGTGAATCCCATAGATCTTGACGTAGATAGTTTCCATGGATAGTACATGACTTTTTCATGAAAGGAATAGTAGTTTCAATGAAAAATATACTATATGATAAGTTAGAGCTGTTTCATTTTAATACATTTGTGTTAGCCTTAGTTTCTTCAGGAAAAAACACCAAAAAGTTCAGGTAGAGAGTTCTTTCACCAATGTTTTAGACCCCCTTCTTTTGTCAACTCAAGGGGCATTAATAAACCAATAATGCTAAGTTTACTACCAAATGCTTACCACCCCCCCCCCCCTCTTGTATGTGGGCCACACCCGGCCCCACCTCTCCCTCCAATGAACGGCTGTCACGTGGTGTTCCTGCCACGTGGCGGCCACCTAGACAGCCACCGGGTCCCACCTCTCCCTCCTCCTCCAATGGGCGGCCGCCACGTGGCGGTTGTTAAGAGGGTTGTAGGTATTTGGTTGTAGTCATAGCATTCCTCTTAATAAACACATATTTCTCTTGAACCTAATTCCAATTTTACTTCCATTTAGTGTGGTGTTGTCAGTTGTCTTTTATATTTGCTTATCCTATCATTTCTTGGATGTGGTGGTTCTCTAGTGTTTGGTGAAGCCACCTGTAAAAGAAAGCACCGAGCCCATAGATCTTGTTCTTCACAGTGACGTGCGAGCAGTAGAGCGTGCGGAATTTGATCACTATGTAAGCATTTGTGCATCATTAGTATGTGTAGATTTGGTCTCATATACTATGCAATACTAACCTTTCTATATGATATCTTCCAGGTGGCTGATCGCTTGAGTCTTGCTGAACAAATGAGACTGGAAAGGGAGAGGCAGCAAAAGGTACATAGCTATGCATATTCAGTCATACATTTAGTACACCACTCCATCTGTCTTCATAAGCAATGAGACTTGTACCATACCTTGTTTTATAGTTGGAAGAAGAAGAGGAAATAAGAAGGCTCAGAAGAGAGCTAGTCCCTAAAGCTCAGCCAATGCCCTACTTTGACCGTCCCTTTATTCCGAAAAGGTGAATTATACGATTTATTAGCTTGCTTAGATCTATCAGTTACATTTTTAACATACTGATAAAATCTTTCAATGATGGAAGGTCGGCAAGGCCCCGGACAGTCCCGAAAGAGCCAAGATTTCATGTTCGTGCAATGAGGTCATCATCATCATCATCATGGTGAGTAAGTACATCGAGTAACATTGTTTTTGTTAGGAAAATTGGTCATTGTTGGAAGTTTCTTATTTATAACATGGGCTAATAATCGTTCCTAACTGGTGAAACAGTGTCTCACTTGTGGGGAGATAGATAAAGAGAGGACAGACCCAGCCAGCCAAAAAGATTTTCCTGGAATTCTGAGGAGTTCCTGGAATTTCTTGGAACTGCCGCATGACCTTCGTTGTGTGCTGCACCGTTACTTTCAAGTTTTCTAGCTTATTTGCCTCTTTGTCCTCCAATTCTTTTTATGTGTAAATGTGATTGTATCATCAGCAATGTTCAATTTCGCTTCCCCGGAAGGAGAGTGGTTTTCATGAATGAAACCAATGGGGTGATACTTGAAACTATGAAACATATTAGTAAGCATTTGACGAGCTGCAATCAAATGATATTCAAAACTTGAATTGAAAACTGGCTATTGGTTGTGTCGTGATTTGTTCCAAAAGATTTTTGAGGGTAGTAGTGGAGGATTCAAAGTTGGCGGCAAAAACTACTGCAGTTTTTTCATGCTGTTGCAAGACTTTTTCTTTCGAAACTATCCCCATTTGGACCTGTAAATAAATAAATAACTACTCAGCTTGCAGAAGTAGACTAAATGAGAGCAATCTCAGACTCCAAGCATACATAAAGATGGAATATTAATCATATTTATGCTAATGACATCAACTGTATTGACACGTTGACTGCTCAACATCCCAATTTTAGAAATTGTTCTTTTGAATTATTTTTTTTTTCAATTTTAAAGAATATTGAGACCATTTCAAAAGCATACATATTTTGTAGTATAAAAGTACAATTTAAATATTTTGTATTGTCAGATATTTTTTTTAAAGTTGTCCTGATATATTTAAAATGGGCTCCAAAAAAGAACAATTTTAAAAAATTGAAATACCAAAATAACAGTAAAAAGTTGATTCATGCCAAACGTCAAAGTGCCAAGGAATTTGTTATTAAATAGCAATGCCAAGGAATTTGTTATTAAATAGCAAAACCTTTTCCCAAGGAGATTTGTTAACCTTAAAAGGCTTCATTCCAAATTACAAGAAGGCAAATTCCATAGCTCAAGATCAATATTATTATTACAATGATGACCAAATAAATAACAGAAAATTTACCGTATCGATTATAAATTTATATTAATTAAATATATAGATGGAAGTTTGGAAATTTTTGAAATTACGATACATATCGCCAACTGAGTTGAAGAAAATATAAAATATTTTTTTTATATTTTCAAATTTTCGTCAACTGGGTTGGCGAAAATATGCCAATGGTTTTTTTTTTTTGTTCTTTTTTTGGTTTGTGGTTTTTTGGGTTTTTTTTTTGTTTGTTTTTTTAGGTTTTTTTGTGTTTAGTTTTATTTAGGTTTATAGTTCTATTTTAAAAAAGTTGTTGTAGCAATAATTTTTTTAAATAAATTAGAAAAAAAATAAAATTTAACATCCAAAAAAAAATATGTTATCATTGAACCCAAAAAAAAAAAAAAAAACTACCGTAAGAATATTACGTCTGCCGTCGAGCAGACTTCGAACGGCCATAACTATTTGTTTTGAAATCGTTTTTCGTCAAACAATAGGTCAATTTGTATGTTTTCGACAAAAGTAACACAATTCGTGTAAAGAAAATTTTCATCCGAAGTAAGACGTACATGTTACAGGCAAAAATATAAAATATAAAACTTTAAAGTATCATAACTTTTGACCGGGAGATCGAAACAAGGTCCAGTTTGTGCCAAAATGACCGTATGTAAAAGTACTTCGGGATAAATTGTTTCACCGTTTGACGGACTTCCAAAAATTTTAGAATCGCAAAAAAATGATGTTTCGACCTCCTAAATTTACTTTTGGTAATTTTATTTTTGATTTTTTTACAGAAAATTTACTGTACCGATAATAAATTTATATTAATTAAATATAACGATAGAAATTTGGAAAATTTTAAAATTTCGATACATATTGCCAACCGAGTTGGCAAAATTTTGGAGAACTTGATTTTCGCCAACTGGGTTGGCGAAAATTCGACTTTTGGGCGGGAATAGACAGATTTTCGCCAACTGAGTTGGCAAAAATTTGGGAGCCCCCGGCGTTACCACCTATTCGCATATCTTGACAACTCCATCAGCACCGATGCCATCTCAAGTGGAGGACAGTCAAGGAGGTGGTGATGATGCAGCCCCAGAGAATATACGAGAAAAGAGGGACCGACTCAATCTAAGAGACATTGATCGTCCGAAATATCGGGAATTAGCCAAGAGAGGTCGATGAAATTGTTACATCAGTACGAACTTTATTGGAATGTAACTTTGTTCTATTTCAATGAAATTACATATTGTTCTCCTAAAATGAAACTATTTAAAAATCTACGGCAATGCCTTTATTCTCTTGGTTGGTTTGTACATCTCCTTCTATTGTATCCTAAACCAAAATCTCCTTCTCATAAATTGTTATATTTCAGCTTCCGGATTTAAATACTGCATACCAAAATCAGCCAGTGGGCGACCCGTTGCGCACAACGGTTGACAAATTTTTGGCTGTTATGCAACGAGGAACGACTCCTCCGAACCCTCCCTTACTTATTCCAGGAGATTATCCTCAGGGTCTTGTTGCACAACGACAAGCGCGCCCCCCTAGGAAGTATACCTCAGTTTGGTATCAAGATGATAGTCTGCCACTGCAAGATGACGATGTCCCTTCTCAGGCGATGGTCGGTGCGAGCACTTCTCAGTGGGATGGTGCGGGCACTTCTCAGTGGGCTGGTGCGGACACTACTCATTGGCCTGACTGGGGCACTTCTCAGGCTACGGCCGGTGCGAGCACTACTCAGTTGGATGGTGCGGGCACTTCTCAGTGGGCTGGTGCGGGCACTTCTCATTGGCCTGAGTGGGGCACTTCTCAGGCGACGGCCGGTGCGTGCACTTCTCAGTGGGCCCCCGAGGGAGATTCTCAGTGGGATAGCCTATTCGTCCCCGGCGTGACCACCTATTCGCATATCTTGACAACTCCATCAGCACCGATACCATCTCAAGTGGAGGACAGTCAAGGAGGTGGCGATGATGCGGCCCCGAAAAATACACGAGAAAAGAGGGACCGACTCAATCTAAGAGAGATTGATCGTCCGAACTATCAAGAATTAGTCAAGAGAGGTCGATGAAATTGTACGAACTTTATTTGAATGTAACTTTGTTCTATTTCAATGAAAATTGAGCCGTTGTAAATATTTGAACGTTAAAATATGAACATTACAATATGAACGTTACTATGACAGAGTTACTATTAACATACCTAGAAAATAAACCTTCAAAACAAAAAAACCACAAAAAGAAAACAACAACAACAAAAAACCAAACCAAATAACCCCTAAAGAAAAAACCAAATAAAAAAACCAAAAAAAATCCAAAACCATATTTTCGCCAACTGAGTTGGCGAAAATTAGCCCTCTCCCGCCCAAATATGTAACACGTCGGATTCTTGGTCGGATTTTCGCCAACTGGGTTGGCGAAAATCAAGTTCTCCAAAATTTCACCAACTCAGTTGGTGATATGTATCGCAATTTCAAAAAAATTCAAACTTCTATCGGTATATTTAATTAATATAAATTTATTATCGGTACATTAAATTTTCTGAATAAATAATAGCAAAAAAAAAAGGAAATAAAAGGAGAAGAGTATTCATGCTCTAAGAGCATCTCCAACCCTATTGTCTTGTTTTATGTTGTGATTCCTATGTGACATGAGACACAAGACAATATCTTTTCTATTTGACAAGATTATATTCACACAAAACAATGAGATAAAAAAGTGTTCTACAATGCAAAGATACTGAGAAGACAATAAAAACTACTTTTTTTTAACTTTCAAGACAACTTTTCTACTTCTTTTTTATAAATATTTGTATTCATAATTGATGATGTGGAAGTAAAGCATTGTGAAGCCCATTGTTTAGATCTAGATAATCAACTTCACATTGTCCTTGTCATGTCATTGCCATGTCAATTTCACAACCAACTTCACATTTGCATTGGAGAATTTTTTTTGAAATATAAAGTTGTGATTACTATGTGGCAATCAATTATTCCAAACTCACAATAGGGTTGGAGATGCTCTAAGAGCATCATTAGTAGTTGGGACTCTCCAATGTAATTTGGGGTCCAAAATTTCAAAAAAAAAAAAGGTAAATGTAGAATGGGTTTAGTTTGTATGAGAATATTATGAAATGATAAAGTGAGTTCCGGTTTCAAAGATTGTGTGGTCAAAAATTGATATAAAAAAAATAATGTAAAATTTAGAATCTAGAAAATTAGCCTCCAAATTTGGACTTTCTATTCTACAAAATGAATTGCTACAATCTAAAATCTAGAAATTGGGAGGTCCAACCTATAGCTCCCATAGGTATAATGGGATCCAAAATTTAGAAATTGAAACTATAAATAAAATTTACCATTCTACAAAATAAGCTCCTACATTTTAAATCTAGAATCTAGAATGTGGATGGCCTTACTAATGATGCTCTAACAATTATCTCGATTGATATCATGCGGATCGAAAACTATTCTCCCATCCAGACCCAACCCAACCCAACCCAACCCAACCGAACCGTAGAAAAATGGGTCAACTCAACCGACTTGTTTGACCAGTTTTACATAACTTAAAAATTTTGCAACTGCTCATCCATATAGATTTGGCAAATTCTACAGACACTACATAAATTGTTTAGGACAGTCCAAATTTTTTTCAGTTTATTTACAAGTTTGTCATCAAATTTTTTACTTGAGGGCAGCCCAAATCCTCGTATAAAAAATAATGACTTATATTTTTCAGCCCAATTTTTTTTTTCCAGAACTGTAACAATGTTGACAGTCCTTCCAATTAGATTGTAACAATGTTGACAGTCCTAAAAATTTTTTCAGGTCTGTAACAATGTTGACAGTCCAATTGGAAGGACTATTAACATTGTTACAGTCCTAAATAATTATGACGGTAAAAAAAATTTGGCAATCCTTCCATTTGGAATGACTGTCAAGAAAAAAGAAAAAGAAGAAGAAGAAGCAGTTCCGCATCGCCGTCGTCGTCCGCCCCGCACCTCGCCGCAGCCGTCCGCCCCACGCCGCCCCCACTCGCCGTAGTCCCGTGCCACCCCCGTCCCGTTCATCGTCGTCCGCCCCCACCTCGCCGCCGTTGTCCGCCCCGCACCCCGCACCTCCGCCCACGCCGCCCCCTCCTCCTCCTCCTTCCTCCCCCTCCATGGCAGCAGACACACGAGCACGACGGCGCTACGGTCAGCCACGACGACGAGATGGACGAAGACAAGTGGGAAAGGGTCGACGAACAAACGAGCACGGCGGCGCTGCGATCAGCCACGACAGCAACTTACTGTAAACTGTGCTTGGGAAGGTTTTTTTTGTGTGTGTGGGTTGGGGGGGGGAGGTAGGGGTTGGACTGTCCTGAATAAATCTTGAAATATTCTAAGTAAAAGTTACAAAAATCTAAATTGTCCTAAAATAATGAACTGTCCTAACTAAACAAACTATAAAGTGCCAATAGAATTTGCCTAGATGCCTAGATTTGGGACTGATTGCAGCAAAATGACTCCTTAAGAAGGGACGCTGACTATTTGCTCTTCTATTGTTTAGGGAGGTTGGCATGCGAAATTTTATATTTCTGAAAATTAAATTTCAAGAAAAATTATATTTCCATT
Source organism: Iris macrosiphon (assembly GCA_036927795.1). NCBI lineage: Eukaryota > Viridiplantae > Streptophyta > Magnoliopsida > Asparagales > Iridaceae > Iris > Iris macrosiphon. The sequence continues at coordinate 173,465,376 of JAYESA010000003.1, forward strand.
ACATCAATAGATAAATATTTCTAGAAAAAAATAAAAAATAAAATTTGAAAAATAAATAAAATAAAAAACTGAAATAAAAAAACTAAAAAATAAGAACATTCTTAAAAAAAAAAAAGATAAAAAAATCTGAAAAAAACATTCTCAAACTAAAAAAAAAAATATAAAACTGGAAAAAAAAAAACGTTCTGCAAATTTTAAAAAGAAAAAAAAAACTGAAAATAAATCTTAGAAAAGAATAAACCAAAAACATTTCTTAAAAATAAAAAAAGGAAAACAAAACTAGAAAAAACTAAAAAATATTATCAGGCAAAAAAATTACTCACAAATTCTTAAGAGAGGATTTCAATATTTTTTGGAAAATTGTTTAGTATTCAGAAATTCAAAAATAAATTTTATAACATAAACCAACTAAACATGAAAATAAAATTTTCATATTGTGGACAAATTATTTATCCGAATATTCACAATACCTAAAGATAAATTCTTATAACATAAATCAAACTTAAATTCATCCAAAAATAAATTTACAGTACCGAACGTCCGTACAATAAGAGAATATTTGGTTCGCAAATTTGGAGAGTCAAAATGGTCAAAATCAGGATGTAGAACCACTTCACGTGTTTAGTTGAATAATTTGCAGACATTTGACAATAAATCTTGTCTATCATGAAATCAAAATTTTGACATAAATTTCTTTTCTCACAAATGAAACACGTAAGTAAAAAAATTTCGTTCCCGCTTTGCACATTTAGTTGGAGGATCAGTTCCTCTACTTTAACCAAAAAAAAATATTAAAGTCACTTCAACAAAAAAAATTTACACTTTTTCACTCAATTCAACAACCAATCAAACACCAAACTTTAAAAATCTAACCTCTACTTCTTCAAAGCACCCAAACAAAAAATATCTTCTTCACAAAATATCAATTTCAAAATTTTCTACTTCAATCCACTAGCCGAACCAAACAGTCACTAGTAGATGAAATTGAGGTTTTTACATCCTATGTTCAACTGTTCAAATTTTATTTTATTTATTGACACCTTGGTTTCTCCAAAACAAACCAGAAGCTAAAGCAGGTTCTCGTAACAGTGGGAAGGTCAAAACATTTCTATTTTAATGGTTTCCTAAACGGGTCAAACCGGATCACCATCTAGACTCAAACCCAGTCCGTCTAATAAGTCAGGTTGGCAGGTTTAGCCCGAATGGCCACCCATTACTACTCCGCAACACTGACAAATTTGATTAAAGATGTACATTAATCAATCCAACAGATTATATAAATATTCATGAAATTAGGGTAACAGGCAACCAGGCCAGGTGCTAAGTTTTGGCTATCAGCTACAATAAGTTCACTTAATTTAACAATAAGATTTTCAAAGAGAAACTAATCAACCTACCAAGCATAACTAAAGAATCCATAAGGAGAACAGACAAATATCAAAACTTTATCAAGATCCATGGATCTCTCAAAAGCAGTTCCTCTCCATAAATGATAATCAGATGAATCCAACTCATGGTGCAACCACAATCCGCCCAGCAACTTGATCAAGATCCCGTCGTCCCTGAGAAGTAATTATTCTTCCCCTGAAATAATTAAAAGCACACTTCAGGCATAAGTTCAATATGATTTAGATAGTAACATCAGCAACTAAAAACATTGTTAAATTGAAAGGAGAATATTTCCTCTAACACATTGAATGCATCAATCAGCTTCCTCCCATTTGGTTGAACTTCAAAAGAAATACCAATTCTGACCTTTGCATTAGAAATTAGAGAATTATGACTTCATCGTGTAATCGTTGTGTGAGAACCCAAATAAATCCAATTTTCCACGAACCTACAAATCCATCTAATAAGCAAAAAAAAAAAAAGTTCGGGATGCATAGATGGTTAAAACTTAATAGCAGGAAATTCATCCCCCAAATTCCATGGTTCTCCATTTCATGAATTCCATCATGGAATTGCAATTTATCCAAACTAATCAAGTGGTCACATTTGAAAAGACCGGGTTCCTGTGAAGGCCATCATTATCATCCAAATCTTCTCCCATTAGAATGGGTCGCTGTAGAGCATAAGAAGGCTTCATAAACAATCTGACAAAGTCCTATTGACTGGTTGTTGTTGACCTAAAGTCAAAACTTTGGTGCCAAATTCCTAGCCCGATAGCAATGAACATGATAAGATCATGTAATAAAACCTAGGCGGATTGGCAGGTAGGTAGACCTACCTTTTGGACATGAACCTCATGAGAATGCCATATAGGTAGATTTTATTATCCAATTATAACGTATCCTACGTGAATTGTTATAATGTTGGGCATATTGTGGAAAATTTCACAAAGTAATTGGCCTATTCCAAACTTGTACATGTTTACACATCCAACAAATCCTGTGCAGAGACCTACAAATATTTCCAGTAAAAAGATACTATAAAGGAAAGGAATTGGTGTGCACGCATACACGTGTAACAATGCTCCTATAGTTTAATGTCACTAGTAGATTAGCCTAGCATTTTTAGGATAAGATATTAATCAGTTGATTCATCAAGAAATTTTGAATAACTTAACTTCATAATAGGAGATAAACAACAATGTTGATAACAAGCAAATCATTAAATTGAAAAAGAAATAAAGGAAACATAATATATAATCTAATAGGAAATCAATAACAATGATGTGCAATTTACCCTTTCGGATCAACGTCAACAATGTTCATCGCCTGCAACTGTTGCAAGATGTGGCGAGCTACTGCACCACTGCTCTTGCAGAAATGTGGTGGTCTGCTCCCATTCCTCTTGCGACCTCCATATATCTTCTGAAAGCCACCAACCCCAATACCTTGCCTAAGGTAAATCTTTCTAGCCATTGAAGCTGCACCAAAAATTAGACGAACGAACTTCATAATAGGCAACTTCGTTCTTAAAATGAAATGGAACCGATGACCAACAGAGAACTACAAATTGCAGCAACTTACCAGCTCTGATATAATACCAATCAGGATCATATGGTGCAAGCTCCTTGAACCTTCCAGTTTTCACAATATCCGTCCAGTGTGGAAGTTCCAACTATTCAAAGCAGATGGCTGGTTAAAAAAAGTAAGCAACAAACAGAAAGAACATCAAACAAACAACTAAAAAGCAAGGTTCAAAGTATCGCTATCGGAATCGGACCATTCCTATGAGTATCGGGATCGACGGTATCGGTAGTATCGGCGGTTTCGGATTGGAGTATCGGGTTTTTTGGTATCGGAAAGCAAACAACTATTAGTAAATTTATTAAAATTTCAGAAAATATATTTTATACATTTATTCATAATTTAAAGTATTTCTTTTTGAAATTGAATGAAATAGTAGTCACCCTTGTCGACTGATTTATATGTGATACGTTAGTTTTCCTCTTTTATATGCTTTTACAACCTTACTATGCTTCTACACCGATAGATAAGTTTTCCTCTTTTATATGCTCTTACAACCGTACTATACTTTTACATCCTTGCTAATTGGTCTTTTTAATTCAATTGTCTTTGCCGAATTGATCGGAAAAGAGACCTCTAATGTCGATATCGGTCAGTAGCAGATATCAGTCGGTATCGGATCGGGACATGCCAAACTGTATCGGTATCGGCCGATACTTTAAACTATGCTAAAAAGGGGTTTCCAGCTGTTTACATGCCTCAAACATGCATCCTCTAGGATGCAAGCAACAAGACTTAACAGTTTGCCATCAAACAAATAACAGCTAATTATCTAATTCAAAGACTTCAATTAAGTAATTAGTGCCAAAACACAAATTACTTTGCCTAAGGTCTTACAGTATCTTAGAAGAGAAAACAATATATTGAACAAATGATATAAAAAAGAGACCAAAACTTTTGATGATGTGCCTCTTATAGGAACAAGAGAGATGGATACTGGAAAATAATGCATCAAAAAATTAATAACTGTTCCACAACAAAATATTTAGCATTTTCTATTGAGGATGTTTGAGGATATCCCTTCTGAAAGAGAGGGCCCTGTTAGCAACCTTGAATTCATTGTAGGGTCATCCTTATTTCTCAAAATAAGAAATGATTAAAAAAACTGAAGCATTAAGAAGGATTAAAATAAAATGTCCTAAAAAGCCTTAAGATTGTGTTCTGTTTGGTGGAAAGTGAGGGGAAGGAAAAGAAAATGGAAGTGTTCCATGTTGAAATTTGATCCCATTTACATAGGATGGAGTTTCTTTTTCCTTTAGCTCACTTTCTTAGTAACCAAACATAGGATAAGAAAAGGATCTTCAAACAAAGGTATCAATAGAAAGTATGACTATTAAATTAAAATAGAAACCTGCATGTGAATATCTTTGTACAACAACACTTGAGAATGTTTGAGGATCTCATGAACTTGCCAAAAAACAAGAAACTGGCTTCATAAAATCAGAGGCTCACTTCAAATGCCAATGTACAACAACACTTAAATACAAAAATTTCAGTGAGGACATCCAGCAGCACCAGATCCAAGTCTCGCAAAAGAGAACATGTAACGGTAGCCAGGAAATAGAATCGGACGGAGTGATGTTGGCCCGTCCACATATCAATGAACTGGAATTGAGTGTAGGAAACGGACAAATAAGAAAATGATGAACTTAAATTGGCCATTACACTCAAATTCATACTCGTACTTCTAATCTGGACCATAAGTTGTTAAGGTGAACCAGTTGAGATCATCGATCACAGTTAAATTGGCCATTGCGCTCAATCCCTATAGAAAATCACCGATGATGTCAATAACAGAACTTGGAGGAAACCAGTTGAGATCATGGGTCGCAATTAAACAATTTCCAGAGAATGTTATACTCAATTTTCCAGCATTAGCCTGTTCCTTTTCTATGTGAATGGACTTTCTTACACCACTGGCATGCTTAAGTAAGCTAATTATTGCATTCTATCACACTATCAAATAAACTATTAAGCAATACATAAGTAAAAAAAAAAGATATATTTTGCCTCATTTCGACAGAATAACTTTTCTATAACCCTAACCTAAAAACTAACTATCAAATAGCATTGCATAAGTAATTGAAGTCTACACTAAAATAAGAAGTCCTAACCTAAATATTGCTTCCAAACATACATATGGTATCAACAGATCTAACAAACGGGAAAAATATTTAACTTTTTTAAAACCCTAACCCCAAATTCATAACAAATTGGTAATTGAGTGGACCAGTCCCTAAAATCTATCAATTATACAATCAAACAACATTACACAAACCTGCAAGCAATTTAAGTGCGCAATAAACAAGAGTAAAAGGATATCATTTGTACCAAAACAACCGATCCAAAACACTAACCCTAAAATTTGGACAGGGATTGAGTAAGAAGATCAAAGATCGGACCTTTCCGGAGCGCTTGAGATGGGCGGAGTACGCCTTGACGAAGTCGTGTGGGGAGACGTCCTTCACAGTCCTAGCAGCCGCTGCCTCCTCTTCCGCCGCCATTGCTCAAGCTCGAGAGGGAAACTAAAAACTAGGGTTAGGATTCGTGCTTAAACGAGTCAGAGGAAGCGATGATATTTATATGCAGCTGTGGATAGGTATTATTTTACGGTTATACCCTTTTAAGGATTTGGGCTGCTTCCAAACTCCAAAGACGGATAATGAGGTCTTTATATTACAAACTGCAAGTACCTGTGGGTGCACACTGCACCCTATTGGAAAGGCAGCAGAACATGAACATGAGTGGTCGGAGTATCAAATCGCGAGGGACGCAGAGCTAAAACTACTGTATCAAAAAAATTAAAATATATATATATATATATATATATATATATTATAAACTGCAAAAAAAAAAAAAGGTTCACTTAACTAGCAAAATCGAAAGATTAAATTTAATAAAAAAATGATAATCAAGATAAACAATTTACAATTCTATATAAAAATAATAATTGGTTAAAATTTTATATAAAGTTATCTTCGATCTTATAATGGGGGTTGAAATCGACTCAAAATTTGGCCATTTAAAAAATAAATTATGGGAAATAAATAAAAACTTAGATTAACTTTTATCTTATATATCCAAGCCGTAAGTAAATACTTAACCAATTTAATTTTTTTAAAAAAACTTATAATTACGACGAAATAAACAAAATTCAGGATAAATTATTCTTGACAAACAATACTTAGCATTAAATATACGTACAACACACGTGTACGTTAGTAGTAATGTTTTAAGTTAAGATTCAAATACAGTCAAATAAACATAGGCCTAAACGATGGAATATCTAATATGTCGGACACCAGTCCTCTAAGTCATCGTCTGAAAAATATATCCAGTCGGGATTGGAGCGAAGTACAACCCAATAGCAGTTCCAATTAATTAACGAGAACTATAAAACAATAAATAGAGGATGCTATATACAGTGAGAAAATAATAAACTTATGCAATGGCAAATAGTAAAGAGAACATGCAATGTAAGCAATAAGGTATAGCCAATGCATATATGAAATGAAAGAGAAATGAACTACAATATCATATTCAAGGCAATATAATCTATGAAACTGAATATTAAGAACTGCAACTATTCTAAGTGTTTGAAATACTACTTTCGATATGTGATCGGCTTGGGAACTTGTACGATAGCTAAATGGCCTGGCTAATCATACGTGAGGTATATGATTAATACTAACAATATTTTATAATTTACAATAGGAATATAATCACATCTCTTACTAACATTTCTCCCGTCCCAACTAGTACAGTGGATCCAACCATAACACGTTACGATACACGACCAATGTCCAATAACAATACCATGTACGATGTCTAATGTCAATGTCGTGTACGATGTTAATATGATAACCATTATAATATCTCATGACTGAAGATCCAAGCTATATACAGTTCATGTACCACAGTGTCAAGAATCAGATATAATATTTCTAAATACTTGAAATATAGTAATTATCAAATAATATAAATTATCAGATAATGTACTCGCCTATGGTCCTGACCAAATGATATAAATCGGTGTCTGAACTGGTGTCACACTGACCTATATATGAAATTATATGTCATTTGGTGTGTGAAGTAATTAACAAGCTTAAATGAGCTAAAATATGATTTTTATGCCAAAACTAGATCAAACTAGTCAAACTCGGTCTTTACCTTGGTTTTAAGTTAATACTTAGCTTCTAGGGTGATTACAAGACTAAACTAGTTAATATTATATGATACTAGCCCATAACTAAGTTTCTAGATCCATACCTTGAAGGTATTAGCTAAACTAGTTAATATTACTAAATATCTATATATATATCACTTACCTATATACTAGTTATCTCTATTACCTTAGTACCATACTAACACATAAATACCTATTACTTATTGGTATTCTCCACACCAATTTCTCACTTAGACTTAATACCTTAATACCAATCCTTAACTGATACTCTACTCATTACCTTAAGCCCCAATACTTCACTCACATATATATACTAACATATTTGAACCTATATCACTAATCTCTCTAATACCTTAGTATCACAAGACACTAACCCTCCTCTCCTAGATACACTAGAGGCTAGACGATACTCACCCTCACACACATAACTAATTTTACTCAACACCTCCACACTCAAATCTGAAATCCCCAAATACACTTACTAACACTAATACCTTAGCCTATACACCCATACTAGTATTTAGTATCAATATCTCATACTCCACTATCCTACTATTACTTGGTACCTTTCTAACACCATTTTTAGACATCGACACACTCCCCAAGTGTCTCATACATATGCATATGCCCATGCCTATCTGTCACGTCCCAGTCCCAAAATACGTAGGACTATGACACGTAAGCATGTCAGCCGTATGGATATGACAACTCCAATATATGAAAACTAATCCACACGTACGCTGTATTATGAATATCAAATCCACAAGTGGTATAAACATATGTCACAAGTCACAGGGTACAATCTAAATCTCATCCACAAAAATCAAATATAAATAGATAACCAGTATCTATGAATCTAGATCTCAATACAAAGTATCTAAAGATGATAGTTGGATGGAAACAAATCCACTACCAACTCAAATGTAAAAATACAACACAACAAACACAATATAAGAATACCAGTTATCCATTACGGGCTCGAAGAGAAGACATCCTCGAAACATATGTAACCATCCGAATCTGCGCTCCTGCGAATACTCAAGAACAGATACATCTGGAAGGGGCCAGGTCCTCAGAGGGACATAACAAGATACATAGAAGCATGCCAATAAAGTACTGAAATAAATATCCAATGGGTCTCCTAACCATCTATGTGAATGCAGTTTGAGAACAACTTTCCAACAAGTGGGCTATCTGGCTAAAATGGGATTGGCATGGTTCTCTTGGAGATCCAGGGGACTACAAAGCATGTCGTCTTTTGAACGACAGAGGCCGCCTGATAATATATAATATATAGTGGTCATCATGACCGCTCATCTCCGGCGGAGCGTACGAGTTACAAGGGAAAAAGTGCAAAGGAGCCCAAATGCCTTACTTGTTGTTCTCCCCACCCCATGCTCTAAGCATGTCACATCCATGACACAATTTGGTTCATAGCCTATTTTTAGTACCCTAGCCCAATCCTGCAACCAAATAAGGACAAGGATTGACCACCGTACTATAATAGGCTATGTCCATGGACCTCTAATAACTGCCAAGTCTTCTAGCATGCAAGTTTTTAACAACAGTTATTCCTAACACACGTCCCACACGTACCGATGATCAGTCAATACGTGCGTCCGTGATCTATATGAGATTCACAACTCGTGTAAAAATATGTGTCACAGCAAATGAAACCTAATGATGCTACATAATAATGGGATGGTCTCATAAACAAGGTCAATGCATATACATAATAAAAACAATTACGACGACACCACCGTTGCACCCAAGTTTTCTTGGACGCGCATTTTATATACAGTAAAAATATATGAACTAAAGACAGAAAATAAAGATGCATGCAACATATAAAATATAAATAACAGTACAATGGCAAGGTATACTTGCCTGGCAAGGAAGCTGCAATATACCAATAACTTGCTCCAGAAGTCGCGCAGAACAAATCCAATACCCTATGTACATATAATATAATACAATACAATACAATCATTAGTCATTACACTAGCACATACACAACCATATTTATACTGGACTCGGGGGTACACTAGGGGTGGCACTAGTTATCTAACACGGTCAATTACGCGTTGAAGTACGCAGTGTCACATCTTTAAGTGCTGTACACAATCAGACAGTCAATCTAACATGTGTCTAAGCCAGTACGTTAATGTACGCAAGGCAGGCAATTCACAAGTTCTTAGGGTCAACATGGTCAAGGTAAGTACGGGACAGTCAACGGTGTCCTAGGGTCGTACAGTCTGAATACACATACTCCTAATTATTATTAGCATATAATTAATTTACAATATACATATATACCATATATATATATATATATATATATATATATATATATATATATATATATATATATATCAACCAATAATTATACGTATACCAAGTTGAATAGTATACATATACTAAATATATATATATATCAAACTAAATAATATACGCGTACGAGTACGAGTTCGTGTATGCAGCACTGGGTTCACCGACTCAGGGTCCGATATCAGCTAGCAGTCATAAGCAATACGCATGTCATAATAACATATACACAAGCACACATACGAAATAAGAAAGGAGGGACAGGTTCGAACCTCGGTGTACGCACATAAGATCGGCTGGACGACGACGATGATGAGATGGTGATAATAACGATAATGAGATGGTGATGATGACGATGATGAGATGGTGATGATGATGGGTTGATGATGATGATGATGATGGGTTGATGATGATGATGATGGTGATGGTAGATTGATGATAGTGAGTTGTGGTGATGGTGAAGATGATGATGACGACGACGATGCTGAGATGACGATGATGAGATGACGATGAAGTGATGATGATGATGATGACGAGGACGATGGTGTTGACGAGGACGATGACGAGGATGGAGATGGACGATGGTGTGATGATGATGATGCTAATTATGATGATGATGGCTGTGGTTATGGAGGCTGTCGGAGTTCGGCCAGGGGGAGGGGCGGTCCAGCCAGGGGAAGATCGAACAGGGAGAAGGACAGGGACTTAAGGAGGTGAACATGGAGGCCAGGGAGGAAGATGGCAATGGTAGTGGTGGTTGTTTTGGATGATCGGAAGGAGGAAGATGAAGAGGTGGTGGTGGTGCAGTGGCGGAGCTGGGAGGATCCCGGCGGCAGTGGTCCTGATGATGCAGGAGGATCGTGCGGCTTCCGGCCAAGGGGGAGATGTCTGGCGGGGTGGCGTTGCAGGTCGAGGGGGAGAAGAGGTTAACGATGGTGGTGTTGGTGGTATTTGCTGGTGGTCGAGCTCACCGGGGAAGATGAGTCGAGGGAAGACGACGGGAAAGTCGGGGAAGATGACGGAAGACGGCGGGGATGGGTGGTTCGTGTACGGGTCGTAGGGAGTCGAGGGAGCGAAGGAGGCGAGTGCAGCGGCGCTCGACTTCGGCATCGGGTCGTCGACGGTGTACAGGCGGGTGTTGCGGGTCATTGCTCGGTCGGGGAAAATCACCGGAGGAAGGAGGGAAGAGAGGGAGAGGTGGGGGCGAGGTCTCGGCAGTCGGTGCAGGTGGTGGCGAGTGGCGGTGGTGTTACTCGATCAGGAAAAGGCTACGGTCGGCGGTTGGAAGCTGCTCCGGCCGGCGGGTCAGTTTGGGGAAGATGCTGAATAAGAGAGGGAGGTTAGGTAGTCGGCTATGTCTTTAGGTTTATGGTGGTTTATAAAAAGGAAAAATGGAAGAAAAGTTGTATTTATACACATGGAATGGGGTTAGTTTGACCTAGAAAAAATTGACTTTGGTCAACATTTCCTTGGGATGGGCCTTGGGCTTGCCATGGGGATGTTGGAGGGCTAGGATTCGCATTATTTAAAATACAAGGATATATTTAAATGGGGGCGATGTTTGTGCGTCGCATACTCCGAAAAATTACGGAAAAATTCATATGAAGGGAAAAATGAGTTTCTTTATGTATTGTCCAATGGTGCAGACACCTTATTTATTTTTGCATAAAAGAGTCCAACAATTGGGAAAATTGCACAGATGGAAATTGGATTAATTTAATTAAAATTACTGCGCATGGTGTTCTGGAATTAATTAGAAGTACATGGGGATAAATTTAGGTGGGACACAAGTGTCATGGACGTAGAGGGCTCAGAGTAGAATTTTATCATAAATTGGGTTGTACGAAACGGGTCAAGATTGTATCTCCAATTTTAATTGGAACGCACAATGATATAAAGTTGAAATTATTTGGAATTAAATATAAACGTCCGCGACGAATGTTGTGTGACTAAAATGTAGTACAAGAGAGCATAATTATAAGTTACACAAAGGTCAGGATAGTAGGCGGGCACGTCTAGGACAAGGGTGTAAAGTTTGTGGGAAGGCAATGGCTAGTGTAGTGCTCCAATTATTGAAGCAACGGTAAGGTACGCTACGTGATACAAATACCGTATAATTAAATAAAATACCGCGTCCTATTTCTAATTGGATACAAACTAGCCATAGTTTCTCTATCTATGCCACGTAGGCCTAATTTTGGGTGAGGGATTTTTACTATCTATATATAGATATCCTTATACATAACTTAATATGTACACTAGATTTTAGGCACTATACTAGGTTACCTACTTGATTTACTCCTACAGTTGCTTGCAAATCCTATTGCAGACACACCCACACATTTGCAGGCAACCCAAGCATTATTACAAAGCCTGCAACCTATGCAATAACTGCCATACTAACTCAAGTTGCACCTGTGCTTGGCATGTGAGTTGTCACGCCCCAGTCCCAAAAATACGTAGGACTAGGACACGTAAGCATGCCAGCCGCATGGATATGGAAACTCCAATATATGGAAACCAAATCCATACGTACGCTGTATTATGAATATCAAATCCACAAGTGGTAAAAATGTAATACAAGTCACAGGGTAAAATCTAAATCTCATCCACCAAAATCATATAGAAATAATTAGCCAGTATCTAAGAAACTAGATCTCAACAAGAAGTATCTAAAGATGATAGTTGGATGGAAACAAATCCACTACCAACTCGAATGGGAAAAGTAAATACAATATAGTACAACTCACTCAACAATATAAGTACCAGCTACCAATCACGGCTCGAAGAGAAGACATCCACGGAGCATCTATATCCTTCCAAATCTGTGCTCCTGCAAATACTCAAGAACAGGTACACCTGGCAGCGGACCAGGTCCTCAGAGGGACATAACAAGTATACTTAAACACATGCCAATAAAGTACTGAAAATAAACATCCATTGGGGTCGCCTAACCATCTATGTGAATGCAGTTAAGAACAACTTTTCCCACAAGTGAGCTATCTGGCTGAAAACTGGGATTTGGCATAGTTCTCTTTTGAAGATCCAGGGGCCTAAAAGGCACGTCGTCTTTTGAACGCCGGTGGCCCGCCTGATAGTACATAATATATAGTGGTCATCATGGCCCGTATCTCCAGCGGAGAATCAGGGCGTACAGGAGAAAATGTGTAAAGGAGCTCAAATGCGGTACTTGTTGTTCTCCCCACCCCATGCTCTAAGCATGTCATGTCCATGACACGATTTGGTCCATAGCCTATTCTTAGTACCCTAGCCCAATCCTGCAACCAAATAAGGACAAGGATGGGGCCACCGTACTACAATAAGCTATGTCCATAAACCTCTAATAACTGCTAAGTCTTCTAGCATGCAAAGTTTCTAACAGCAGTTATTCCTAACGCACGGCCCACACGTACAGGAGGCCAAACCTGCACGCAAGTCCGTGATCTACATGAGACTCACAACTCGTGTAACAACTGTGTCACGGCCAATGAACCTAATGATGCTATATGATAATGGGGTGGTCTCATGAACAAGGTCAATGCAAATACATAAATAAAAATATATCGCGACGTCACCGTCGCGTGCATTTTATATAACAATTAAAATATATGAACTAAAGACAGAAAATAAAGATGCATGCAACATATGAAATATAAATAACAGTACAATGGCAAGGTATACTTGCCTGGAAAGAAAGCTGCGATGTACCAATAACCTGCTCCAGAAATCGCGCAGAACAATCCAATATCCTATGCACACATAATATAATACAATAAAATTATTAGTCATTACACTAGTGCACACACAACAATATTTACACTGGACTCAGGGGGTACACTAGGGGTGGCACTAGTCATCTAACACGGTAAATCCTGCGTTGAATTACGCGGGTGTCGGTCTTTAAGTGCTGTACGCAGTCAGACAGTCGATTGACAGGTGTCTAAGCCAGTACGTTAAGGTACGCCAGGCAGGAATTTCATAAGTTCTTAGGGTCAACATGGTCAAGGTAAGTACGGGACAGTCCACGGCGTCCTAGGGTCGTACAGTCTGAATATTTAGTCCTAATTTATAAATTAGCATAGTATTTAATTACTTATAATTTATGTACATACCATATATTTATATATTCTATATATAACACCCAAATATACATACCAATTGAATATGCGTATTAAATATCTATATAAAATATATATATATCAATGATTAATATATACGTACACGTGCATATACGTACACGCATCTAGGTTCACCGACTCAGGGCATGATGTCAACTAACAGCCAATAAGCAATACTAATATCCTACTGGCATACACACAAGCATATATAAAAGAGGAAGATGGACAGGTTCGTACCTCGGTGTACGTACACGGAATCGGCTGGACGACGACAAAGAGATGCTGATGATGATGACGAGGGCAAAGATGTTGCGATGATGATGATGGTAATGAAGATGACGAGGATGACAGTGATGACTGGGTTGATGACGTAGATGATGATTGGGATGACGGTGGGGGTGATGGAGTGGTGATGATGAATTAAGACGAGTATGATGTTGGTGGTGCTGATGATGACGAAGAGGGGATGGCGACGTTGTTGGCGACAACGTCGACGAGGATGATGATGAGGGGATGATGATACTAATGGTGATGATTGTTAGGGATGATGGTGGTGAGAAGGTGATGATGATGAGGTACCGAGATATTGATGATAATCGAGGCGATGACAACAACGACGATGAGAATGGCGAGGGTGATGGCTACGACGTAGATGACGATTGGGATGACAACTAGAACGTCGATGGCGATGGAGGTGATAATGTGATGATGAGTTGTTAATGGTGCTGGTGTTAGTGGTGATGGTTGTGTGAATGACACTCCGGCCAGGGAGGAGGTGGTCCGGTCAAGCCAGGGGTGGTCCGGTAAGGAGGACAGGGTGCAGGAGGAGGAGAAGGGGTTGACGACGGAGGGGAGATGGCATTGGTGACGATGATGGGAGTTGATGGAGATGATGAAGAGGAGATTGATGAAGATGGCTGCTGGGGATCTGCTCCGGCCAGTGGGGCTCCGGCCAGCAAGAGGAGGTGGTGATCGTACGGTGGTCGAGGAGGAGAGTGGAGGAGGATGTGCTGGGGACGTCGACGAGGGAGGAACGCTGCTCCGGTTGGTCGGGCTACAGCCGGCTAGAGGAGATGGGAAGATGGAGTTGATGAAGAGGAGATTGATGAAGATGGCTGCTGGGGATCTGTTCCGGCCAGTGGGGCTTCGGCCAGCAAGAGGAGGTGGTGACAAGTGGTGATGGCCAGGCGAAGGTGATAGCCGTGGCGGGGCTGCTTGTCGTGGCGTCTAGGAGTCGGGCTGAAGGAAGGGGAAGAGTGAACAGGAACATAGGGAAGGGGGTCGGCTGAAATTGGAGTTGGTGTTTTGGAATCAATGAAGAAAAGGAGGAGAGAATTATTGTAATTATATACATGGGGGTTTTAGGGTTTGACCTAGGTGAATTTGACTTTGGTCAACATCTCATTGTGATGGGCCTTGGGCTTGCATGAGGATGTTTGAGAAGGCTAGAAATTGCATTAATTAATTACAAGGCGAGGATTTAGATCGGGGACGATGTGCGCGCGTTGCACATCCCGAAAATTACGGAAAAATTCACGCGAAGGGAAAAAATTGGGTTTCTTCACGTATCGTCCAACGGTGGGGACACCTCAATGCATTTTTGCATAATAGCCCCCCAACAATTGGAAAATTGCACAAAGGCGGAAATTGGATTTAATTAATTTAATCGGAACGCGCACGATGTTCTAGAATTAATTAGGAGTACATGGGATTAAGTCAGGCAGCCATAATTGTCAGGGGCGTAGAGGGGACAGAGTAGAATATTAATAAAATCTGGGTTGCACAAAACGGTCAAGGTTGTGTCCCCAATTTCGATTGGAACGCACGAGGGTACAAAATTGGAATTTATAATTAATAAATAACGTCTGCGACGTTTGTTGTGCGGCTAAAATATAGTATCAGAGGGCAATGTTATAAGTTGCACAAGGGCCAGGAAAGTAGGCGGGCACGTCTAGGTCAATGTTGTGAAATTCGTAGATAGGCAACGGCTAGTGAGGTGCTCCAATTATCGAGCAACGGTAAGGTGCGCTACGTGTCATAATTATTCCGTAATTAAATTAAATGCCGTGTTCTAATTCAAATTGGTTCAAACTAGCCCTAATTTTGGGTGAGGGGGTTTACAATCTACCCAACTTAAAACAATTTCGTCCTCGAAATTAAACTAGGGTAGGGTTTCTCTATCTAACCTCACTTGGTTACCATCTAAAGAATCCTCCTTAAGTTAACATGGTAGTTTCTACCCAACTTAGAATTTACCCATCTATCATCTAAGGCTATACCTCTAAGAAGGCTATGTCCCAATTTATTTGATCATGTTATTTAATCCTCAAAGTCTTTTAACACCAAATATATCCTTCATGATATGCCCTTAATCACTTATAAAAGGTAGTCACCAAACAATGTGATTGACCTATGGGGGATACCTAGTACTATCTATATATCAAACTTATACCAAGCAAGACGTTTCGTCTTTTCGAAATAAGGAAAGACGTAGATCAATAAATAAGAGTTCAAGGGAGAAGTAATAGAATGCAAGTATAGGGGTCAAGGTGTTTCAAGGAATCCAATTGGGAATTGTCAAGGCAGTTGTGGACTGAAATCCCATTTGGTAAATCCGTATTCGTATGCTCGTGTTAGCACAATTATGTAGCCGATACGATACGCTTAGACATGTCTAGGGCAAGTATATTCGTCTACTAATCACTACATATCTCAATCCACGTAAAGTAGTTATGCGAAGGGCGAACCAAGTGCACTAAGGTTGATCAGACCGTAATACACTGATTCTGATTAGACAATGTATTAGTAGGCGTCCCCAACAATACATATCTCATGATCAAGCTCGATAAAAGAGTAAGCTTGCAAAACTAGGCTATAATAGCAGCATAATTCAAGGTAGCACAGAAAATATAACGCTGGATTACGATGAGAGAAGTCACAAATAATTCAAGTTGCAAAAATAACATAAGCAACAATAATAAAAGACTCTACAATCTCTACAGTTATCATACAACCTCCTTGTCTTAGTCGCTAGTCGACCAAATAGGGGCAAGGACCTCTAAATTCTATCGTCTGAATAAACACTGTCATCTTATGCTAGCATACAATTACTGCCATTTAGTTACACATCATCAATGGATCACAAGAGCTATATGATACTAGGTGGTGAGGTATACTACCCAACTTATAAGAATTAAATTAATACGGTGACAGTCTTAAGAGGGTCCTACACAATAATCTTGCACATACAAATAAAACAGAAACTCTTTATTAGGGTATATGAGGAAAAATCTTGGTATTGATTAGGGTATCCTATTGCATTATATAGGTAAGGGTCACCTTAAGTCTTAATCATAGCACTTACAAGCAAGTGTCAATGGTAAGGATAGAAGAGTTACTGGCCGTTAAAGGGGAAAGGTCTAACGTATATCGAGGTGAGGGTAAAAATTACACGATTTAAAACTAAGGGTTAATCATTGGTCACAATCTACAAAACAACTTAAACTTATCAAGTTCTAACTACCAAGCAAAAAAAAATTCACACTCAAGGCTACAACTATAATCCTAGCAAACTATGAGCCCTTAATAAAGAATAATTTTACTTGGCCTACTATCCGAAGTGTCAGATGGCACGAGTTGAAAGATGAAGAGAAGAAACGTAATTAGCCATCGCAAAAAATAGCGAGCGCTATGGTCGCAGGAAAACAATATATAAAATAAAGGTAGAGGGCTCTAGATAGCATCATGGTTCTCTAAGGGGAGTGGGGTGTTAGTTGCTATGTTCGGGGTATGATCAAGGGAGAAGGGTTGATTACATTCGTCTAGGCTTCCTAGGGTGCTGTCTACTAATAACAAGACAATGATATAAGTTTACCATTCTCCAATACTTATCTAACTGCGAGGGTTGGGTTCAGTCATAATATTCAATTTTTGTTCTCCATTGGTTCCTCAATACTAGGGTCAAACATTATGGTAAAACTTCTAACTATCTCTAGTAGTGTCTATACTACTCAAGTCTTCATAATACATCCGGGGTAATGGTAAACCAATTATAGGGATCAGGGATTCTAGGGTTCGCTAGATATTCTAAACTTAGTGGTGTATCTATAATCTCGTTGTATTCTAAATAGGTGTGCTACTCTAATTATCATCTAACAACATGAACTTCTATATTCTGGGAGAAGGCTATACTTAAAGAACTATTAGGAAAGCACAGGAATCAAGCAGGATGTAATATTTCAAATAGAACAGATAGGAGGAAGATGAATCATAGTCAATGTGGATGAGATCCTATACTCTAGTCCTAGGTGCAGGCTTGTTCGGTACAGCAACGTAACCGAGACAATATGCTCTTGACCTGCATGGGCCACCACAAAAACATGTCACGCCCCAGTCCAAAAAATACGTAGGACTAGGACACGTAAGCATGCCAGCCGCATGGATATGGAAACTCCAATATATGGAAACCAAATCCATACATACGCTGTATTATGAATATCAAATCCACAAGTGGTAAAAATGTAATACAAGTCACAGGGTAAAATCTAAATCTCATCCACCAAAATCATATAGAAATAATTAGCCAGTATCTAAGAAACTAGATCTCAACAAGAAGTATCTAAAGATGATAGTTGGATGGAAACAAATCCACTACCAACTCGAATGGGAAAAGTAAATACAATATAGTACAACTCACTCAACAATATAAGTACCAGCTACCAATCACGGCTCGAAGAGAAGACATCCACGGAGCATCTATATCCTTCCAAATCTGTGCTCCTGCAAATACTCAAGAACAGGTACACCTGGCAGCGGACCAGGTCCTCAGAGGGACATAACAAGTATACTTAAACACATGCCAATAAAGTACTGAAAATAAACATCCATTGGGGTCGCCTAACCATCTATGTGAATGCAGTTAAGAACAACTTTCCCCACAAGTGAGCTATCTGGCTGAAAACTGGGATTTGGCATAGTTCTCTTTTGAAGATCCAGGGGCCTAAAAGGCACGTCGTCTTTTGAACGCCGGTGGCCCGCCTGATAGTACATAATATATAGTGGTCATCATGGCCCGTATCTCCAGCGGAGAATCAGGGCGTACAGGAGAAAATGTGTAAAGGAGCTCAAATGCGGTACTTGTTGTTCTCTCCACCCCATGCTCTAAGCATGTCATGTCCATGACACGATTTGGTCCATAGCCTATTCTTAGTACCCTAGCCCAATCCTGCAACCAAACAAGGACAAGGATGGGGCCACCGTACTACAATAAGCTATGTCCATAAACCTCTAATAACTGCTAAGTCTTCTAGCATGCAAAGTTTCTAACAGCAGTTATTCCTAACGCACGGCCCACACGTACAGGAGGCCAAACCTGCACGCAAGTCCGTGATCTACATGAGACTCACAACTCGTGTAACAACTGTGTCACGGCCAATGAACCTAATGATGCTATATGATAATGGGGTGGTCTCATGAACAAGGTCAATGCAAATACATAAATAAAAACATATCGCGACGTCACCGTCGCGTGCATTTTATATAACAATTAAAATATATGAACTAAAGACAGAAAATAAAGATGCATGCAACATATGAAATATAAATAACAGTACAATGGCAAGGTATACTTGCCTGGAAAGAAAGCTGCGATGTACCAATAACCTGCTCCAGAAATCGCGCAGAACAATCCAATATCCTATGCACACATAATATAATACAATAAAATTATTAGTCATTACACTAGTGCACACACAACAATATTTACACTGGACTCAGGGGGTACACTAGGGGTGGCACTAGTCATCTAATACGGTAAATCCTGCGTTGAATTACGCGGGTGTCGGTCTTTAAGTGCTGTACGCAGTCAGACAGTCGATTGACAGGTGTCTAAGCCAGTACGTTAAGGTACGCCAGGCAGGAATTTCATAAGTTCTTAGGGTCAACATGGTCAAGGTAAGTACGGGACAGTCCACGGCGTCCTAGGGTCGTACAGTCTGAATATTTAGTCCTAATTTATAAATTAGCATAGTATTTAATTACTTATAATTTATGTACATACCATATATTTATATATTCTATATATAACACCCAAATATACATACCAATTGAATATGCGTATTAAATATCTATATAAAATATATATATATCAATGATTAATATATACGTACACGTGCATATACGTACACGCATCTAGGTTCACCGACTCAGGGCATGATGTCAACTAACAGCCAATAAGCAATACTAATATCCTACTGGCATACACACAAGCATATATAAAAGAGGAAGATGGACAGGTTCGTACCTCGGTGTACGTACACGGAATCGGCTGGACGACGACGAAGAGATGCTGATGATGATGACGAGGGCAAAGATGTTGCGATGATGATGATGGTAATGAAGATGACGAGGATGACAGTGATGACTGGGTTGATGACGTAGATGATGATTGGGATGACGGTGGGGGTGATGGAGTGGTGATGATGAATTAAGACGAGTATGATGTTGGTGGTGCTGATGATGACGAAGAGGGGATGGCGACGTTGTTGGCGACAACGTCGACGAGGATGATGATGAGGGGATGATGATACTAATGGTGATGATTGTTAGGGATGATGGTGGTGAGATGGTGATGATGATGAGGTACCGAGATATTGATGATAATCGAGGCGATGACAACAACGACGATGAGAATGGCGAGGGTGATGGCTACGACGTAGATGACGATTGGGATGACAACTAGAACGTCGATGGCGATGGAGGTGATAATGTGATGATGAGTTGTTAATGGTGCTGGTGTTAGTGGTGATGGTTGTGTGAATGACACTCCGGCCAGGGAGAAGGTGGTCCGGTCAAGCCAGGGGTGGTCCGGTAAGGAGGACAGGGTGCAGGAGGAGGAGAAGGGGTTGACGACGGAGGGGAGATGGCATTGGTGACGATGATGGGAGTTGATGGAGATGATGAAGAGGAGATTGATGAAGATGGCTGCTGGGGATCTGCTCCGGCCAGTGGGGCTCCGGCCAGCAAGAGGAGGTGGTGATCGTGCGGTGGTCGAGGAGGAGAGTGGAGGAGGATGTGCTGGGGACGTCGACGAGGGAGGAACGCTGCTCCGGTTGGTCGGGCTACAGCCGGCTAGAGGAGATGGGAAGATGGAGTTGATGAAGAGGAGATTGATGAAGATGGCTGCTGGGGATCTGTTCCGGCCAGTGGCGCTTCGGCCAGCAAGAGGAGGTGGTGACAAGTGGTGATGGCCAGGCGGAGGTGATAGCCGTGGCGGGGCTGCTTGTCGTGGCGTCTAGGAGTCGGGCTGAAGGAAGGGGAAGAGTGAACAGGAACATAGGGAAAGGGGTCGGCTGAAATTGGAGTTGGTGTTTTGGAATCAATGAAGAAAAGGAGGAGAGAATTATTGTAATTATATACATGGGGGTTTTAGGGTTTGACCTAGGTGAATTTGACTTTGGTCAACATCTCATTGTGATGGGCCTTGGGCTTGCATGAGGATGTTTGAGAAAGCTAGAAATTGCATTAATTAATTACAAGGCGAGGATTTAGATCGGGGACGATGTGCGCGCGTTGCACATCCCGAAAATTACGGAAAAATTCACGCGAAGGGAAAAAATTGGGTTTCTTCACGTATCGTCCAACGGTGGGGACACCTCAATGCATTTTTGCATAATAGCCCCCCAACAATTGGAAAATTGCACAAAGGCGGAAATTGGATTTAATTAATTTAATCGGAACGCGCACGATGTTCTAGAATTAATTAGGAGTACATGGGATTAAGTCAGGCGGCCATAATTGTCAGGGGCGTAGAGGGGACAGAGTAGAATATTAATAAAATCTGGGTTGCACAAAACGGTCAAGGTTGTGTCCCCAATTTCGATTGGAACGCACGAGGGTACAAAATTAAAATTTATAATTAATAAATAACGTCTGCGACGTTTGTTGTGCGGCTAAAATATAGTATCAGAGGGCAATGTTATAAGTTGCACAAGGGCCAGGAAAGTAGGCGGGCACGTCTAGGTCAATGTTGTGAAATTCGTAGATAGGCAACGGCTAGTGAGGTGCTCCAATTATCGAGCAACGGTAAGGTGCGCTACGTGTCATAATTATTCCGTAATTAAATTAAATGCCGTGTTCTAATTCAAATTGGTTCAAACTAGTCCTAATTTTGGGTGAGGGGGTTTACATGAGTGCTGCTCTCCAATTTTGCTGGTAGTTCAGTTATCCACTGCACCTCCCTTGCAGTGAAGTTCCCCCATCTCGAGTGCACACTGCACCAATCAATCCTTTGCCACACCATCTCCTACACTCACCTCCAGACTTGCACACTAGTGCACATGCACTGATACCAAATTCATGCACATCTGGTGCACCAACTGAAGTAAAACTCGAGCCTTCACATGTATATATGAGCTGAAGTTCAGAAAGCAACCTCACAGTACCTTACTCTAGTACTTAGTATCTTGCTATCACTCAATATCTAGTATCTTGCCATAACTCTATTGCTTAACTGATTACACTAATTCCTGAACACAAGGCACCACAGTACTCCATATTATCCTATACCTGGACAACTCAACTAGATCTCAAACACTCCCATCTGGTACACTCTAATTCCCAGATTTCCTACTGGTATTACTGACACATGCCCAGCTGAAACACTCTCATAGACTGAAACATACCTGAGTATGGGTCTCATGATGCACATCAATGTGCAGGTTGATGTGGCAAGGCCCTCAACAACTGCAGCACAAGAAAGAGCTTGCAGAGATGCAACCTCACTCCTCTGCTGCTGGAACCTCCAACTAACACCTAATATATCATACACCATAGGTAAATCCTCTGTACACCATATACACTAGTGTGTATACTAATGCATCCCCACACCACTCCTACTCACTGGGTACATACACACACACCACTGCCATTCATACACCATGCCCATCACACACACTTAACTGCACTCTCTTTCTTCCCTCACTGCACTTCACTGGACACTCTTACTGATACAAAATCACAAGCACCTTACACTTGCTCTTCTAACACCAATATACATACACTCACCCTACCCTTGATACTTAACTCTAATACTCTAGGATACCTCAACCTTCACTCTAAACCACCTGCAACTTGAGCCCCATACCACACTAACTAACTACCATTTGTAGTGACACATTGCCACAGTCGACTGCTACCAAGGAAAAACTGTGTAGTGTACATATGTGCAATGCCTGCCTGCTGTGCAGAGCACAGTTGCAGGCCCGAACCCCCTTCACATTTGCACAGCACACTAGCCTCACCCTCTTCTCACTTTATAACCCGAGCTTTCAACGGACCTGCACAAGCATGCAGGCCCCACATTCTCTACCTTGCTGCTGATTGATACCAAATGGACTATAATTTCTATATTTGAGAGTGTTGCTGCTTATACTTCCCCCTTCACTCTCCTACAACCTGTTACTGCAGTTTGAAACAATATTACTTTGTTGTTGTCATCACCAGTTCTGCACCGTCCTCACTCTAAAGACTTCAACACCTACATTACTACTTACACAAATGTAGAGATCCTTGACACATGATTCACACACTCCTCTAATTCACTACACTAACAATAACACCCCAAAGTCAATTCATCAAACACCTAAGGGAAAAACCCATGATACGCACATGTATCATATTGATACTCATATGATACACCCATGATATTACCTTAAACACCATCCATCTCCATGATACACTATCTACTTACTATATATTATCATTAAATACATCAAATAGAATATGGCACAACTATTTTAATGCACAAACAAAGGAAATAGCACAAGGGAGCACCTACACATAGAAATGACCAAATCTACATCTACGGATCATAGCGTATCATGATACGACCCCAATGTATCCATTTGTGGACACATACACCCTCAATACATATCAATTAGGGCCTCTAATACAAAATAAACATATTCACAAATACTTGGTGTACCAAATTCGGAATTTTTCCAATTTGGCCATAAAAGTTAATGTAACTTCCTCCATAGGTCTCCTATGAACCTAGTTCTTGTTCCTATGGGTAGCTCTTAGACAATAGAAGGTCCCTAGGGTCTATTTCATCATTCAAAACTGAAATAACAAGAGAAAAATGAGCTTTACCTATTGAGAGATGGATTCCCAATATATTCTACCAAATGGACACAAATGAAGGTTGAACACAATCCTCAACCCAATACTTCCCTCCTCAAGTGATCCTCTAGCAATGCCAAGCTTCTTAGCCTCATTGAAATAAAAATGAGGGGGTGACATTTGGGAGAATGGGTGTATTTGGTAGGGAAGGGATTATGATTTGCCTCTAAATTTGGGAATAAAATAATTAAAAAAATAAATGGAGGTTATTCATGAATGAAGAGGCTTATATAAGCTTCCTCTTTGGATTAGGGTTAGGTTGAGGAATGTTTGAATTAACACAAATGCCCCTCTCATTCCTCCATGAATAGGATAAACTAATCGTATAGAAGAAATATTCTATTCTTGAGTCTAAATAGGTTTAATAAAATTAATCTAGACATGACTAACTAATGACTCAAGTCAATTAGTCTAAACTCAATAACTAACTCATTCTCCTAAACTAATGAGTCAAACCATGACTAACTATTTAATTGAATCAATGAGTCAAGTCAATTCTAATAAAATAGTCTAATCCACTAACCCATAATAATACTATTTATAATATATATTTATCATACACATTATATATAAAAAAAATAAATACAATATTTATAATAATATAAAATAACAAAAATACTCCTATTCCAGAAATATGGTAGTT
Organism: Iris macrosiphon; assembly: GCA_036927795.1. Lineage (NCBI taxonomy): Eukaryota > Viridiplantae > Streptophyta > Magnoliopsida > Asparagales > Iridaceae > Iris > Iris macrosiphon. Next base: position 173,489,799 of record JAYESA010000003.1, read on the forward strand.
ACAACCGGTGCATATGTGACCCAGAGAGCTCCAATCCTAAATAGTGATTTTTGAGTAGATCCAAAGGTGACTTGGAGCAATCTAGAAGTTCTTGTGTGAACTTGCTGGATCCTGGGGGTAGATCGTCATGTAAGGCGAATCTTGCCTTGAGCATCGGTAGTTTTGATCACCCCAGCAGGAGTTTCTTTCTTTGTATTTCTCTTCTTGTGTCCGTTCTTTCTTATTGTAGCATCTGCGAATGTAAAAAGAATAACGTTTTTTTCTTTGTTGTTGTATTTTATTTTCTTGTTTAGTCAGTTTGTAACCTGTTCATGGTGTTGTGCTTCTTGGGGGTTGCGTGTCACTGAAGACGAACTCTTGTGTGAATCTCAGTGCACCAACTTTTTTTCTGAAGTTAGTAGAGACGAACTCTTGTGCGAGTCTCTACTTTATGGACCGTTTCTTCTCTGATCCTACTTCGGGAGTAACATTTTTTTAGGAAATGCATGTTCAATTTTTATTTAGACGTTATTTTTATATTGTGATCTCTTACTAATAGATGTAATTTTATGCAAAATTTTATACCAAACGACCATGGCTAATAAAAGTCCAAAAAAAACAACAACTAATGTGTTGCTAAACTTTCTGTAAACCCCCTGATTTTTCAGGATTTTTTAAAATCAATTTTCAGAATTTTTCTGGATTTTTCTGTGAATTTTCACTAATTAAAATCAAGGTATTTTAGAATTAATTTAAATATTTTTATTAAATATTAAAATATTATAAAAATAATATTTTTAGGTGTAAAATAAAATATTAGACATAGGGTAATTTTTTTGGAATTTATTGGACCCCGAAAACATTTTTTTAAAGACTTAAAAACTAAGTTCTATTAAACCCTAAAAAAACCCAAATAAACCCGGTTTATTTTTGAACTAAACCAAACCGAACCCTGACTCAGACCCAAACCCTAATTTAAAACCCTAACGGGTCAGATCTATACCGACCCGTACCCGCGACCCGTACCCGACCTGTGCCCTAGCGGGTCGGATCCGGACCCGAATCCAGAACCCGACCCGCAACCCTACCCGACCCGTACTGCAGCTGCTACAGTAACCGTAAACCCCCTGATACCCTAGCCGGCCGTTACAACTTTCCGGCCGTTTCCGACGGTGCCCCGCCTCCTCCGCGGCGGTTTCACTCCCCTCTTCCCGCCAGTAACGCCTCCGCCCCCGCCTCCCCGCGGCGGTTACACTTCTCCCCTCGCCCTATAAGAACCCGCCCAGCCATCGCCGTCTCAACCACCACTCTCCCTTGATCACCCTCTGCCGCCATCGTACCCCGGCCACCCCGTCGTCTCCCAAACCACCACCACCACCGTAAGCCTCCAGCTCTACCGCCTTCCTCCACTAACACCACTCCACCCGAGCCCCGAGCCTCCGCCGAGGATCCCCGAGCTCCACCGCCAGCAACCCATCCCCCAGAGCTCCGCCATCACAAATACCCCATAGCCACCTCCTTCCTCAGCCTGACCCGCCTCCGTCTCCACCGGCCACCGCCAACTATCCTCCGCCGCGTCTCCCCTCCGCCATCTCTCCTCGATCGACCTAGCCGCCACGATGAGCTCCGCCAGCACGCCGCCACTCCAGCTCCGCCAGCCCCCGACTCGATGACAATCCCGACGACCTCTGTTACTACAATATTTTCTAGGAAAGGATATTTTAGTCATTTGGTAATTAATTAAATATTGTGCATGTTAAATTTTATTTATTGTATTATTTATTTATTATTAGCATGTTAGATTTATTTTTGGACTTGTGTTAGTGGACCAACTAGTTTAGTTTAGACTCATGGACCAACATTAAATTCTAGTTAGAATTGAGCCCAATAATTAGAAGCCCAATTATTAGGAGGATGATTAATTATGTTAAACCCATTAGACTAGAAGCTTCCCTCCTTAATTAATTTCTTCATGAGAGGCCCCAAGGGGTATTTTAGACTTTACATAGTAGCTTGAGGGAGGGGGCAAGTGAGGCCTATATAAAGGGGATGAAAACTTTCTCTCTTCATTTTTTATTCCAAATCTAGATCTAGAAATTCCCTCAACCAAATCCCTACCAAATTTCCACCCAATTATTTCCCAAATTACCATTGGAGGCTATTAGAGCATGGATCTACAAGGAGGAAGCATGGATCTACAAAGAGGAGCAAGGATCTACAAGTTGAAGGCTAATTTCACCAATTTTGGAGGTTTCATTGGGAATCCATCTCCCAATAGGTACAATTCAGTTTTCCCCCTTAATTTAGGTTCTAAATATGAGATTTAACTATGGAAAATCAACCCATATGCATAGACTACCCATAGGTTTTGGTTTTGTGTTCATAGGAGGCCTATTGAGAAAGTTATGGTGCTTTTTGTGTCAATTTTTGGAGAATTCCGAAATTGACATTTGTTGTGTGTGTCAATTGGTCCTATAGATCAATTTGGTGTGTGCTTGTGTTTGGGGCTAGTGTCGTGTCCACAATTGGGTACGTGTAGGTCGTATCCCATCAATTTGGTGATACGTGTTAATTTGGAGATTTTTCCTCCGATACGGGACTTTCAGCATGTCACATTTTGACACGGACACGTAGATTTATATTTGACTCTTCGTATTATTCATAAATAATATATATGACTTGTTCGTGTCCTTCGGGGTACGTTTGGATGTGTGGTAGACTCGTGTCGCATGCGTATCCTAAATCTAGCGGGATACGGGGTGATACGGTCCATGTATGTACAATTTAATTGTAAATCTAATTCTTTTGTGTTCTTATTTCATGGAGAAGTGTAATTATATATATGTATATATATATATAATATTGTGTATATATATTTATGTAATATTGTGTCTTAGATCTATGTACCTATGCATATACTATATGTGTATATTTATTATGTAGCTATTTTTCTACATGTAGATATATATTTATAAGTGGTAATATATGTATATATATAATATAGTAGATATATTTATATGTGGTTATATATATATAGTTATATTATATATTGTTATGTATTTATATAGTGTATGATTTTATATACGTATACATATATGTATAGTTATATATACATTAATATGTATGTGTGTGTATGTTACTATGTGGTATTTTATACAATTTACTATGTATAAATGTATGTATAGTTATATATATATATATATATATATATATATTGTATAAATATATATTGTGGGTTATATATATGTATTTAAATATAAATTGTATAAATATATATTATGGTTATATATATGTATTTAAATATATATTGTATAAATATATATATTGTGGATTATATGTATTTAAATATATATTGTATAAATATATATTGTGTGGGTTATATATATGTATTTAAATATATATTATATAAATATATATGGTGGGTTATATATATGTATTTAAATATATATGGTAATTAATATATATATAAATATGTTCCTAATTGCTATTTGTATTATACTATATATGTATATATTTAGTTGTAGCACATAATATTATTGAGTAAGTTAGAATATTTTAGTTATCAATGGTTATGAGTATCTTTTATATATTATATATTTTTAGGTATGTATGTACGTATATATGTATTAATAGTTAGTGTGTAGTTGGTAGTTAGTATTTATTCTATTAGTACATACTAGAGTTATATTGGATTGATATATGTAATTATTGTTGGATAGTTAGTACATATATGAAGTTTTGGCAATTACCTTGAGATACCAAGGTAAGTATCAAGATATACCAAGGTATGAGTAGTAGGTATTGACATAGTAATGTGATAGTTGTAAACTAATTATGGGTTGGTATTAAGGTGACTAAAATAAGGTATATAGTATGGTATAAATACTAAATACATGGTAGTTTATAGTTATAGTTGGATAGTTAATATATATATACTAGAGTGACATTACCTTGAGATACCAAGGTAATGCCAAGGTATTAAGGATATCCAAGGTATTGGGTTTGGGTATCAAGATAGAGGTTTACTATTGCGATACCAAGTTGGTTCAAAACCATGATAATCTTTTAGCATTTGTAATTATAATTTATATATTTAATATTGCTTTATTATAGATATGTGATATTTACATATTGTTTGCGTATCCTGAGATACGGTATCTTAGTATCTTAAGTTGTAGCTTGTATGGCCTAGATTCATAGTGTGTGAGCCCAATATCTTTGAGTTAGACTCATGCAACCTAGAAATAGGTAGTTGACCATAGTTTGACTATAGTTCGACCGGTTTGACTTAGAGTTGACATAGTTTGACTTTTGACTTAGAAATGACTTTATGACCTAGAAGTTGACTAGTTTAACTTATTTTCTTCCATATCCTTGTATTAATGCAATATTCCATATATATGTTTGTGTGACACCAGTTCGAACAGTTTGACATTCATTGCTCTGGACCGCAGGCGAGTGCATTTCTCTGATTGTTTTCAATTCATAATATTGTATATATGCATGTTCTAGAATTGTATACATTGATTTTTGACACAGTGATTTCACGGACTGGTGCTAAATGGATCCCGTCAGGAGGTGTTATCCCCTACCGTGTGCAACGGGTACCCAGTCACATGTATTTCATCGTGTGCATCGGATATTGACTTTCATGTGCTTCTTGTGCATCCACTATTTCGTGTGCTAGTGTGACTATATCGTGATCATATACGTAACGTGTCGTGATTGGATCCATGAGTATTGGTTGGGGAGGGGGAGTAGGAGTTGGTTATGTGATCAAAGCCCTCTTGATCTCATGTGCATGTCGATTATACACCTCACGTATAATGGAGTTACCTTTATACCTCATGTGCAACCTAAGCCGATCACATAATGAACTTGCACTCTAAATCACATAGCTAGTATTCTTGTTTTCTACTTGCAGTTTATTTCCCGTATTTACTTTTCAGTTCTTATTGTGCTTATTGCCTGTTCTTCCTGTATTGTACATTCTTATTACTTGTGCATCTTGTATCCTTTTTCTATTGCTTGTTATATATGCTCGATTATGTTATTGGAACTGCTTTCAGAGGTATGTACTTCGCTCCATTCCTGACTGGAAAACATTTTTCAGAGGATCCGAGAGATTGGTGTCCGACATACTATGGACTTCGACTTATAGATGGTGCAGACTTGGATCCACTAGTTCTGGAGTGATTGCCGGAAGGTTTATTCGGATCATTAGTTTTCATAGTTAGTCTCTTTAGCATTTTGGTACCGGATTTGTTTTCGGCATAGAGTATGAGATTGGATATTGTTTCTATTATTGTTTATATTTATTGAATGGATAGTTATGTTAGACTTCCTTGATATCTTTTCGTGCTTTAGAATGTGATTGAGTTTGTGTTGAGATATTGTTGGCAGATTTTATATTATTGTGAGATATTTAGATAGTATAGTTAACCAAGACAGCGTTCTACCGCCGCTTCTGCGGCGTAGGCTGGACGTTGTTCCCGACTTGCATCCCTACACCGGGTGCGGGTCGTGACACGTTTTTAGTGGTGGCCCATGCAGGTCAGGCTTCGCAAGTTTTGCGATGTCGTGGTAGTGCGACAACTTAGTTGTACTACTGCGTGCCTGCGATAGGATATAGGATATTTGGATGAGAGAGGATACTCAATCACAAATCTCTTGAGCGATTCCTGGGATGACCCTTGAGAATCTTATTACAATTTCCATTTCAAATCTTTTCTCTTGTTTCTGTTGCTCTCACTTGTTGTTGTTAAAATTGATTCTTGGTGATCTATTGTTGAATTTGATCCTTGGTGATCGAATGATTCAAAATTCTTGGTGTTCGTTATTTAGTTTATTTTATGTCGAGAGAAATTTTACGGACTAAGTTACGGTATTATCTGATGACATATGTTGATGAGGACAGTGAGAAAGGTAAAACGTCTACTTTGGTTATGGAGCCTAGTGTTTATCGCAGCCATATTAGCTGGCGTAGCAAAAAATGTAGGGACCTGACTTCGGATGTACATATCTTAGTTATGAAATTTAGAGTTTCTCGCAGCCATACCGGTTGGCGTGGTGAGGATTCTAGATAACATGATTATAGAGTTGCATACCCTAGTTATAGAATCTATCGTTTATCGCAGCTATGTTTACTGGCGTGGCGAGGATTCTGAGTGTCATGATTTCGGACAGACGTGTATGATTATCAGATTATATCTTAAATTGATTCTTAAAGTATCATCTCAATACTTATTCATTTCTGTTATTATAGGACTTTGTTCCATCATTCTTTAGCTAAGCAGTAGAGATACCTTCAGTTTTCTAGTTCCTTATAGAGCTTATTTCTATTAGAGTCCTTGTTAGTGTGATAATTGGTGAGTTACAATTAGGTCTGTATCTTGAGTATTAGTATTGACTATTGAGAGTGTGACTTATGAGTCTGTAAGTGGTTCTTGGTTAGGCATGTGAGCAATAGGCATAAATCTAGGGATAACCCATAGCATAGTACTTTATAGCATTAGTTCTATGATAGGTGTAATTATAAGTTAGTAGTTACTATAGGTAGAAGAGGGAGTAGAGAATATCAGTAGTGATTCCATGAGTTAGTATCAAAGTCAGCATACCAATTTAGGATAATCATGCATTCATGTAGTTGGGTGATCCATGTAACAATTAAGTATCAAGAAAATTGTGTTGGAAATCAATGAAGGATGATATTTAAATTGGTGGTTGATACTTGGGTGTGTCAAGAGTATAGATATGTATATGCATCAAGAGTATTAATGAGTGTGCCATAGTGGAAGGGTAACCATAAGTGTATGGGAGAGCATGCGGGAATAATAATACATTGTGCTAAAGTAGTAAGACTTGTGTTAAGATAAAGTAGAGCATTACTGTGAGTAGATAGGAGTGTACCAGTATATGACTAGGGATGGGTATATCACCTGATATTGATGATAGTGAGGTGTTGGAAGCAGTAGGTGAAAGAGTATCTAGAAATTGTGTGCAGAATGCACAGTGGGTGATAAGTGTCGGTATGAAAGTTCATGAGTATCAGAAAGTGAAAGCTTGAGTGTTAATATTATGTCATGGGTTGAGAAATATCAAGATTGGCCATGGAAGATATGTATCACTGATTTGTGTATATGTATGTAAAAGGGATTTGAGGAGAGATACATATACATCAATAGAGATATGGAATCATATGTCGACCTTTGAGAGTGAAGTGAAACATGTGAATTATAGAAGTTAATAACTAGTGCAAATAATCATGAGTTCTAGTGAGTGTGATGAGATGATCTAATAAGGAAGCTAGTATCCTAGAACATTAAGGGTATATATTATGTAGTTTTGAAGCTAGTGTTACTATATCAAAAGTGTTAGTATTTCTATATCAGGGATTAGCTGAGTAATGTGCTAGTAACAGTAAGTACATTAGATTGGTGTATCAGTTAATATAGATAGAAAGATATTTGGGAGTAATAGTACAAGTGATCCAAGCAGTATAGGAGGGAGACAATATATAGAGAAGTAAGTTTAGTAGGTATAGTACCTTGCCAATTTTGAGTATAGAGGTCTTATGTATCAGAGAATAGTCCGAGGGGTATAAGGATACCAGTTAGATGTCATGGTGTTGTAATGGCTAGAAGGTAATTATGTATATATTATGATACTAATGTACAGATGAGAAGCTTAAGATGATTAACAAATGTTAGAGGATCAGTTGCACCAAGTATCAGATAGAAAGAGATACCCTAGTAACAAGAAACAAAGTACCTCAAGTATTATAAAAGTTTAGGCAAGCATTTTAATGACTAATATAATAATATAGAGAAGAGACATGAGTAACTTGGTATACGGATATCATCAAAATGCATATGAGAGCTGATGTCTTGTGTAGACAGTAACAAGATTTAAGTAATGCATCCTATAGGGAGTGATAAGTTGGACGAGGGTGTGCTAATAAAACACATGATTGAAAAGGTATACAAGTGTTCCTTGCAAGAGAATGATTGAGAAATTTTGGTGATATAAACAGATAAAGAAAGTAGTATCTTAGCAGTATTTTGTATAGTATCATATGTGGCAAGTGCCAGTGAATTAAGCATGTCCATAACCTAGAACTATAGTATATCATTAGTATTTGGTAACCCTCAGTATTAAGAATATCTTGACTAGGTTGATGATTAGTGAATGCTTAGTGTGATGGAATAGGCCACATGTGGCATAACAGGTTATCCCGTACCAGTAGAGGGAGACACCTCAGCAGGACAGAGACTGAATTTTATGATAGTTAGAGACTATATCTAAGTATAATTTTCCTTTCAGTAGAATGATATAATTGTATGTTATAGGATATATACTATTTAGACTATGATTGATGGAATTTGACCATAGTAAGATTTGTATGAATAGAATATGACTGGCCAAGAGAGAGGGGTGAGAGTTTTAATTTCGAGGACGAAATTCTTTTAAGGGGGGTAGATTTGTCACTACAATATTTTCTAGGAAAGGATATTTTAGTCATTTGGTAATTAATTAAATATTGTGCATGTTAAATTTTATTTATTGTATTATTTATTTATTATTAGCATGTTAGATTTATTTTTGGACTTGTGTTAGTGGACCAACTAGTTTAGTTTAGACTCATGGACCAACATTAAATTCTAGTTAGAATTGAGCCCAATAATTAGAAGCCCAATTATTAGGAGGATGATTAATTATGTTAAACCCATTAGACTAGAAGCTTTCCTCCTTAATTAATTTCTTCATGAGAGGCCCTAAGGGGTATTTTAGACTTTACATAGTAGCTTGAGGGAGGGGGCAAGTGAGGCCTATATAAAGGGGATGAAAACTTTCTCTCTTCATTTTTCATTCCAAATCTAGATCTAGAAATTCCCTCAACCAAATCCCTACCAAATTTCCACCCAATTATTTCCCAAATTATCATTGGAGGCTATTAGAGCATGGATCTACAAGGAGGAAGCATGGATCTACAAAGAGGAGCAAGGATCTACAAGTTGAAGGCTAATTTCACCAATTTTGGAGGTTTCATTGGGAATCCATCTCCCAATAGGTACAATTCAGTTTTTCCCCTTAATTTAGGTTCTAAATCTGAGATTTAACTATGGAAAATCAACCCATATGCATAGACTACCCATAGGTTTTGGTTTTGTGTTCATAGGAGGCCTATTGAGAAAGTTATGGTGCTTTTTGTGTCAATTTTTGGAGAATTCCGAAATTGATATTTGTTGTGTGTGTCAATTGGTCCTATAGATCAATTTGGTGTGTGCTTGTGCTTGGGGCTAGTGTCGTGTCCACAATTGGGTACGTGTAGGTCGTATCCCATCAATTTGGTGATACGTGTTAATTTGGAGATTTTTCCTCCGACACGGGACTTTCAGCATGTCACATTTTGACACGGACACGTAGATTTATATTTGACTCTTCGTATTATTCATAAATAATATATATGACTTGTTCGTGTCCTTCGGGGTACGTTTGGATGTGTGGTAGACTCGTGTCGCATGCGTATCCTAAATCTAGCGGGATACGGGGTGATACGGTCCATGTATGTACAATTTAATTGTAAATCTAATTCTTTTGTGTTCTTATTTCATGGAGAAGTGTAATTATATATATGTATATATATATATAATATTGTGTATATATATTTATGTAATATTGTGTCTTAGATCTATGTACCTATGCATATACTATATGTGTATATTTATTATGTAGCTATTTTTCTACATGTAGATATATATTTATAAGTGGTAATATATGTATATATATAATATAGTAGATATATTTATATGTGGTTATATATATATAGTTATATTATATATTGTTATGTATTTATATAGTGTATGATTTTATATACGTATACATATATGTATAGTTATATATACATTAATATGTATGTGTGTGTATGTTACTATGTGGTATTTTATACAATTTACTATGTATAAATGTATGTATAGTTATATATATATATATATATATATTGTATAAATATATATTGTGGGTTATATATATGTATTTAAATATAAATTGTATAAATATATATTATGGTTATATATATGTATTTAAATATATATTGTATAAATATATATATTGTGGATTATATGTATTTAAATATATATTGTATAAATATATATTGTGTGGGTTATATATATGTATTTAAATATATATTATATAAATATATATGGTGGGTTATATATATGTATTTAAATATATATGATAATTAATATATATATAAATATGTTCCTAATTGCTATTTGTATTATACTATATATGTATATATTTAGTTGTAGCACATAATATTATTGAGTAAGTTAGAATATTTTAGTTATCAATGGTTATGAGTATCTTTTATATATTATATATTTTTAGGTATGTATGTACGTATATATGTATTAATAGTTAGTGTGTAGTTGGTAGTTAGTATTTATTCTATTAGTACATACTAGAGTTATATTGGATTGATATATGTAATTATTGTTGGATAGTTAGTACATATATGAAGTTTTGGCAATTACCTTGAGATACCAAGGTAAGTATCAAGATATACCAAGGTATGAGTAGTAGGTATTGACATAGTAATGTGATAGTTGTAAACTAATTATGGGTTGGTATTAAGGTGACTAAAATAAGGTATATAGTATGGTATAAATACTAAATACATGGTAGTTTATAGTTATAGTTGGATAGTTAATATATATATACTAGAGTGACATTACCTTGAGATACCAAGGTAATGCCAAGGTATTAAGGATATCCAAGGTATTGGGTTTGGGTATCAAGATAGAGGTTTACTATTGCGATACCAAGTTGGTTCAAAACCATGATAATCTTTTAGCATTTGTAATTATAATTTATATATTTAATATTGCTTTATTATAGATATGTGATATTTACATATTGTTTGCGTATCCTGAGATACGGTATCTTAGTATCTTAAGTTGTAGCTTGTATGGCCTAGATTCATAGTGTGTGAGCCCAATATCTTTGAGTTAGACTCATGCAACCTAGAAATAGGTAGTTGACCATAGTTTGACTATAGTTCGACCGGTTTGACTTAGAGTTGACATAGTTTGACTTTTGACTTAGAAATGACTTTATGACCTAGAAGTTGACTAGTTTAACTTATTTTCTTCCATATCCTTGTATTAATGCAATATTCCATATATAGGTTTGTGTGACACCAGTTCGAACAGTTTGACATTCATTGCTCTGGACCGCAGGCGAGTACATTTCTCTGATTGTTTTCAATTCATAATATTGTATATATGCATGTTCTAGAATTGTATACATTGATTTTTGACACAGTGATTTCACGGACTGGTGCTAAATGGATCCCGTCAGGAGGTGTTATCCCCTACCATGTGCAACGGGTACCCAGTCACATATATTTCATCGTGTGCATCGGATATTGACTTTCATGTGCTTCTTGTGCATCCACTATTTCGTGTGCTAGTGTGACTATATCGTGATCATGTACGTAACGTGTCGTGATTGGATCCATGAGTATTGGTTGGGGAGGGGGAGTAGGAGTTGGTTATGTGATCAAAGCCCTCTTGATCTCATGTGCATGTCGATTATACACCTCACGTATAATGGAGTTACCTTTATACCTCATGTGCAACCTAAGCCAATCACATAACGAACTTGCACTCTAAATCACATAGCTAGTATTCTTGTTTTCTACTTGCAGTTTATTTCCCGTATTTACTTTTCAGTTCTTATTGTGCTTATTGCCTGTTCTTCCTGTATTGTACATTCTTATTACTTGTGCATCTTGTATCCTTTTTCTATTGCTTGTTATATATGCTCGATTATGTTATTGGAACTGCTTTCAGAGGTATGTACTTCGCTCCATTCCTGACTGAAAAACATTTTTCAGAGGATCCGAGAGATTGGTGTCCGACATACTATGGACTTCGACTTATAGATGGTGCAGACTTGGATCCACTAGTTCTGGAGTGATTGCCGGAAGGTTTATTCGGATCATTAGTTTTCATAGTTAGTCTCTTTAGCATTTTGGTACCGGATTTGTTTTCGGCATAGAGTATGAGATTGGATATTGTTTCTATTATTGTTTATATTTATTGAATGGATAGTTATGTTAGACTTCCTTGATATCTTTTCGTGCTTTAGAATGTGATTGAGTTTGTGTTGAGATATTGTTGGCAGATTTTATATTATTGTGAGATATTTAGATAGTATAGTTAACCAAGACAGCGTTCTACCGCCGCTTCTGCGGCGTAGGCTGGACGTTGTTCCCGACTTGCATCCCTACACCGGGTGCGGGTCGTGACAACCTCGCCACGAGCAGCCACCTCCTCCGTCGTGACGACCGTAGCAGCTCTGGTGAGCAGTGGCCGAAAACCTAGCCGCCACCGCATCGCGACGCCTCGCGAGGACATAATTTTCAGTCTTTTTGGAGCCCTGTTCAGGTAACTGTTTCTCTCTCCTTGCTGCCCCATTTTTAGTTCCGTCTGCTGTGACGCGTAGCCTGCGTGACCCTCTCGATACCCGTGCAATTCGCTCGATGTGCCGCATCCTGTGGCGATCGTAAACTGCGATCCAAAATCAGGAAAATTATTACTCTGTTTTCCCTGGAACTGAGTGCGCCCCGCTAAATGGGATGACTTGGTCGTGTGCGGACTTCATCAAAGGGTGCGCACCGTTAATACGGACGTGTGGGATTTCGCGGAAGTTGATTTGGATGTATGTGCACACCGGAATCAACGCGTATCCGTCGACAACACCCCGTATCGGCCATATTCTGGAACTCGTTGTAACTTCGGGTACGCACATCGTATCGAAACAAAACTTACGTCATCGGACTCGTAGCAATACGTTGGTCCTGTGATCCAAGTTTGGTTCGATTCTGAGAACGTTGACAAAATCGCGTATCGTGGGCCCCACTGCTCCACTTGACGGGCAATTTTGTGATCGGCTCATCGGAATTCAGTTTTGAATATTCCGTTGGGTTTGTATTATCGTTCTGGACTTGTTGACACTAAGTTTGACGAATTTGGAGAACATTATCACTGGCACATTTTTCGGTGCGAAGTGGGCCACATGTGGACCCCGCTTTGACCAAAAACTGTCACTTTTGCCCCTGTGTCCAAATTGGACTCAAGGACAGACAATTCTAGCTATTTGATGTCTTCTGAAACTAATGGTAACGTTTATTTCAGCAACCGGAGGAGTACTTGCAAATCCCGCTGATACTGGAGTAGTAGTTGGATACCAAACCGCAGGCAAGTGTACCTTGCAAAACTTGCAGTACCTGCTTCATATTGTTGTCTTCATTTATTTATATGATATAAATGTTTAACCTAAGACCGTGTGACATTACTTAGCGTCCGAATAATATTCGGGTGCCAACGACGTACGCAGAGTTTTGTAATATCACCTAGACATGGACATCGAGACCCTATACATTCTCGTGCTTGCATTATCAAGTACGTCCTACCACAGGATACCTGATACTATTTATGAGACAGAATCTTCCTGAGATATTCATGGTGATTTTGTATAGGTTACAGGATTCGTGACATAGATATTACTTATGCTTAACTATCATTATGACTCGCTGCATTAGTTAGAGGTCATGATCTTGCGTGTTATGGACATGAGACGTCGTGGACATGAGACGTGTGATTACATTGGGTGGGGAGAGACACACCATACTACAGGCTAATTTTTGATATATATACTATACTACTGGAGGTGCTTTGGCACATATACTGGAGTCGTTATACTACTTGCTTTGGCATATATACTGGAGTCGTGATACTACTTGCTTTGGCATATATATTGGAGTCGTAATACTAATGCTGCTATGGGTTTCCCCGACACAGAGCCTATAGTAGTTTCAGCCTAAGTATGATTAATGCTCTCATTTGCATAACACCTAGCTGGTACTTAGTTTACCCTTTGATATATTTTATATACTGTATTTATTCTGGCATGTTGTTTCTTGTACCTTGTTACGTCCCTCTGAGGACCTGGTCCCTTGCCAGTTTTGCAGCATGGACCGTTATGGAGCCTGTATAGAGTTGCTGATGTGTGTTGCTTGGTCTTGTAGGAATTGGTGTCAGGTACGTATATCATTTCTTCCGGAATATTGGTTATTATTCATATTGTTTATTCATCTGCTGATATAGCCTAGTTTTAGGGACTCATATTCCTTTATCGAGTCTATTCGAGCTTATGTGTTACTGGCGGCCGACTTTAGTATATGTAGCTCATTCTTGTATATTTCGTTCATTGTGGACTGAGGCATATATATATATATATATATATATATATATATATATATATATATATATATATATATATATATATATATATATATATATATATTTACTTGATTATATAGATCGTGACCCTTCTATTACAGCTTATACGTATTCGAATCAGACCAGAGTCTGGTCGAATGCGTAGCTGGCATATTACGTATTTTTAGTCCTACGTGTTTTGGGACTGGGACGTGACATATTTTTGTGGTGGCCCATACAGGTCCTGATTAAATCGTTTCGGTTACTTTCCGGTACCGAGCGAGCCTGTAATCAAAGTTAGCAATGTTTGCATCTCAATCCACAACTGACTTGAAAATTCTTTAGCACTTGATTATCGCCCTTGGACTTCGTAATTGTACTCTTTCAAATCTTCTCGACATCCTTATTATTGTTTATCATCTCTTCCTATTTCGGAGAGATGAATGTTCGTGCACGGTGTTTCCTCCAGAAGCAGATCCTGGTCAAGGCAGAAAAAGATATGCTGGATATAAATTTTTGAGAAGACGGTTACCCTTAGTATGATAGTAGATAGGTTATTCCTATATGCTAGAGTTAGTGTAGATTTTAGCATGAGAATTAAATATAATATCAAAGGCCTAGAACTAATAGAACATCACCCTTGCTTATAGGTAGCAAGTAATTTGGAAGTATTAGAAGAAAGGAAAGAGGGTTTGACTCTAATACACTGGAATACTTTAGGAAATACATAGTTTGATGCTAGGGATCAAATGTGACTCATGATGGTGATACAAGGAATTGCATTATGACCTTAAGAAAACGGAACCTTACTTAGCAGGTCAAGGAGGTTAAATCCTTAGTTGTCTTGTGACTTTTAGTATCAAAATTAGATCTTATTACCCAGCTGTTACACCCCTACTATTTGTGCCGAAGAAGGATAAGACGGTATGCCTATGTATTGACTATAGGGCACTGAACCCGGTAACCATCAAGAACCGGTATCCCTTGCCATGCATTGACGACCTATTCGATTAGTTGAGTGGTATGAGTGTATTCTCAAGATAAATCTTAGGTTCGGTTATTACCAGATTAGAGTAAAGAAGGAGGATATACCAAAGACAACCTTCAGGACCAAGTATGGACTCTATGAGTTCTTAGTTATGCCAACGCGCTAGCTGTGTTCATAATTTTGATGAACAGAGTTTTTATCAGTACCTGGTGTCACGTCCCAAATCTCCCGCAAGCCCGATAGTCCCCGCTGAACGTGAATCACCACGTTACAGCTCTCCCGCGGGACAATCGTTCTTATCGGGACGTGATGCCGTGCAAGCCTAAGTTGCGCTTGCACAAGGCCAAAGCTTTGAACAAGGGCAAGTAAGCTATTCGATACTGAAGCAGCGGCACACATATTGCAGAAAAGTAAAGAACACAGTGGCATATGAAAATAAGCTCTTTTATTGATAATCAGAAGTGTTACAAGCGGCGCAAGGCCGAGGATACAGATCGCTCAAGCACTCTTCTCTCGATTACAATAACACCGTTCCATACATTATGTCCCTCTATACAAAAGCAGCTCAACTCGGTGCAGCTCAAGGCATCGACTCCAGATTTCTGGTTCCTTGGGATGAGGCACGGCTATCGCTTTCTCGGACGAACGAGCACCTGAGAACAAGCAAACTGTTGGTGGGTCAGCACTTTATGCAAGTACTGGTGAGATAAATCAACTGAACAGAAGCTACACCCCCTGAAACCCACACTAAGTAATCATGTGGCAAAATATTGCATTACTAGTGATCTTGCTAGTTTTACTTAGGTTTATTTCATGCAGTTCAGAACTATAGTCAGATTATATCTTTGAAAACATAACTTTGAAACAGTTTTGCATATTCAAACTTATTAGCATACGATCGGGACAGTGTTCTATCGTGCAGTGCGCAGCATGTATTGTGCACACAAATCTATCTCTTTGGGCAAAGTTCTTATAGCAGACTGAAACATATCGAATTAAGCCAACATATCAAAACGGACTATCATACTTTAAGCACACAGAAGGACTAGCTTATATGAATTCGGTCCCCGAGAAACTCGGGATCGGTAGCGGTAATCCAGCTAACCAATGACTAACATTCTGATACTATTAGCAGCTGAGACCGAGGTTCAGCTCTCCCGCACTAATAGTCATTGTCTGACCGATGCAATACTTGAAGCACTAACAGATAATCTCTACGATGCAGACAAAATGAATGAGCAGACTTATGTAATAACTCATATTTCTTACCCCATAGCCGAACGGTTATCCCTGCAGCAGACACACAAGTTAGTCACAATTTGCATATTCATAACTTATGTATCAATCACTGGCGTCATCAATCGATAGGTATGCAAGAAGGTAAACCTAGCATGCGCCCTATCTATATGACGGTCCATGGGTCGCCCCATGATTAGCAACAGTTGTCCAAGGTTCAGCTCTTCACTAGCACGCACGGGTGTCGGTAGCTGGCACCCGAGGTCCAGCTCTACCAACACACCCGAGTACTAGCAGCTGTGACATCATGGGTTCTGCACCACACTAATAGACATATCGTCCCACTAGACCCCCTTACGGGCCGTATACCTCAGGGCGATCCAAAAATCTCTTCCTGACCGAGCGATTCCCAGTGCCCTAGGAATCGTTCGAGAGACAAGACCTTGTGCACAAGTTGTCCGAGACCAATGCAATGACATAAACACATAGTGCAAGCAAAACAATGATCAAGCAAAACATATGCAGTCTTAGCGAAACACATCTTATCGAAACGAAGCACACCTTATCACATTACTAATAGCACACCCCACTAGACCCTTGCGAGCCGTATCCTCAGGGCATACTATTAGTCACTGTATTCACATATTTCACTTATAGCAGTTCGATATAGCAAACAGACAAGCAAAACATATCTAGGCAAGCACGATTGATTTCATAGTTTAACATGCAATAACTATCTCTTTCTTAGCATATTCAAAGGGACATATTCGAGCCATTCATTTACTTAACTTTCTTAGTATAGCAAATATTCGTTCGATAGCTGTGTCGGTGTTTCTAAGCATGCAACATTTTTTATTCTCTTTAGCATAGCAATGGTTCTATCTTATTCTGACAAGCATTCATATTCTCTTAGTTAGGCAGCAGATTCATTTCGATGACAAGCTATGTGAGTTCTCTTATTAGCATACTGAGTCGGTTCTATCATTCTCTTACGAAAACATTCTTCTTAAGCAAACATGTCACGCCCCAGTCCCAAAATACCGTGGGACCAGACGCGTGGCAACGGCCAGCAGTACGCACCGATGGACCAACTCAATATAATGGATCCATCAGGGCATACTTAAGCTGTAAAACAAGTCTACGACAATCATGGCACCACTAATCTCATCCACACAAGATATAAAACATGATCCACCGAATAAATAAAGAATGTAAATCATCAGCAAGTCTCACAAAGTACTTCGGGGAACAACCCGATAAATATCTAGTACAATGGTTCAACAGACCAGAAAGTAAAAGACTGAAATAAATAAATGAAAGCTGAGCATGAACATGGATGCTCAAGAGAAGTCTTCAGCTAAGACCTCGTCCTCAGATGGTGGTACAACTCCTGGATCAGCTCCTGCTCCAGTCCCGTAGATCTCGGGATAAACCACGTCTGTAAAATCTGGGGAACAAAATCCGGATCCAGGTCCTCAGGGGACATAGCAAGGTACAAGAAAGCTCATGCCAATAAATACAGATAAGCAGTGCAGCAAATAAATAACTAAATGAACAATGGGGTAAATATGTAACCATCTAAGTGTAAATGCAAGTGAGAGCATCACTAGTCTCAGGCTGAGCCACTACAAGCTCTGTGTCGGGGAGCCGGTAGCGGTAATAACCGGTAGTGGGTCAGGCTCTGCTACGAGAACCTGCGACCTCTCAATAATAGAAGATATACATAAATACAGCCTGTAGCCTGTGTGTCTCTCCCCACCCAATGTAACCACGCAAATCATGACCACAACGTCTCATGCCCATGTCAAGCGTGATCATAGCTAATGCAACAAGTCATAAGTATCTAAGAGTATAATGTCCATGTCCTGAATCCTATACAGAATTACCACGAATATCTCGGGAAAATCCTGTCTCATGAATAGTGTCAAGTGTCCTGGGTCATATGGTACTTGATAAGACAAGTACGAGAATAAAGTGTCACGAATGTCCATCTCTAGATGACCGTACCCAACACTGCGCACAGTGTCAGCACCCGACTGATAATCGGACGCTAAGTACGTCACACGGTCCTAGGTTGAGCATGCACATCACTACAATAAAGCAAGGAAAATATATAACAATACTGCAGAGTTTGGCAAGGTACACTTGCCTGATGTCCGAATATCAACAACTGTCCTGGTATCTGTGGATCCGGTGGGAACTACTCCAAAAGCTGTAATAAATATCACCATCAGTCTCAGAAGATGTCAAATAGCTGGAAATGCCTGTCCTTACGTCCAATTTGGACACAGGGGCAAAAAGGTCATTTTCGGCCCAAAGCGGGTTCCATATGTGGGCCCACTTTGCACCGAAAAGCGTGTCAGGGTCAAAGGTCTCCAAATTCCTCAAACTCAGTGTCTACAAGTCAGGAACGACGATATAAACCCAACGGAACTTCCAGAATTGGATTCCGATGAGCCGGTCACAAAATCGCCCGTCAAGTGGAGCCGGTGGGGCCCACGATACGTGATTTTGTCAACGTCCTCAGAATCGAACCAAACTTGGCTCACAGGACCAGCGTATTACTACGGATCCGTTGGCACAAGTTTCGTCTCGATCCGACGTGTGTACACGAAGTTACAGCGTGTTTCAGAATCGACGGATACGGGGTGTCGTCGGCGGATACGCGTTGATTCCGGGGTGCACGCACCTCCGAATCGACTTCTGCGAAAACCCACACGACCGTATCAACGTCGCGCACAGTTTGGTAAAGACCGCGTGCGACCAAGTCGTCCCGATTGGCGGGGCGGACTCAGTTCCGAGGTGAAACAGGGCATTGTTTTTTCTTGTTTTGGATCGCGGTGTACGACCACTACAAGACGCGATGCACCGAGCGAATTGCACGGGCACCGAGAGGGGTATACAGTCTACGCATAGCAATTGACGGAATCGAAATCGGAGTTGCGAGGTGAGAGAAATCAGTACCTGTACAGGGCTCCGTGAGTCTGTTTCCGCGTGTCCGAAAGCCAATTCCGTGTCCTGCGACCGAGTTGCTGTGTCCAGATCTTGGGTTCAGATTGTGTCCGATGCCGCGAGCAGCCGGAGATGGCTAGGGTTTGCTGTGGCCGGCCGGAGGGGATCACTGCGCCGACGGGGTCGGGGACGCACAACCGGAGTTGGGGTCGGGGAACTCACAGCCGGTCGGGGTCGGGGCTGCGTCGCGATGGGGGATAGGTCGGTCCGGCGAGGGGGTCGTGCGGCGTTGACAGCAGGCGGGGCGGCCACTGAGTCGGCTGAGGGCGGCGGCGTCCCGGGGGTCGGGACTGGACGGGTGGCTGCTGCCGGAGTTTGGTCGCCGACGAGCAGCGTCGAACTCGGCCAACTGAGATGGGGGTCGGGCTCGGCGTGAGGGGAGAGAGCGGGCGGCTGGGGTTAAGTCGACGGCGGCGGCGATTACTCGTCCAGGCGGCTACTGTGGGGAACTCGGGGTGGCTGCGGCCTAGGGCACGAACGCCGAGGTACCTTTATAGGGGAATAGTACTTCGGCTGCTAGGGTTCCTAGATGGGTTTCGGGTTGGTTCAGCGGTTTGGGTTAACATCCAAATAGCTAAAGGTCCTCGATACGTTGCTCCGGTGTCCAATAAATTCACCGAAAATTGCCGTACGTCCGGTTCTCCATTATACACAATAAATTTTTACTTCCAGAATATTTTGACTCCATTAAGCCACACTTAAAATTATTTAACCCACAAACCACAGTGATAAATTCCAGAAAAATACCAAAAATAGGGAAAATTATATAAATCTTATTTCTGAAATTTAGGGTGTTTACAATCTTCCCTCCTTAAAAGGATTGCGTCCTCGCAATCAAAGAATAAGCTGCTAAAGAAAGAGTTATGGAAGTACAAGGTTGCTTAATTTGCAACTGCCTCCTCAAACAAGTGGGGGTAACGCTGGCGCATACTGTCTTCTCGTTCCCAAGTCGATTCGCCTGGTGAATGATGTTTCCATGCTACTCGGACCAGTCTGATTGTCTGTCCCCGCAATGTCTTCTCACTGACGTCGAGGATGCCTACTGGTTGTTCCTCATATCTCAAACTCGGGCCTACTGTGATCTCTGAATGATCGACTACGTGACTTGGGTCGGTCACGTACCTTCGCAACTGGGAGACGTGAAATACGTCATGCACTCCCTCTAAGGATGGAGGTAATGCAAGCCGATAAGCCACCTCACCAACGCGCTCTAGAATGTCAAATGGCCCAATATACCTTGGGCTCAGCTTGCCTCTGCTCCCGAATCTGATAGTACCACGAGTGGGCGAAATCCTCAAGAACACGTGATCTCCTTCCTTGAACTCTAGGGGACGTCTGTGTGTATCTGCCCAATGTTTCTGTCTGTCCTGAGCTGCTCGTAGATGATTCTGTATCTGCTTTACCTTCTCCACGGTCTGCGTTACCAATTCTGGACCTAGTATTTGACGTTCACCAACGTCACTCCAACACACTGGTGATCTGCACTTCCTTCCGTATAAAGCTTCAAATGGCGCCATCTGGATGCTGGCCTGATAACTGTTATTGTAGGAGAACTCTACTAAGTGCAAATGATCTTCCCAAGAACCTCCAAAGTCTAGCATACATGATCTCAACATGTCCTCCAATATCTGAATGGTGCGCTCCGATTGGCCATCTGTCTGCGGGTGGTATGCCGTGCTGAACTTGAGTCTGGTGCCCAGACTCTCTTGCATGCTTCTCCAGAAATGAGATGTAATTCTCGAATCTCGATCCGATACGATACTAACAGGTACTCCATGTAATTTGACGATTTGTCGCATATACATGTCAGCTAGTACCTCTGTGGATTGTCCAACTCGAAATGGCAAGAAGTGTGCCGATTTAGTGAGTCGATCCACGATCACCCATACTGCGTCTCTTCCGCTGGGGCTCTTCGGAAATCCTGTGACAAAGTCCATCGTGATATGCTCCCACTTCCATTCCGGTATCGGGAGCGGTTGTAACATACCTGCAGTTCTCTGATGTTCCGCCTTCACTTGTTGACATACTAAACATTTGGCCACAAATCTCGCGATCTCTCTCTTCATTCCATGCCACCAGTAATACTGTCTCAAGTCTCTGTACATCTTAGTTCCTCCTGGGTGAACAGAGTACATAGAGCTATGCGCTTCAGTCATTAACTCTTGTCTCAATTCTCCATTTGGAACATACAAGCGGTTTCCAAATCTCAATGTCCCGTCTTCGTGGATGCGTAGTCCTGTCTGCATACCTGCTTCTGTCCTTTCTTTGAGTCTTCGGAATCTAGCATCGGTGGGCAATGCTTCTTTAATCTTCTCCACGAGGGATGACTGAATCTCAAGATTAGCCATCAATCCATTCTGTCCCGGTACGATAACCTCTATCTGTAGCTCTTGTAAATCCTTCAACAACTCGGGCTGCATTGTCAAGAAATAAGCCGTAGGCTTCCTGCTGAGTGCATCTGCAACAACATTCGCCTTTCCTGGATGATACTGCAGATCGATGTCAAAATCTACCATCAGTTCCAGCCAACGTCTCTGTCTCATGTTAAGCTCCTTCTGAGTATACACATACTTCAGGCTCTTGTGGTCAGTAAAGATTTCTACCCTCTCTCCATAAAGGTAGTGCCTCCATATCTTCAATGCAAATATCACTGCTGCTAGCTCCAGATCATGCGTGGGGTAGTTCTTCTTATGGTCCTTCAACTGTCTCGACGCATAAGCAATGACTTTGCCATGTTGCATCAAAACACATCCTAGTCCACTGCCGGATGCATCACTGTAAACAACAAAACCTCCTGACCCTGAAGGAAGAGTCAAGACAGGTGCTGTTGTTAATCTTCTCTTCAGTTCTTCAAAAGCCTTCTGGCAGTCTTCTGTCCATATAAACTCCTGATCCTTTCGTGTTAGCTTTGTCATTGGTTCTGCGATCCTTGAGAAATTTTCTACGAACCTTCGGTAATATCCCGCGAGTCCGAGAAAACTTCTTACCTCTGCAACTGATGTAGGTGTAGGCCAAGTCTCTATCGCCGCAACTTTCTCTGGATCCACTGAAAGTCCTTCTCCTGATATGATGTGTCCCAAGAAAGGCACTTTGTCCATACAGAACTCACACTTACTGAGCTTGGCATATAACTTCTCCTGCCTCAAGGTCTCTAACACGATTCTGAGATGCTCCTCGTGCTCTTCAGGGCTCTTGGAATATATGAGAATGTCATCAATGAATACCACTACGAATTTATCCAAGAATTGATGAAAGACTCTGTTCATCAAACTCATAAACACTGCTGGCGCATTGGTTAAACCAAACGGCATCACCAGGAACTCATAATGCCCATACTTCGTCCTGAAAGCTGTCTTCGGGATGTCTTCCTTCCTCACATTGATCTGATGATAGCCGGATCTAAGGTCAATCTTCGAGAATACCCTTGCACCACTCAATTGATCGAATAGATCATCAATGCGTGGTAAGGGATACCTGTTCTTGATGGTGACAGCATTTAGTGCCCGGTAATCAATACACAACCGTACTGTTCCATCCTTCTTCGGCACAAATAAGATGGGTGCTCCCCAAGGTGAAACACTGGGCCGAATGAAACCCTTCTCCAAAAGATCATCAACCTGTTCCTTCAACTCCACTAACTCCTTAGGTGCTAGCCGATAAACCGATGAAGTGATTGGCTCTGCTCCTGGAGTTAAGTCTATTGTGAATTCTATTTCCCGATCAGGCGGTAAACCTGGAAGATTATCAGGAAATACATCCACAAATTCTGATATGACTCTCGGGTAAACTGTCTCCTCTCCTACAGATAATACCCTAAGAGTAGGCTGAACTCCTTGCTCTACTGCTCCTCGGAGAAACTCAAATTCTGGATGTCCTGGCGGTCTAAATATAACCCGCCCAAGTCGGCAATCAAGAGTCGCATGGTACTGACTTAACCAGTCCATACCAAGTACGGCGTCATAATCCGGCATAGAAAATATCAGAAACTGCGCTCGCATTTCCCGGCCACAAACTACTACAGAACATGATCTACAGACATCACTAACCGGAATAATACCTCCTCCCGTAAGAATCCTCTTCATCTTCGGAAGGGGTGCGGTAGCTACTCTATGGGTGGCTACAAAGCTAGCTGCTATAAATGAATGCGATGCTCCAGAATCAAATAAAGCTACTGCAGGTAATGAAGCTACTAAAATAGTACCTGCGATGACTTCGCCTGCTGTAGCCTCCTCCTCAACAGCTAGTGGGAATGCCTGTGCCCGTCCCTGAGCTGGACCTCTCTGCTGCTGCTGAGCCTGCTGAAATAAGGCTGCCTGTGGTGCCAGTGGTGGTCTCTGCTGATTCCCTCCTGGGGCTGGTGGTCTGACCCCACCAACTCCTGTCTGCTGGCCTCCTGCTGCTGGATAAGCTGGTCGTGGTGCAGGTAATGCTAGTCTTGGTGCTCCGTCCCGGCGCTCAGTACAGTCCCTGGAAAAGTGCTGGTTGGATCCGCAGCTCAAACACAGTCCCAACTTACGCCTGCATTCCTTCTCAATGTGTCCTACCTTGCCGCAGTGGTGACAAGTAGGAAGGGGTCTGTCTCTCTGTGCTGCTCTATCTGGCATACCCCTTTGGGCTCGCTTTGCTGAATCCCCATGTGCTGGCCTGGATGGTGCTGATGTGATAGGCCTCTTCAGATTAGATTCCCTCCTGGTGACGCGCTCCAAGCGTCGGGCTGCTGCAAGGACATCGGTATAAGAGGTAGGTGCTACCGTTCCAATCACTTTCTGAAGCTCGAACTTCAAGCCGTCAAAGAACTTCTCTGCTTTTTCTTCCTCCGTTGAAATCAGTGTTGGGGCAAAGCGGCTCAGGCGAATAAATTCCGCATTGTATTCCTCTACTGACATGCTGCCTTGGATAAGGCGGTTGAACCTGTCTCTGAGCTCTGACCGTGCAATGGCTGGAATGTACATCTCTTGGAAGAGTCTGGAGAACTCTTCCCATGTGACTCGGTCCTGTCCAAGTCTCCTTTCTTCTGCTAACCACCAGTGATGCGCATTATCAGTCAACTGCATTCTGACTGCAGTCATCCACTTCTCTCTTGGAAGTTCAGCGGCTTCCAACTGATGCTGAATGTTGGTGAGCCACTCATGAACTTCCGTTGGCCCTTCTTTACCGGAAAATGTGCGAGGCTTGAGATGACAGAAATCGGTGATAGATCCCGTCGATGTTCTCCTCGCTGCCGGATTTGCCTGCTCCATTGCGGATACCAGGCTGGTCCTCAGATACTCGGCCTCCTGCCGATGGGCCTCTTGCTGAACCTGTTGCTGTGCTTGCATCATAGCATACATCATCTGGAACATTTGTTGCCCGTCCATGGCTTGTCCTGACGGGAATACTGGCATCTGGGGAGTGAACTGTGGTGGTGGTGGAATATCATCTCTCCGGAACCTTGGATTAGGCTGCCCGGTTTGATCACTCTGCGATGCTTGTCCACCATCCCCTGGTGTCACTTCGTCTCCATAAGTAACCACAGCGTCGTGTGGTGTCTCCAAAGGAATATCATCTCTGTTCCCGGAATCCATTGCTCTGCAATCAAAAGATAAACTATGAGAACGCTCAGAGGAATCAATACAGGATGCAGTTCAAGTAACAAAATTCGAGATCGATATAGAGTTCAACAACTGGTTAAATAATGGATGAGATCCTATAGTTCATACTATCCTTAGGGCAGGCTGGTCCGGTCCCTAAGTTGAAACCGAACTATTTAGTCGTAGACCTGCATGGGCCACCACAAAAACCATGTCACGCCCCAGTCCCAAAATACCGTGGGACCAGACGCGTGGCAACGGCCAGCAGTACGCACCGATGGACCAACTCAATATAATGGATCCATCAGGGCATACTTAAGCTGTAAAACAAGTCTACGACAATCATGGCACCACTAATCTCATCCACACAAGATATAAAACATGATCCACCGAATAAATAAAGAATGTAAATCATCAGCAAGTCTCACAAAGTACTTCGGGGAACAACCCGATAAATATCTAGTACAATGGTTCAACAGACCAGAAAGTAAAAGACTGAAATAAATAAATGAAAGCTGAGCATGAACATGGATGCTCAAGAGAAGTCTTCAGCTAAGACCTCGTCCTCAGATGGTGGTACAACTCCTGGATCAGCTCCTGCTCCAGTCCCGTAGATCTCGGGATAAACCACGTCTGTAAAATCTGGGGAACAAAATCCGGATCCAGGTCCTCAGGGGACATAGCAAGGTACAAGAAAGCTCATGCCAATAAATACAGATAAGCAGTGCAGCAAATAAATAACTAAATGAACAATGGGGTAAATATGTAACCATCTAAGTGTAAATGCAAGTGAGAGCATCACTAGTCTCAGGCTGAGCCACTACAAGCTCTGTGTCGGGGAGCCGGTAGCGGTAATAACCGGTAGTGGGTCAGGCTCTGCTACGAGAACCTGCGACCTCTCAATAATAGAAGATATACATAAATACAGCCTGTAGCCTGTGTGTCTCTCCCCACCCAATGTAACCACGCAAATCATGACCACAACGTCTCATGCCCATGTCAAGCGTGATCATAGCTAATGCAACAAGTCATAAGTATCTAAGAGTATAATGTCCATGTCCTGAATCCTATACAGAATTACCACGAATATCTCGGGAAAATCCTGTCTCATGAATAGTGTCAAGTGTCCTGGGTCATATGGTACTTGATAAGACAAGTACGAGAATAAAGTGTCACGAATGTCCATCTCTAGATGACCGTACCCAACACTGCGCACAGTGTCAGCACCCGACTGATAATCGGACGCTAAGTACGTCACACGGTCCTAGGTTGAGCATGCACATCACTACAATAAAGCAAGGAAAATATATAACAATACTGCAGAGTTTGGCAAGGTACACTTGCCTGATGTCCGAATATCAACAACTGTCCTGGTATCTGTGGATCCGGTGGGAACTACTCCAAAAGCTGTAATAAATATCACCATCAGTCTCAGAAGATGTCAAATAGCTGGAAATGCCTGTCCTTACGTCCAATTTGGACACAGGGGCAAAAAGGTCATTTTCGGCCCAAAGCGGGTTCCATATGTGGGCCCACTTTGCACCGAAAAGCGCGTCAGGGTCAAAGGTCTCCAAATTCCTCAAACTCAGTGTCTACAAGTCAGGAACGACGATACGAACCCAACGGAACTTCCAGAATTGGATTCCGATGAGCCGGTCACAAAATCGCCCGTCAAGTGGAGCCGGTGGGGCCCACGATACGTGATTTTGTCAACGTCCTCAGAATCGAACCAAACTTGGCTCACAGGACCAGCGTATTACTACGGATCCGTTGGCGCAAGTTTCGTCTCGATCCGACGTGTGTACACGAAGTTACAGCGTGTTTCAGAATCGACGGATACGGGGTGTCGTCGGCGGATACGCGTTGATTCCGGGGTGCACGCACCTCCGAATCGACTTCTGCGAAAACCCACACGACCGTATCAACGTCGCGCACAGTTTGGTAAAGACCGCGTGCGACCAAGTCGTCCCGATTGGCGGGGCGGACTCAGTTCCGAGGTGAAACAGGGCATTGTTTTTTCTTGTTTTGGATCGCGGTGTACGACCACTACAAGACGCGATGCACCGAGCGAATTGCACGGGCACCGAGAGGGGTATACAGTCTACGCATAGCAATTGACAGAATCGAAATCGGAGTTGCGAGGTGAGAGAAATCAGTACCTGTACAGGGCTCCGTGAGTCTGTTTCCGCGTGTCCGAAAGCCAATTCCGTGTCCTGCGACCGAGTTGCTGTGTCCAGATCTTGGGTTCAGATTGTGTCCGATGCCGCGAGCAGCCGGAGATGGCTAGGGTTTGCTGTGGCCGGCCGGAGGGGATCACTGCGCCGACGGGGTCGGGGACGCACAACCGGAGTTGGGGTCGGGGAACTCACAGCCGGTCGGGGTCGGGGCTGCGTCGCGATGGGGGATAGGTCGGTCCGGCGAGGGGGTCGTGCGGCGTTGACAGCAGGCGGGGCGGCCACCGAGTCGGCTGAGGGCGGCGGCGTCCCGGGGGTCGGGACTGGACGGGTGGCTGCTGCCGGAGTTTGGTCGCCGACGAGCAGCGTCGAACTCGGCCAACTGAGATGGGGGTCGGGCTCGGCGTGAGGGGAGAGAGCGGGCGGCTGGGGTTAAGTCGACGGCGGCGGCGATTACTCGTCCAGGCGGCTACTGTGGGGAACTCGGGGTGGCTGCGGCCTAGGGCACGAACGCCGAGGTACCTTTATAGGGGAACAGTACTTCGGCTGCTAGGGTTCCTAGATGGGTTTCGGGTTGGTTCAGCGGTTTGGGTTAACATCCAAATAGCTAAAGGTCCTCGATACGTTGCTCCGGTGTCCAATAAATTCACCAAAAATTGCCGTGCGTCCGGTTCTCCATTATACACAATAAATTTTTACTTCCAGAATATTTTGACTCCATTAAGCCACACTTAAAATTATTTAACCCACAAACCACAGTGATAAATTCCAGAAAAATACCAAAAATAGGGAAAATTATATAAATCTTATTTCTGAAATTTAGGGTGTTTACAAAACAAGCATTCAAAAACTCAGATTCATTATTAAGTCGTGCAAGAATCAGAGAATGCAGTTCTGCCCACTCACTTTGATTAATCGGTCGGTAACTCTCCGAGAAGACTTCCGTTTGAGCAAGCAAGGCGATATCACTTGTACATAGTGCCGAGCGGGGCACTACATACTTACCCACCAACAAAGAGTTTCGTCCTCGAAACTCAAGGAGAAACTTATACGAAAACATAGAGCAGCGATAGTCCTCATCCTTCACCTTCCTTAATCAAAACACAGCAAATCCAGAAATCACAAATCACATCTCAAGCAATAAAAACAAATCCAGAAAATTTTTGTGCGCATCTTTGAGAATATCTATGGACTTATTGTATGGAACGTTCATTGCAGCACAACACAACTCAGAGTCGGAGGCAACGGAATAGGCAAAGAATCGAGTCGCTCTGATACCATTATGTCACGCCCCAAATCTCCCGCAAGCCCGATAGTTCCCGCTGAACGTGAATCACCACGTTACAGCTCTCCCGCAGGACAATCGTTCTTATTGGGACGTGATGCCGTGCAAGCCTAAGTTGCGCTTGCACAAGGCCAAAGCTTTGAACAAGGGCAAGTAAGCTATTCGATACTGAAGCAGCGGCACACATATTGCAGAAAAGTAAAGAACACAGTGGCATATGAAAATAAGCTCTTTTATTGATAATCAGAAGTGTTACAAGCGGCAAAAGGCCGAGGATACAGATCGCTCAAGCACTCTTCTCTCGATTACAATAACACCGTTCCATACATTATGTCCCTCTATACAAAAGCAGCTCAACTCGGTGCGGCTCAAGGCATCGACTCCAGATTTTCGGTTCCTTGGGATGAGGCACGGCTATCGCTTCCTCGGACGAACGAGCACCTGAGAACAAGTAAACTGTTGGTGGGTCAGCACTTTATGCAAGTACTGGTGAGATAAATCAACTGAACAGAAGCTACACCCCCTGAAACCCACACTAAGTAATCATGTGGCAAAATATTGCATTACTAGTAATCTTGCTAGTTTTACTTAGGTTTATTTCATGCAGTTCAGAACTATAGTCAGATTACATATTTGAAAACATAACTTTGAAACAGTTTTGCATATTCAAACTTATTAGCATACGATCGGGACAGTGTTCTATCGTGCAATGCGCAGCATGTATTGTGCACACAAATCTATCTCTTTGGGCAAAGTTCTTATAGCAGACTGAAATATATCGAATTAAGCCAACATATCAAAACGGACCATCATACTTTAAGCACACAGAAGGACTAACTTATATGAATTCGGTCCCCGAGAAACTCAGGATCGGTAGCGGTAATCCAGCTAACCAATGACTAACATTCTGATACTATTAGCAGCTGAGACCGAGTTTCAGCTCTCCCGCACTAATAGTCATTGTCTGAACGATGCAATGCTTGAAGCACTAACAGATAATCTCTACGATGCAGACAAAATGAATGAGCAGACTTATGTAATAACTCATATTTCTTACCCCATAGCCGAACGGTTATCCCTGCAGCAGACACACAAGTTAGTCACAATTTGCATATTCATAACTTATGTATCAATCACTGGCGTCATCAATCGATAGGTATGCAAGAAGGTAAACCTAGCATGCGCCCTATCTATATGACGGTCCATGGGTCGCCCCATGATTAGCAACAGTTGTCCAAGGTTCAGCTCTTCACTAGCACGCACGGGTGTCGGTAGCTGGCACCCGAGGTCCAGCTCTACCAACACACCCGAGTACTAGCAGCTGTGACATCATGGATTCTGCACCACACTAATAGACATATCGTCCCACTAGACCCCCTTACGGGCCGTATACCTCAGGACGATCCAAAAATCTCTTCCGGACCGAGCGATTCCCAGTGCCCTAGGAATCATTCGAGAGACAAGACCTTGTGCACAAGTTGTCCGAGACCAATGCAATAACATAAACACATAGTGCAAGCAAAACAATGATCAAGCAAAACATATGCAGTCTTAGCGAAACACATCTTATCGAAACGAAGCACACCTTGTCACATTACTAATAACACACCCCACTAGACCCTTGCGAGCCGTATCCTCAGGGCATACTATTAGTCACTGTATTCACATATTTCACTTATAGCAGTTCGATATAGCAAACAGACAAGCGAAACATATCTAGGCAAGCACGATTGATTTCATAGTTTAACATGCAATAACTATCTCTTTCTTAGCATATTCAAAGGGACATATTCGAGCCATTCATTTACTTAACTTTCTTAGCATAGCAAATGTTCGTTCGATAGCTGTGTCGGTGTTTCTAAGCATGCAACATTTCTTATTCTCTTTAGCATAGCAATGGTTCTATCTTATTCTGACAAGCATTCATATTCTCTTAGTTAGGCAGCAGATTCATTTCGATGACAAGCTATGTGAGTTCTCTTATTAGCATACTGAGTCGGTTCTATCATTCTCTTACGAAAACATTCTTCTTAAGCAAACAAGCATTCAAAAACTCAGATTCATTATTAAGTCGTGCAAGAATCAGAGAATGCAGTTCTGCCCACTCACTTTGATTAATCGGTCGGGAACTCTCCGAGAAGACTTCCATTTGAGCAAGCAAGGCGATATCACTTGTACATAGTGCCGAGCGGGGCACTACACCTGGACAAATTCGTGGTTGCGTCTATTGATGACATCTTGATTCCAAGAACCACGCAGGGCACGAGCAACACTCTTTCAACAGGCCCAGCAACAGAAGAGGGCACCACTGCAAGGGCGTGGACAGCTTTCGCGATGACCTTGGAGGACACGCAGACTCGTGGAGTAGCAAATGCGCGTATATTTTTCATAGTTATCTATTCCTAGTATTGCTTTAGCACGTGCCTGTTAGTTCGTGACCTTAGTCTTAAACCTGGTATTTTTTGAACTTGTTAATAATAACCTAGTATGTTTTATAAAGTGATAACCTAGTTTTTCTAAGCTGTAGTTTTCTTGCTTTAACTAGATTTCATTCACTCTGGAAATTGCATAACTTCCATTGCTTAGGAAAATGATGTTTTCATTTCCTATATGTTTTTGCTTAAACCCCCATCCTCTGATTCTCCTGAATCATGATTCTTGATAGTGATGTGCTTCGAACAATGCTTGCAACCGTGTCATCTCTGTTGACCAGTTATTCTTTGATTGCGAGGACGCAATCCTCTTAAGGGGGGTAGATTGTAAATCCCCTGATTTTTCAGGATTTTTTAAAATAAATTTTCAAAATTTTTCTGGAATTTTCTGTGAATTTTCACTAATTAAAATCAAGGTATTTTGGAATTAAATAAATTTAAATATTTTTGTTAAAAATTAAAGTATTATGAAAATAATTTTTTTAGGTGTAAATAAAATATTAGACATATGGTAATTTTTCTGGAATTTATTGGACCCCGAAAATATTTTTTTAAAGACTTAAAAACTAAGTTTTATAAACCCTAAAAAAACCCAAATAAACCCTGTTTATTTTTGAACCAAACCAAACCCTAACTCAGACCCAAACCCTAATTTAAAACCATATTGGGTCGGATCCATACCCGACCCGTACCCTAGCGGGTCGAATCCGAACCCGAATCCAGAACCCGACCCGCAATCCTACCCGACCCGTACTGTAGTTGCTACAGCAACCGTAAACCCCCTGATACCCTAGCCGGGCGTTACGACTTTTTGGCCGTTTCCGACGGCCCCCCGCCTCCTCCGCGGCGGTTTCACTCCCCTCTCCCCGCTAGTAACGCCTCCGCCCCCGCCTTCCCGCGGCGGTTACACTTCTCCCCTCGCCCTATAAGAACCCGCCCAGCCACCGCCGTCTCAACCACCACTGTCACGCCCCAGTCCCAAAATGCCGAGGGACTGGAGATGCGTAGCAATGGCCAGCAGCACGCACCGATGGTTAATCCAATTTAATGGAACCATCAGGGCGTACTTAAGCTGTAAATAAGGTCTACTACACAAGTCACACTAAATCTCATCCATAAAGATAAAGAAATAAACTGCATATTCAAATAGAAATAATGTATCAACAACATCACAGCAAGTCAGTCGGAGCAACAAACCGACTTAAGTCTGAAATAACTGGCTCCATAGGCCAGGGACAAAAGATATAAACATGAAATAAATAAATGAGTACTGGGACAGGCACTCAGGAGAAGTCCCCGGCAGTCACCTCGTCTTCAGTGTTCGGTTCAGCTCCAGCAATAGCTTCAGCTCCGGTCCCGTATATCTCGGGATACTGCTCCTCAGCTAAACCTGGGGACATAATCCATTCCAGGTCCTCAGTGGACATAGCAAGGCACAAGATAAAAACAAGCCAACTGAATAAGCAGTGCAATAAATAAATGAACAACAGGGTAAACTAAGTAACCATCTATGTGATATTCAAATGAGAGCAACACTAGTACTCAGGCTGAGACCGCTACAAGCTCTGTGTCGGGGAGCCGGTAGCAGTAATAACACGTAAAGGGTCTAGCTCTGCTGGAGAGTCTACAACCTCACAATAATAGTAGATATATATATAGAACAGCCTGTAGCCTGTGTGTCTCTCCCCACCCAATGTAATCACGCAAGCCATGACCATAACGTCTCATGTCCATGTCAGCGGGATTATAACTAATGCAACAAGTCATACTGTCTATAATAAATGTCTCTATCAAGTCATGTATCCTATACAGATTCACCACGAATATCTCAGGAGGATTCTGTCCATGATAGTGTCAAGTGTCCTGGGTTATAGGGTACTTGATAGGTCAAGTACAAAGTAAGGGAATCGTAAATCCATCTCTAGATGACGAACCCAACACCGCGTACGGTGTCGGTACCCGACTATGATCGGACACTAGGTACGTCATACGTTCCCTAGGTTAAGCAGTTTAAATCAGTTTATATGAATTTGCACAAGAAATCCAGCAGAGTATTTTTTACAGAAAATATGAAAATAATGACTGCAAGTTTGGCAAGGTGCACTTGCCTGAGGTTTGGATTCCACTTAGGTCCTGGTTTCGGAATTTCCAGAGATGTCTCCGAAAGCTAAAATAAACAGTACCATCACGCTCAGAAGGTGTCAAACAGCTAGGATCGCCTGTCCTTGGGTCCAATTTGGAGACAAGGGCAAAAACAGCAATTTCGGCCCAAAACGGGGTCCACCGGTGGGCCCGCTTTGCACCGAAAACGTGCCAGGGTCAATGGTCTCCAAATTCACCAAACTTAGTGTCAACAGGTCAGGAACGCTGATACGAACCCAACGGAACTTTCAGATTTGAATTCCGATGAGCCGATCACAAAATCGCCCGTCGAGCGGGGCCTGTGGGGCCCACGACACGCAATTTTGTCAACGTTTTCAGAATCGGACCAAACTTGACCCACAGGACCAGCGTATCGCTACGAGTCCGATGGCACAAGTTTCGTCTCGATCCGACGTGTGTGCACGAAGTTAGGGTAAAATGCAGAAAAGGCGGATACGGGGCGAGGTCCGCGGATACGCGTTGATTTCGGTGTGCACGCACACCCGAATCAGCTTCCGCGAAATCCCACACGTCCGTATCGACGAGGCGCATGTATCTGTGAAGACCGCACACGACCAAGTCGTCCCGTTTGGCGGGGCGTACTCAGTTCCGGGGTGAAACAGGGTCTGGTTTTTTCCTGTTTTTGGATCGCGGTGTGCGATCACCACAGGACGCGATGCCCCGAGCGGTTTGTCAGGGCACCGAGAGGGTCATACAGGCTTCGCGTAGAAATTTACGAAATCGAAAACAGAGATCCGAGGTGCAAGTTACGAGTACCTGAAGGGGACCCGAGAAACCGAGTTTTGAGTTGTGTCCGACACGTGTCGGATACCAAATCGAAAGCTAGGGTTAGGGTTTGGGCTGTGTCCGCGCACTGCTGCTGTGTCCGAGGCTTTGGGCCGAACTGCGGTGGCCGGGGTGAACGCTGGTGGCTCTCGCGGAGGGGAGGAGGTCATCGATCGGCCGGCTAGGGCGGCGCCGAGGGGTCGGCCGGCGTCGTGTCCACGCGAGGGTCGGCTCGGCCTGGAAAGGGGGTTTAGCTCTGGAGGAGGAGAAAGAAGAAGAAGGGGAGCTGGAGAGGGGCGGCTCTCGGCGGGTGGGTGGCGGCGCTGGTCTGCGGAGGGCGGCGGGGAGCTAGGGTTGCCGGAGTTAGGTTTGGGGTGAGGAATCTGGAGGAGGAGAAGGGAAGGAGGGGGATTTATAAGGGGGCTGCGGGAGGGCTGGCCGGGGTGTCGTGGCCGAGGGATCCGGAGGGGAGGCGACGTGGTGGTGAGGCGCGGAGGGGAGGCGACGTGGTCGCCGAAAATCGCGGCGCCGGCGGAGTTCACGGGGAGAGGGAGTCGTGGGTGACAGGGGTGATGGAGCGGGTCGGGTCGGGCGGCGGGCTCCAGGTGAGCGGACCCGCCCGACCCGCTAGGGGGTGGAAGCTGGGCTGGGTTCTCTTAGGTGCTGACGGGCTCGGCCCACTGGGCCGGGCCGGGCCCAAAACCAATAAAAAAAAAAATAATTATTATAAATATCAGTAATTAATTAATTTAATTTGGAAATTAGTTTTTAGGCTTTTAAAAATAGGTCTGAGGCCCAATAAAATCCCAGAAAATTACCCTAAGTCTGGTTTTCTATTTTACACCATAAAATCATATTTTTATTTCATTTTAATGTTATTTATTGGCAATTAAAAATTACAAACTCACTACAGGGCCTATGTAAATTACTGAAAATTTGCATATTAATTCCAAAAATAATTTTAAAAAAAATTAGAAAATTTTAGGGTGTTTACAATTTACCCCCCTTAAGAGGATTACGTCCTCGCAATCGAAGGGTAAACAATAAAGACAGAATTTACAGAATTAAAATGCTTAGGTTCTACCTGATTCTGCAAATAGGTGTGGGTAACGCTGCCGCATAATATCTTCTCGCTCCCAGGTCGATTCGCCAGGAGAGTGCTGCTTCCAAGCTACTCGAACCAGCCTGATTGTCTGCCCTCGCAGTGTCTTCTCGCTGGTGTCGAGTATACCCACTGGCTGTTCCTCGTATCTCAGGCTAGGTCCCACTGAAATCTCAGAATGATCAACTATATGGCTTGGGTCCGTCACATATCTCCTCAGTTGTGAGACGTGGAATACGTCATGCACTCCCTCTAAGGATGGAGGTAATGCAAGACGGTAAGCCACCTCACCAATGTGCTCCAAGATATCAAATGGCCCAATGTACCTTGGGCTTAACTTGCCTCTGCTGCCAAATCTGATAGTACCTCTAGTGGGCGAGATCCTCAAAAATACATGCTCTCCTTTCTTGAACTCCAGGGGTCGTCTGTGTGCATCGGCCCAGTGCTTCTGTCTATCCTGGGCTGCACGGAGATGGTTCTGAATCTATTTTACTTTCTCTACTGTCTCTGTTACCAACTCTGGACCCAGTATTTGACGTTCGCCAACGTCGCTCCAGCATATTGGCGATCTGTACTTCCTTCCGTACAGCGCCTCGAAAGGTGCCATCTGAATGCTTGCCTGATAGCTGTTGTTGTAGGAGAACTCTACTAAGTGCAGGTGATCTTCCCAAGATCCTCCGAAGTCCAGTATACAAGATCGCAGCATGTCTTCTAGGATCTGAATTGTGCGCTCTGATTGGCCATCTGTCTGAGGATGATAGGCAGTACTGAACTTGAGCCTGGTGCCGAGACTCTCTTGCATGCTTCGCCAGAAGTGAGATATAAATCTCGAGTCTCGATCTGATATAATACTAACCGGCACTCCATGTAATTTTACGATCTGACGCATATACATGTCGGCTAGTACTTCCGTGGATTGTCCAACTTTGAACGGCAAGAAGTGAGCCGACTTAGTGAGCCGATCCACGATGACCCATACTGCATCCTTTCCACTAGGGCTTCTTGGAAATCCCGTGACGAAGTCCATGGTAATATGCTCCCACTTCCATTCAGGGATGGGAAGTGGCTGCAACATACCTGCAGTCCTTTGGTGCTCGGCCTTCACCTGTTGGCAGACTAAGCATTTTGCCACAAAGCGGGCAATCTCCCTTTTCATTCCATGCCACCAGTAATATTGTCTTAAGTCCCGGTACATCTTGGTTCCTCCTGGATGAACCGAGTATATGGAGCTATGGGCTTCTGTCATCAACTCCTGCCTTAATTCTCCATTTGGAACACATAGGCGATTCCCGTACCTTAATGTTCCGTCCTCGTGGATGCGAAGTCCCGTCTGCAAGCCTACTTCTGTTCTTTCTCTCAGCCTTCGGAATCTGGCATCATTAGGCAAAGCTTCCTTGATTCTCTCCACCAGCAATGACTTCACTTCAATGTTAGCCAGCAAACCATTTTGTCCAGGTAGAACAATCTCTATCTGAAGATCTTGCAAGTCTTGTAATAGCTGAGGCTGCTCCGTTAAGAAATAAGCCGAGGGTTTTTTGCTGAGGGCGTCGGCTACAACATTTGCTTTCCCCGGGTGGTACTGCAGATCGATGTCAAAGTCCACCATCAACTCAAGCCAACGCCTTTGTCTCATATTGAGCTCCTTCTGGGTATAAACATACTTCAAGCTCTTATGATCAGTGAATATCTCGACCTTCTCTCCATACAGATAATGTCTCCAGATTTTTAATGCAAAAATCACTGCAGCTAGCTCCAGGTCGTGCGTTGGGTAGTTCTTCTCGTGGACCTTCAGCTGCCTCGATGCATAAGCGATAACCTTGCCATGTTGCATCAAGACACAACCTAGTCCACTACCGGACGCATCACTATAAACAACAAAACCTCCTGACCCTGAGGGAAGAGTCAAGACTGGTGCTGTTGTTAGACGCCTCTTCAATTCTTCAAAGGTATTCTGGCATTCTTCCGTCCATAGGAACTCCTGATCCTTCCGTGTCAGCTTAGTCATCGGCTCTGCGATTCTTGAAAAATTTTCTACGAACCGTCGGTAATACCCAGCAAGTCCAAGAAAACTTCTCACTTCCGCAACAGAGGTAGGGGTAGGCCAGGTTTCTATAGCAGTGACTTTTTCTGGGTCCACAGACAGTCCTTCACCCGAGATAATATGCCCTAAGAATGGCACCTTGTCCATACAGAACTCACATTTGCTGAGCTTGGCATACAGCTTCTCCCTTCTCAAGGTTTCTAGCACAATTCTAAGGTGTTCCTCGTGCTCTTCGTGGTTCTTGGAGTAGATTAGGATATCATCAATGAATACCACCACGAACTTATCCAAGTACTGATGGAAGACCCCGTTCATCAAACTCATAAATACGGCGGGTGCGTTGGTTAAACCAAACGGCATAACTAGGAACTCATAATGCCCATACTTAGTTCTGAAGGCCGTCTTTGGGATATCTTCCTTCTTCACCCTAATCTGGTGATAACCGGATCTAAGGTCAATCTTTGAGAATACCTTAGCACCACTCAATTGGTCAAACAAAT
Source organism: Iris macrosiphon (assembly GCA_036927795.1). NCBI lineage: Eukaryota > Viridiplantae > Streptophyta > Magnoliopsida > Asparagales > Iridaceae > Iris > Iris macrosiphon. Next base: position 173,527,334 of record JAYESA010000003.1, read on the forward strand.
CATCAATGCGTGGTAATGGGTACCGGTTCTTAATAGTTACAGCATTAAGGGCTCTGTAATCAATGCACAGTCGTACAGATCCGTCCTTCTTGGGTACAAAAAGTATAGGTGCTCCCCAAGGTGAAATACTGGGCCGGATAAATCCTTTCTCCAGAAGGTCGTCCACTTGTGTTTTCAGCTCCACTAACTCCTTAGGTGCTAGCCGATATACCGATGAAGTGATAGGTTCGGCTCCTGGAGTTAGGTCTATTGTGAATTCTATCTCCCGATCAGGTGGTAAACTTGGAAGGTCGTCGGGAAATACATCCACAAATTCCGTTATGACTCTTGGATAACTTGAATCTTCTTCTACAGTCAATACCCTAAGAGTTGGCTGGACCCCTTGTTCTACAGCTCCTCGTAGAAATTCAAACTCAGGAAGGCTAGGGGGTCTAAATATCACTTTTCCAAGCCGGCAATCCAGTGTCGCATGGTACTGACTTAACCAGTCCATACCAAGTACAATATCGTAATCAGGCATAGAAAAGATCAAAAATTGGGCTCGCATCTCTCGGCCACAGACTACTACCGAACATGATCTACAAGTATCACTAACCGGGATAATTCCACCTCCCGTTAGTATTCTCTTCATCTTCGAGAGAGGTGCGGTAGCTATTCTATGTGTGGCTACGAAGCTAGCAGCAATAAATGAATGCGAAGCTCCAGAATCAAATAATACTACAGCAGGAATTAAAGCTACTAATATGGTACCTGCTATCACTTCGCCTGCAGTAGCTTCCTCAGTGACTGCTAGTGCATATGCCTGACCTCGTCCCTGAGCGGGACCCCTTTGCTGACGAGCTTGTTGGAACAATGATGCCTGAGGTGGTAGAGGTGGCCTGGCTCCTCCAGGCCCTGTCTGAGTTGCTCCCCCAGCTGGAAGAGCTGCAGGTGGAGCTGGTCGATTCGGAACTCCCTCTCGACGTTCCGAGCAGTCCTTTGAGAAGTGTTGTCCAGATCCGCAAACCAGGCAGAGTCCCAGCTTGCGTCGACATTCCTTTTCAATATGTCCTACCTTGCTGCAGTAGTGGCAAGTAGGCAGGTTCTTAGTTGCTGCTCTTGGAGGCGGGCTCTTCTGGGGCCGTTTAGCAGATTCCCCTGGTGATGACTTAGACGGTGCTGAGAAGAAGGGACGTTTCAGGCTTGATTCCCTCCGAGTAACGCGCTCCAGCCGACGTGCTGCAGCTAGGACGTCGGTGTAAGAGGTGGGCGCGACCGATCCGATTAACTTCTGAAGCTCGAACCTGAGCCCATCAAAGAACTTTTCCGCCTTCTCCTCTTCGGTAGGAATTAGCGAAGGGGCGAAGCGGCTCAGGCGAATGAATTCGGCGTTATATTCCTCCACCGTCATGTTGCCCTAGATCAGGCGGTTGAATCTGTCTCGGAGTTCTGACCGAGCCACAGCAGGGATGTACATTTCCTGGAAGAGTCTGGAGAACTCCTCCCAGGTAACCTGGTCATGCCCGAGCCTTCTTTCTTCGGACAGCCACCAATGATGCGCGTTGTCCGTCAGTTGCATCCTGACGGCAGTCATCCATTTGTCCCTTGGTAGTTCGGCGGCCTCCAACTGATGCTGTGTGTTTGTAAGCCATTCATGCACTTCAGTTGGTCCTTCCTTGCCCGAGAAGGTACGGGGCTTGAGTTGACGGAAATCCGTAATAGATCTCGTCGCTGGCCGCCTATTTGGTGGATTTGTATGCTCCAATGCTGCGACCAGGCTGTTCCTTAGGTTCTCGGCCTCTCGGCGTTGGGTCTCCTGTTGAATCTGTTGTTGTGCCTGCATCATGGCGTAGAACATCTGGAACATTTGCTGACCGTCCATTGCCTGTCCTGGGGGAAAGACAGGCATCGCAGGGGGAAACTGGGGAGGAGGCGGGATGTCATCACGCCTGAACCTGGAACTTGGCTGGCCAGTTTGGTTGCTCTGAGAGGATTGTCCTCTGGTATCCGGCGTCGTTCCAGCTTCGCAGGTAAACCCTGCTTCAGTCGGTGTTCCCAAGGGGGTCTCTTCACCACTTCTGGGATCCATATCTCTGCACCAAAAGGAAACAATGAGAACGCACAGAGGAATCAAAATAGGATGCAATTCAAGCAATTAAATTGAATTCGACATAGAGTTCAAAAATGATTCAATCAATGGATGAGATCCTATAACCTATCTTATTGCAGGCATGTTCGGTCCCTAAGTTGAAACCGAGCAATTTAGTTTGGACCTGCATGGGCCACCACAAAAACCATGTCACGCCCCAGTCCCAAAATGCCGAGGGACTGGAGATGCGTAGCAATGGCCAGCAGCACGCACCGATGGTTAACCCAATTTAATGGAACCATCAGGGCGTACTTAAGCTGTAAATAAGGTCTACTACACAAGTCACACTAAATCTCATCCATAAAGATAAAGAAATAAACTGCATATTCAAATGGAAATAATGTATTAACAACATCACAGCAAGTCAGTCGGAGCAACAAACCGACTTAAGTCTGAAATAACTGGCTCCATAGGCCAGGGACAAAAGATATAAACATGAAATAAATAAATGAGTACTGGGACAGGCACTCAGGAGAAGTCCTCGGCAGTCACCTCGTCTTCAGTGTTCGGTTCAGCTCCAGCAATAGCTTCAGCTCCGGTCCCGTATATCTCGGGATACTGCTCCTCAGCTAAACCTGGGGACATAATCCATTCCAGGTCCTCAGTGGACATAGCAAGGCACAAGATAAAAATAAGCCAACTGAATAAGCAGTGCAATAAATAAATGAACAGCAGGGTAAACTAAGTAACCATCTATGTGATATGCAAATGAGAGCAACACTAGTACTCAGGCTGAGACCGCTACAAGCTTTGTGTCGGGGAGCCGGTAGCAGTAATAACACGTAAAGGGTCTAGCTCTGCTGGAGAGTCTACAACCTCACAATAATAGTAGATATATATATAGAACAGCCTGTAGCCTGTGTATCTCTCTCCACCCAATGTAATCACGCAAGCTATGACCATAACGTCTCATGTCCATGTCAGCGGGATTATAACTAATGCAACAAGTCATACTGTCTATAATAAATGTCTCTATCAAGTCCTGTATCCTATACAGATTCACCACGAATATCTCAGGAGGATTCTGTCCATGATAGTGTCAAGTGTCCTGGGTTGTAGGGTACTTGATAGGTCAAGTACAAAGTAAGGGAATCGTAAATCCATCTCTAGATGACGAACCCAACACCGCGTACGGTGTCGGTACCCGACTATGATCGGACACTAGGTACGTCATACGTTCCCTAGGTTAAGCAGTTTAAATCAGTTTATATGAATTTGCACAAGAAATCCAGCAGAGTATTTTTTACAGAAAATATGAAAATAATGACTGCAAGTTTGGCAAGGTGCACTTGCCTGAGGTTTGGATTCCACTTAGGTCCTGGTTTCGGAATTTCCAAAGATGTCTCCGAAAGCTGAAATAAACAGTACCATCACGCTCAGAAGGTGTCAAACAGCTAGGATCGCCTGTCCTTGGGTCCAATTTGAAGACAAGGGCAAAAACGGTAATTTCGGCCCAAAACGGGGTCCACCGGTGGGCCCGCTTTGCACCGAAAATGTGCCAGGGTCAATGGTCTCCAAATTCACCAAACTTAGTGTCAACAGGTCAGGAACGCTGATACGAACCCAACGGAACTTTCAGATTTGAATTCCGATGAGCCGATCACAAAATCGCCCGTCGAGCGGGGCCTGTGGGGCCCACGACACGCGATTTTGTCAACGTTCTCAGAATCGGACCAAACTTGACCCACAGGACCAGCGTATCGCTACGAGTCCGATGGCGCAAGTTTCGTCTCGATCCGACGTGTGTGCACGAAGTTAGGGTGAAATACAGAAAAGGCGAATACGGGGCGAGGTCCGCGGATACGCGTTGATTTCGGTGTGCACGCACATCCGAATCAGCTTCCGCGAAATCCCACACGTCCGTATCGACGAGGCGCACGTATCTGTGAAGACCGCACGCGACCAAGTCGTCCCGTTTGGCGGGGCGTACTCAGTTCCGGGGTGAAATAGGGTCTGGTTTTTTCCTGTTTTTGGATCGTGGTGTGCGATCACCACAGGACGCGATGCCCCGAGCGGTTTGTCAGGGCACCGAGAGGGTCATACAGGCTTCGCGTAGAAATTTACGGAATCGAAAACAGAGATCTGAGGTGCAAGTTACGAGTACCTGAAGGGGACCCGAGAAACCGAGTTTCGAGTTGTGTCCGACACGTGTCGGATACCAAATCGAAAGCTAGGGTTAGGGTTTGGGCTGTGTCCGCGCACTGCTGCTGTGTCCGAGGCTTTGGGCCGAACTGCGGTGGCCGGGGTGAACGCTGGTGGCTCTCGCGGAGGGGAGGAGGTCGTCTATCGGCCGGCGCCGAGGGGTCGGCCGGCGTCGTGTCCACGCGAGGGTCGGCTCGGCCTGGAAAGGGGGTTTAGCTCTGGAGGAGGAGAAAGAAGAAGAAGGGGAGCTGGAGAGGGGCGGCTCTCGGCGGGTGGGTGGCGGCGCTGGTCTGCGGAGGGCGGCGGGGAGCTAGGGTTGCCGGAGTTAGGTTTGGGGTGAGGAATCTGGAGGAGGAGAAGGGAAGGAGGGGAATTTATAAGGGGGCTGCGGGAGGGCTGGCCGGGGTGTCGTGGCCGAGGGATCCGGAGGGGAGGCGACGTGGTGGTGAGGCACGGAGGGGAGGCGACGTGGTCGCCGGAAATCGCGGCGGCGGCGGAGTTCACGGGGAGAGGGAGTCGTGGGTGACAGGGGTGATGGAGCGGGTCAGGTCGGGCGGCGGGCTCCGGGTGAGCGGACCCGCCCGACCCGCTAGGGGGTGGAAGCTGGGCTGGGTTCTCTTAGGTGCTGACGGGCTCGGCCCACTGGGCCGGGCCGGGCCCAAAACCAATAAAAAAAAAAATTATTATAAATATCAGTAATTAATTAATTTAATTTGGAAATTAGTTTTTAGGCTTTTAAAAATAGGTCTGAGGCCCAATAAAATCCCAGAAAATTACCCTAAGTCTGGTTTTCTATTTTACACCATAAAATCATATTTTCATTTCATTTTAATGTTATTTATTGGCAATTAAAAATTACAAACTCACTACAGGGCCTATGTAAATTACTGAAAATTTGCATATTAATTCCAAAAATGATTTTAAAAAAAAAATTTAGAAAATTTTAGGGTGTTTACAACCACTCTCCCTTGATCACCCTCTGCCGCCACCGTACCTCGGCCGCCCTGTCGTCTCCCAAACCACCAACGCCACCACCGTAAGCCTCCAGCTCCACCGCCTTCCTCCACCAACACCACTCCACCCGAGCCCCGAGCCTCCGCCGAGGATCCCCGAGCTCCACCGCCAGCAACTCAGCCCCCATAGCTCCGCCATCACCAACACCCCATAGCTACCTCCTTCCTCCGCCTGACCCGCCTCCGTCTCCACCGGCTACCGCCAACTCTCCTCCGCCGCGTCTCCCCTCCGTCATCTCTCCTGGATCGACCTAGCCGCCACGACGAGCTCCGCCAGCACGCCGCCACTCCAGCTCCGGCAGCCCCCAACTCCAGCTCCGCCAGCACCCCGCCACGAGCAGCCACCTCCTCCGTCGTGACGACCGTAGCAGCTCTGGTGAGCAGTGGCCGGAAACCTAGCCGCCACCGTATCGCGACGTCTCACGAGGACGTATTTTCCAATCTTTTCGGAGCCCTGTTCAGGTGACTGTTTCTCTCTCCTTGCTGCCCCGTTTTTCGTTCCGTCTGATGTGACGCATAGCCTGCGTGACGCTCTCGATACCCGTACAATTTGCTGGGTGTGTCACGTCCTGTGGCGATCGTAAACTGCGACCCAAAATCAGGAAAATTATTATCCTGTTTTTCCCGAAACTGAGTGTGCCCCGCTGAACGGGACGACTTGGTCGTGTGCGAACTTCACCGAAGGTTGCGTGTCGTTAATACGGACGTGTGGGATTTTGCAAAAGTTGATTTGGATGTGCGCGTACACCGAAATCAATGCGTATCCGTCGACAACACCCCGTATCGGCCCTGTTCTGGAACTCGTTGTAACTTCGGGTATGCACGTCGTATCAAAATAAAACTTATGCCATCAGACTCGTAGCAATACACTGGTCTTGTGACCCAAGTTTGGTTTTATTCTGAGAATGTTGACAAAATCGCGTATCGTGGGCCCCACGGCTCCACTTGACAGGCAATTTTGTGATTGACTCATCGAAATTCAGTTTTGAACATTTTGTTGGGTTCGTATCATCGTTCTGGACTTGTTGACACTAAGTTTGATGAATTTGGAGAACATTGTCTCTGGCACATTTTTCGATACGAAGTGGGCTACATGTGGACCCCGCTTTGACCAGAAACTGTCACTTTTGTCCCTGTGTTCAAATTGGACTCAAGGACAGGCAATTCTAGCTATTTGATGTCTTCTAAAACTGATGGTAATATTTATTTCAGCAACCGGAGGAGTACCTGCAAATTTCGCTGATACTGGAGCAGCAGTTGGACACCAAACCCCAAGCAAGTGTACCTTGCCAAACTTGCAGTACCTGCTTCATATTGTTATCTTGATTTATTTATATGATATAAATGTTCAATCTAGGACCGTGTGACATTACTTAGCGTTCGAATAATATTCGGGTGCCAACGTCGTACGCAGAGTTGTGTAATGTCACCTAGATATGGACATCGAGACCCTATACATTCTCGTGCTTGCATTATCAAGTACGTCCTACCACAGGGCACCTGATACTATTCATGAGACATAATCTTCCTGAGATATTTATGGTGATTCTGTATAGGTTACAGGATTCGTGACATGGATATTACTTATGCTTAACTATCATTATGACTCGCTGCATTAGTTAGAGGTCATGATCTTGCATGTTATGGACATGAGACGTCGTGGACATGAGACGTGTGATTACATTAGGTGGGGAGAGACACACCATACTATAGGCTGATTTTTGATATATATACTATACTACTGGAGGTGCTTTGGCACATATACTGGAGTCGTTATACTACTTGCTTTGGCATATATACTGGAGTCGTGATACTACTTGCTTTGGCATATATACTGAAGTCGTAATACTAATGCTGCTATGGGTTTCCCCAACATAGAGCCTATAGTAGTTTCAGCCTAAGTATGATTAATGCTCTCATTTGCATAACACCTAATTGGTACTTAGTTTACCCTTTGATACATTTTATATGCTGCATTTATTCTGGCATGCTATTTCTTGTACCTTGTTACGTCCCTCTGAGGACCTGGTCCCTTGCCAGTTTTGCAGCATAGACCGTTGTGGAGCCTGTGTGGAGTTGCTGATGTGTGTTGCTTGGTCTTGTAGGAATTTGTGTCAGGTACTTATATCATTTCTTCCGAAATATTGGTTATTATTCATATTGTTTATTCATCTGCTGATATAGCCTAGTTTTATGGACTCATATTCCTTTCTCGAGTCTATTCGAGCTTATGTGTTACTGGCGGCCGACTTTAGCACATGTAGCTTATTCTTGTATATTTCGTTCATTGTGGACTGAAGCATAGATATATATATATATATATATATTTACTTGATTATATAGATAGTGACCCTTCTATTACAGCTTATACGTATTCGAATCGGACCAGAGTCTGGTCGAATGCGTAGGTGGCATGTTACGTATTTCTAGTCCTACGTGTTTTGGGACTGGGGCGTGACACTTTCAACTTCATTTTTTTTCATCTTCACTAATTTCTAAACAACTACACTTCTCCTTTCATAACCTAACCCTTTCTACCACCACATCACGACATCGCTACAATCCCGCCCTCGAGACGTGGTCTGAGCCCGATCTCCTCTTCTTCTATATCGACCAAGCCCAAGACCGATCTGCTTCTACCATTTTTATTTACGTTGTTAATATATCATAACCATAATCCTAAATTTTACGATTAAATTAAGGTTATTTAAATTAGAAAATTGTTGTTAGTTTGTTCATATCCTAATTTGGGGGTGTACAGGCTTCATTAAATAGAGTATTATGCATCTTGAATTAGTCTAATTTTAGTTTTTAAAGTTGGTTACGAGAATATTCCTGTCACTACCACATTCCGAAACCAGGGGCATTTTCGACTTTTTATAATATTTAATATTATTGTAGTTATAATTAATTAATTGCATAAATAGTATATATTTAAATTAAATAACTGTGTGATGTGTACTTTAATATATTATATTATAGACAGTGTTCATTGTGTTTGTGATGGTAGACTTGACCTAGAAGCCAGTAGATGAGCACCTGTCGGAGTTATGGAATTTTGAGGTTAATTGTTTTATTTTAGAATTAATTCATTGGAGGTGTAATTAATTACTGTATTTTATTTAATATTTTGCGCTTTGCCTTTCCTTCGATATATGGAGCACTACCCTGACTCTTGTCTCCCAACAAATTTCACAATCTTACCCTAGACATGCCCGCCTTCCATTCTACTATTTTTGTAACTCATAATTATGCTCTTTGTGCATTATTTCTAGCCGCACAAAAATCGTCGCGGACGTTATTTTTAAATTCCTATTTTGTATCATTGTGCGTTCCAATCGAAAATTGGAGGCCATCTTGACCTATTTTTCGTGCGGCCCAAATTAGGGAAATATTCTGTTCTGAGTCTTCTTCAATATTGGTATTGATGACCTGACCTGATTTTGGCTCCATGTACTCCTAATTAATTGTTGAACACAACTTGCATTTATTCCTATTTAAATTGAGGATACCATTTTATCTGATTCTAAAATCCCAATTTAATTCCAGTGCCTTGTAAATTGAGCCCATGCCGATCATATAGCGTCCCCTGACCCTACAAAATATCGGACACCGAATCGCCCGCCAAATTTTCGTCATTTCATGTGTTTGTGCAATTTCCCAAATTTAAGGGGGCTAAATTGCAAATTGGCATTTTGTGGCCTCACCCAATTATTTTAAACCAATGAGAGAGCCTATTAATTTTTAATTAAAAACCCTCATCCCTACATGAATTATTTCCTCATGTTCAATCCTAGCCACCCATTCCAGGGATGCATCCTCACCCTCCATCAAAATCCCCTCATCCCTATTTAATGTCATGTCTACCTCAACCCTAATCCCTAGAAACCTAGGTTTTCCCCCACCTCACAAGCCTCCAAATTCCTCAAGCCTCCATCTCCCCTCAACCCAACGTAGGAAATTTCTTTTTCTTTTTCTTCTCTTCTTCTTCTCTTTTCTTTTCTTCTTCTCCTTCTTCCTTCCTTTTTCCTTATTGTTTTTATTGAAATTTGAATTCAATAAGGGGGGGACACTGTTCACCCATTCCCCCCATACTGTTCAATCTCCGGCGGCCTGCAGTAGTTCCCGGCGGCCGCTGCTCCATCACCACTGAGCACCGGCAACCCTCCCTACAGTCGGCCGACCTCCACCTCACATCCTCCTCCCCATCTTCACTGCCCAGCCCCGGCGAACGACGGAGCCCGATCCCCGACGGCCGCTGCTGCTCCTCTCTGCGGTGAGCTCCGGCGCCAGCGCTCCATCGGTTCCCTCCAGCGGGCTCCCCATCCATCTCCTCCCTGCTGCGTTTCCATCACCAACCATCACTCTCCGACTTCCCGTACACTCCGGCGGAGCCGACTGCTCTCCCCGTCCGGCCATCTCTCCGGCCGACCCCCCTGCTGTAAGCTTCTCTTCTTCCTTCTTCCTTCTTCTTTCTCCCTGTGCATATATATATATATATGTGTTAATATAATTATGTATAAGTAATTGTATATAAATTAATTAATGTATATAATTAAGGATGATTGTATATTGTTAATCAATGTATAAGTGTATGTAAATATTAGCATGTATATGTATAGCATTTAATTAATTAATGTATATACTAGTATATATTTTGTATATATTAATAAATATATAGTATTGTGTATGTATTTTATATATATATACATATGTTCTCTATTTTTATGTATATGTAGGCAAACATATATATATTTTGCATATACATATTTAATATCATATGTAAAATAATGTATTGGTATACATTAATATGTATAGTATATAAGAAATTAGTAATGTATATTTTAATATATGTACATGTATATTTTATTTTTCATTAAATGTTAAACATGTATTAAATATGTATTTTTAGTATTTAATATTATATATATAATGTATTGGCATATATATATATATATATGTATATATATATATTTTATAAACCCTTGGCATGTTTTTAATGTATATACACATATATTGTATATGTGTTTAATTTGATTGATGTAAATACGTGTTTTACTATAAAGTATATTTTTAATATATATATACATTGCATATGTATTTAATTTGATATATATAGATATATTGTAAGTATATATGTTATTTAAGATATGTATATTACGTATCTATCTACTAGGTGACCAGTATCATACCTAGAGAAGGCCCTGAATTCAGTGTTTTAGACTGTGTTAGTGTAGCATCTGATGCAAATATGGTTTTGCTTGTGATGTGGTTCTAGGACTGCTACTTCACCCAGGGGATACTCTGGAACAGGACACCAATAATTACCAGCTAAGGACCCGAGGCAAGTACATTCTCTGATAATTTTCAATTCTTGATAATTTCTATAAATCCAATGATCTTGAAATGTTACAACTGAATCCTTGACACTGTGCTACACGGACTAGTATAGCTTGGATCTGCAGTCATGAGATGTTACCTTGATTTTTGTATTGACATTATACACGATATTGACATTGACATTGACTTTAGACATTGATAATTAGACATTGTACATAATATATTAGACAATGTTCGTGTATTCGTGATGTGTCATGATTGAATCCACAGTACTAGTTGGGGGCGGAGAAATTGTTAGTAAGAAATGTGATCAAATACCCATTGTATAATTAAATATTATTGGTGTTAATCATACCCCCACGTATGATTAGCCAGACTGTAGCAATCGTACATGTTCCCAAGCCGATCACATTTTGAAACTACTATTTCAAACACTTAGAATAGATTACAGTTCCCTATTTTAATCATATACTACATCACCCGTATATGATACTGTTCCTTGTTCTTTTTATTTTCATACATGCACTGACTGTATCATATTGCCTATTGCCTGTCTTTCTTTACATTGCCAGTCTCTCTTAAATTGCCATTGCATTTATTTCACTGTCTTCTCAGTAGCTAGCATGACATGTTTTATTGTATTATAGACATTATCAATTAATGGAACTGTTATTTGAGAGTGTTGCTTTGCTCCTTCCTGACTGGAAATATTTTTCCAGACTATGCCTTAGAGGACCGCTGTCCGACACTTATGGACCATATGGTGAGTAGCTGCAGACTTGGTAGTAGTTGTGATTCCGGGAGGTCTAGCCGGAATCACTAATTCTTCTAGTTTTATGTTTAGTTCTTTTAGTAGACTATTTGGTACCGGATTTGTCTCCGGCCTTTTGATGATTTTTGGATATTGTTGAGTTAGAATATTACTTGTTGACTTGTGTTGTGTTTAATTATAAAATTTTTGTTCAAATCTTATCGTGCTAAATTCCGTGATTGAGTATGTGTTCATTTTTATTTGTGTCATCCGTGCCTCATAATGGAGATTGGATGCTTGCGTGACATTAGTTAGATAGTATCCAGACCTTGACAGCGTTCTACCGCCGACACTGTGGCGTAGGCTGGACGTACCCACGCACTCGTGCCCCTAAACTGGGTGCGGGTCGTGACACGTTTTTAGTGGTGGCCCATGCAGGTCTGACTTCGCATTTAGAGCGATGTCGTGGTAGTGTGACATCCTTGTTATACTACTGCGTGCCTGCGATAGAATCTAGGACATAGGATACTAGGACGAGAGCAAATATTCAATCACAATTTCTTGAGAGATTCCTGGGATGACCCCTGAGAATCTTGTTAAAACTTTCTATTTAAAATTATTCCCTTGTTCCGTCCATTCTCATTTGTTGATATTGATTTGATTATTGTTGATTAGATATTTAATTAGGATCTTGGGTTCATTATAAGGTTTGATTTTATATTAAGATGAGTTTATAGACTGATTTATGGTATTATTTGATGATGCCCGTCAATGAGGACAGTGAAAATGATTAACATTAGAGCTATTGGGCTACAGAAGGTGGATTTAAAATTTTTAATTGAAGATTGAAAATGAATTTCAAATTTTTGAATTCTGAGAAGATTGAGATTGTTATAAAAATTTTTATTTTGAAGATTTCAATGAATTGCAAAAACTTTGAAATTGAGGAGTTGAAATATGGTTATTAAAAATTATTTTTGAGGAATTCAGATTCAATTTGATGAACCTAGACAAGTCTGTAAGGATCTTTAAGGTGATTAAGTTTTACTTCAGTATTTAGATAATTGACCTTGAGGAAAGTGTATGCATTTTTACTTTAAAAATTTATTCGAGAAGTTATTTCGAAGAATTTTATTTGAGGATGAGATCTTATAGTAAGAGAGATATATTAGTATATAAGTAGGTGAGATGCATGTGTAAGGATATGTTGGTTGAGCATGATTGAGATTCACTGCAAACTGACTTGGGTTTTCATCTAGGATTGTATTAGAGAGTGCAGTCCTTAGTATAGTGTGTTGCATTTGATATGCACTTGAGTGATAAGGATAACTAGCATCAACTGTTGCAGTAGGTAAGGAAGCTAGCAGTGAAAGTGTTTGTGACAGAACTGTGATACCTAGGGGATAGAGATATCAGACCATGGATGCATCTTTGACCTGTGCAATCAACTAGGGTTTATTTCCAATCTTTTACCTTGAATGTTGCTTCCTTAGAACTGTACTGTCCTTCCTTGATAATATCACATTTTTGCCTTAATTGATTCTTTGGGATCTGTCTTCAGGATGTCACCGAAGACACGATCTATGAGAGCGGGAACACCAGCTTTAGAGGGGTCTGCCACCTCTCCACCTGATGGACAGACATCCGTAGTTCCTCCTACATCTCCGATACATGTGGGAGTTTCTACACTTTTCGGGGATCCTTCTTCCCCACCTGTTCAGAGGATAGCCGCAGCTGTGACGGACAACCTTCCTCCTCCACCGACTCTGATTCCCGGAGGTTTGCCCATTGACGGAACGCAGATGTTTACCTTGATCCAAGGCATGGTAGATGCCCAGAGAGTGGCGGCAGATGCTCAGCGAGTTCAAGCTGAGGCTCAGAGGGTGCAAGCAGAAGCGCACCAGGCACAAACCGAGCTGATGAGAGAGAGCATGGAGAACGCTCACCAGATGGCACTACAGGCAGTTGAGAGAGTTGCCCAGCAGTACCCTGGCCAGTGGCAGCCAAGGGCATTTCAGTATCAACAGCAGTACCCGGCACCAGTTCCTGTACAGCAGGATCAACGAACTTGTCATTTCTGTAAGAAGCCAGGTCACCTTTGAAAGAACTGTAGAACGAGGCTGGGACTTTGTTTGCACTGTGGCGCTGCGGGACATCGAGTAAGGGATTGTCTTCGAGTTCCTTATCTTTCCGACCAGCGCGCAGCTCCAAATTATAGAGATCCAGTTAGGCTACCCGTGGAACCGTATATTGCTCAGCACCCGCAAAGGGAACCACCCTAGCAGGGCAGGCATTTGCGATGACGGTCGAGGAGACCGATACTGCAGGTAATGTGTTAGCAGGTTCTGTTCGTTCCTTCCTTCTGTTTCTATCTACTTGATTGATTGATTGATTCCTTAGTACCGTAGTTGCATGCATGATTTCTTGTTATAATATAGTTAGTAGTACCCCTGATACAGAGACTGCAATACCATGACAAAGACACCATGATCATACATATTTCCCTTAGGTTACATGTTGTATGGTTGTAGGTAGAATTCTCTTAGACTTTGATTGTGGAGGATTTAACTGTAGTAAAGATTAACGAAGAGGTTATGACTTGACAAAGAGAGACAAGGTGCCTAAAATTTTGAGGAAAAATATTAAATTAAATAAGGAGTTGGGATGCGTAATTGAAGTTTTGTTAAATCATTGATTTTAAGAAGATTATGAAATGATTGAATTTATCATTAAATTTGAGGAATTTAAGAAGGCCATCGATATATTTATTGGACTGCAAGTTATGAACTTATATCTTGAATATTGTATTGGAGGTTTCATAAGTATTACATCGTTGCATATTATGTGGAAAAAAAAATCGAGGGATAAGAACACAAATGGATTAGTGTTGAATTCAAATTTGGGACGAGATTCAATTTTTGAAATATGCACTGATTGGATTTCAATTAGAGGATTGAATATTAAATTCTTGTATTTCGTTATTAACTTAAAATTTTGAAGGATATTGTGATAAGAATGGGATTTGATTTTATATTTGAAGGTTTTTAGGGATATGATATTTATAGAATTTTGAAAAAATTATTGTGAAATAACAATATGGAGTAGTTCATGATTATATGATTTGAGGAATTTAATTTTGATGGTAGTAAATACATAAATAAAACAATCGAGGATTTTAAAAAAAAAAAATTCGAGGATAAACATTGAATTAAATAAAGGGTCAAGAATTTAACATGGCAGAATTTATGACTTATTAATTCCAGGAAGATTATGACATGTTTAAGTTGGTTATTAATTTGGAAATTTTGGGAGGTTTATCAATGTATTTATTTAATTGCAAGTTATGAATTTTAGAACTTTATATTTGGATGTCACATTTAGAGAATCCTTAAATATCATATTGTTGAGTATTTTGAGGAAGAGGAAATCGAGAAATAAAATTTAGATGGACTGATGTTGAATTCAAAACTTGTGGGACGAGATTACAATTAAATATGCGCATTGATTAAATCAACTTTGAGGAATGGATATTAAATTTCGCGTATTGAATTAGTAACTAAAAATTTCAGGAAATTTTTGATAAATGGACTTTGATTTTATTTCGAGGATTTTTCAGGTTATGCAATAATTTTTAAATTTTGAAATTGTGAAAAGACCTTGTGGATTATTAATTGATTCGTGGTTGATGAATTTAAAAATTTGAGGGAAATAATAATGTGTATGAATAAATGCTACCTTGAGGATTTAAATTTCGAGGACGAAATTCTTTTAAGGTGGGTAGACTTGTCACTACCACATTCCGAAACCAGGGGCATTTTCGACTTTTTATAATATTTAATATTATTGTAGTTATAATTAATTAATTGCATAAATAGTATATATTTAAATTAAATAACTGTGTGATGTGTACTTTAATATATTATATTATAGACAGTGTTCATTGTGTTTGTGATGGTAGACTTGACCTAGAAGCCAGTAGATGAGCACCTGTCGGAGTTATGGAATTTTGAGGTTAATTGTTTTATTTTAGAATTAATTCATTGGAGGTATAATTAATTACTGTATTTTATTTAATATTTTGCGCTTTGCCTTTGCTTCGATATATGGAGCACTACCCTGACTCTTGTCTCCCAACAAATTTCACAATCTTGCCCTAGACATGCCCGCCTTCCATTCTACTATTTTTGCAACTCATAATTATGCTCTTTGTGCATTATTTCTAGCCGCACAAAAATCGTCGCGGACGTTATTTTTAAATTCCTATTTTGTATCGTTGTGCGTTCCAATCAAAAATTGGAGGCCATCTTGACCTATTTTTCGTGTGCCCAAATTAGGGAAATATTCTGTTCTGAGTCTTCTTCAATATTGGTATTGATGACCTGACCTGATTTTGGCTCCATGTACTCCTAATTAATTGTTGAACACAACTTGCATTTATTCCTATTTAAATTGAGGATACCATTTTATCTGATTCTAAAATCCCAATTTAATTCCAGTGCCCTGTAAATTGAGCCCATGCCGATCATATAGCGTCCCCTGACCCTACAAAATATCGGACACCGAATCGCCCGCCAAATTTTCGTCATTTCATGTGTTTGTGCAATTTCCCAAATTTAAGGGGGCTAAATTGCAAATTGGCATTTTGTGGCCTCACCCAATTATTTTAAACCAATGAGGGAGCCTATTAATTTTTAATTAAAAACCCTCATCCCTACATGAATTATTTCCTCATGTTCAATCCTAGCCACCCATTCCAGGGATGCATCCTCACCCTCCATCAAAATTCCCTCATCCCTATTTAATGTCATGTCTACCTCAACCCTAATCCCTAGAAACCTAGGTTTTCCCCCACCTCACAAGCCTCCAAATTCCTCAAGCCTCCATCTCCCCTCAACCCAACGTAGGAAATTTCTTTTTCTTTTTCTTCTTCTTCTCTTCTTCTTCTTCTTCTCTTTTCTTTTCTTCTTCTCCTTCTTCCTTCCTTTTTCCTTATTGTTTTTATTGAAATTTGAATTCAATAAGGGGGGGGGGACACTGTTCACCCATTCCCCCCCATACTGTTCAATCTCCGGCGGCCTGCAGTAGTTCCCGGCGGCCGCTGCTCCATCACCACTGAGCACCGACGACCCTCCCTACAGTCGGCCGACCTCCACCTCACATCCTCCTCCCCATCTTCACTGCCCAGCCCCGGCGAACGACGGAGCCCGATCCCCGGCGGCCGCTGCTGCTCCTCTCTGCGGTGAGCTCCGGCGCCGGCGCTCCATCGGTTCCCTCCAGCGGCCAGCGGGCTCCCCATCCATCTCCTCCCTGCTGCGTTTCCATCACCAACCATCACTCTCCGACTTCCCGTACACTCCGGCGGAGCCGACTGCTCTCCCCGTCCGGCCATCTCTCCGGCCGACCCCCCTGCTGTAAGCTTCTCTTCTTCCTTCTTCCTTCTTCTTTCTCCCTGTGCATATATATATATATATATGTGTTAATATAATTATGTATAAGTAATTGTATATAAATTAATTAATGTATATAATTAAGGATGATTGTATATTGTTAATCAATGTATAAGTGTATGTAAATATTAGCATGTATATGTATAGCATTTAATTAATTAATGTATATACTAGTATATATTTTGTATATATTAATAAATGTATAGTATTGTGTATGTATTTTATATATATATACATATGTTCTCTATTTTTATGTATATGTAGGCAAACATATATATATTTTGCATATACATATTTAATATCATATGTAAAATAATGTATTGGTATACATTAATATGTATAGTATATAAGAAATTAGTAATGTATATTTTAATATATGTACATGTATATTTTATTTTTCATTAAATGTTAAACATGTATTAAATATGTATTTTTAGTATTTAATATTATATATATAATGTATTGGCATATATATATATGTATATATATATATTTTATAAACCCTTGGCATGTTTTTAATGTATATACACATATATTGTATATGTGTTTAATTTGATTGATGTAAATACGTGTTCTACTATAAAGTATATTTTTAATATATATATACATTGCATATGTATTTAATTTGATATATATAGATATATTGTAAGTATATATGTTATTTAAGATATGTATATTACGTATCTATCTACTAGGTGACCAGTATCATACCTAGAGAAGGCCCTGAATTCAGTGTTTTAGACTGTGTTAGTGTAGCATCTGATGCAAATATGGTTTTGCTTGTGATGTGGTTCTAGGACTGCTACTTCACCCAGGGGATACTCTGGAACAGGACACCAATAATTACCAGCTAAGGACCCGAGGCAAGTACATTCTCTGATAATTTCCAATTCTTGATAATATCTATAAATCCAATGATCTTGAAATGTTACAACTGAATCCTTGACACTGTGCTACACGGACTAGTATAGCTTGGATCTGCAGTCATGAGATGTTACCTTGATTTTCGTATTGACATTATACACGATATTGACATTGACATTGACTTTAGACATTGATAATTAGACATTGTACATAATATATTAGACAATGTTCGTGTATTCGTGACGTGTCATGATTGAATCCACAGTACTAGTTGGGGGCGGGGAAATTGTTAGTAAGAAATGTGATCAAATACCCATTGTATAATTAAATATTATTGGTGTTAATCATACCCCCACGTATGATTAGCCAGACTGTAGCAATCGTACATGTTCCCAAGCCGATCACATTTTGAAACTACTATTTCAAACACTTAGAATAGATTACAGTTCCCTATTTTAATCATATACTACATCACCCGTATATGATACTGTTCCTTGTTCTTTTTATTTTCATACATGCACTGACTGTATCATATTGCCTATTGCCTGTCTTTCTTTACATTGCCAGTCTCTCTTAAATTGCCATTGCATTTATTTCACTGTCTTCTCAGTAGCTAGCATGACATGTTTTATTGTATTATAGACATTATCAATTAATGGAACTGTTATTTGAGAGTGTTGCTTTGCTCCTTCCTGACTGGAAATATTTTTCCAGACTATGCCTTAGAGGACCGCTGTCCGACACTTATGGACCATATGGTGAGTAGCTGCAGACTTGGTAGTAGTTGTGATTCCGGGAGGTCTAGCCGGAATCACTAATTCTTCTAGTTTTCTGTTTAGTTCTTTTAGTAGACTATTTGGTACCGGATTTGTCTCCGGCCTTTTGATGATTTTTGGATATTGTTGAGTTAGAATATTACTTGTTGACTTGTGTTGTGTTTAATTATAAATTTTTTGTTCAAATCTTATCGTGCTAAATTCCGTGATTGAGTATGTGTTCATTTTTATTTGTGTCATCCGTGCCTCCTAATGGAGATTGGATGCTTGCGTGACATTAGTTAGATAGTATCCAGACCTTGACAGCGTTCTACCGCCGACACTGCGGCGTAGGCTGGACGTACCCACGCACTCGTGCCCCTAAACCGGGTGCGGGTCGTGACAATTCCCCTTGAACAACTTGGATAATAAATGAGGACTTATTTAAAGTTCTTACATTTGGTTCATAACTTTACTCTTTATAAAGAGGCCTAAAAAAATCAAAATGAAC
Organism: Iris macrosiphon; assembly: GCA_036927795.1. Classification (NCBI taxonomy): domain Eukaryota; kingdom Viridiplantae; phylum Streptophyta; class Magnoliopsida; order Asparagales; family Iridaceae; genus Iris; species Iris macrosiphon. The sequence continues at coordinate 173,546,285 of JAYESA010000003.1, forward strand.
TATCTAAGTTGTATGTATATTATTACCTAATTAAAAATCTAAAAAATAAAAAAATTATAATTAATTATTTAACTATATAATATTATCTAATTATAGCTAAACACATCTAACTCATGTGGTTATGGGGAGAGGCATTATGCTTGACTCTGTGGGGTCGATTTCTACGAGAAACGGTAGGTATTTATATATTTTTTTTAACAAATTTTTCTACGTGCACGTTACTAGTAACCTACAGAAGTGATGTATGCATGGTAGGGTCCAAGCCCTTAACCAAGTCTCTTTGTCCATTGCCACATAGGCAAACAGGTCCTCTAAATAACAATTAAAATCTTAGTTTTTCAATATTGCTTCTCTTTAAAGTGAGTCACACCATGAGCAACTAAGGGCTACATTGTGATTGTTGTTATTTTTCAAAAAGTCGAAAAAATCCCTCCCAGATGCTTTTAAATTATACTTTGTGATTGTTGTTGTTTTTCAAAAAACCGCGACAAAAACACACACTTAAAACCAACCTTCATATGCTTTCAAAAGTTATCTCATAGTGAACTAGTTTTTCAAAATATTTTTGATAACCTACTATTATAAAATAATTCTGTTGTCTCAGGAAAAATAAGCAAAAAAATCTAGTAACCAATCCCAAACCCAACTATGAGAGCATTCACAGTAGGAGTTGTTTCACGTGCTATATTTTTACTGTAGTCAAAATTTGTAGCACTTAAAAGCTGCAGCTTTAAAAATTACTAGCAAACTAAGAGTCTCTTCAAATTTCAAGAATGCCCTAGCGAATGAATAATAATCCAACCGGACCACTAGAAAAAAATAAAATAAAAGATTAATTTAGAATAAATTTGATGTGTTATTTAAAATATAGAAATGTGTGTCAGTATCAAAGAAAAATTCCAAAAATAATAATTTACATAAGTTCCCATCCCAAACTCCTCGTCGTACTAAACAAGAGAGAATTGGGGAAGTTAAGGTTATTCTCACCTTTTTTTTTTCTGTAATATTTTTTTTAATAAAAATATATTTGTTTTACATCTATTTATTTGATTTTTATTTCCATATTTGTAACCAGGAAGCAGTCCCCCATTCCAAATCCCACGTGTCAATCTTTCACTCGTCCAATCACTTCTCCTCGCTTCTTATTATTTCGTCTCCACTCTTCCTCCTCCTCTCGAAACCCTAACCCTAAAAATGGCGACGAGGCGACTCCTCTCCCGATCCCGATCCCTCTTCTCCCGCCGCTCCTATTCGCCCTCCGCCGCCGCCATAGATCTACCCCCGGCGCTATCGCCGGACCTGATGCCATACGACCGGATCTCCGCCTCCGCCCGCTCCAAGCTGAACCGCCTCGACACGCCCGACCCCCGCTTCCTCCGCTACGCCTCCCCCCACCCCTCCGCCGACCACTCCTCCATCCTCTCCTTCCCGGAGACCCGCGTCACGACCCTCCCCAACGGACTCCGCGTCGCCACCGAGTCCGACCTATCCTCCCCCACCGCCACCGTCGGCGTCTGGATCGACGCGGGGTCCCGGTTCGAGTCCGACGACACCAACGGCACCGCGCACTTCCTGGAGCACATGATATTCAAGGGGACCGAAAGCCGCACCATGCGGGGGCTCGAGGAGGAGATCGAGAACATGGGGGGCCACCTGAACGCGTACACCTCGCGGGAGCAGACCACGTACTACGCCAAGGTGCTGGGGAAGGACGTCGGGAAGGCCGTGGAGATACTGGCGGATATTCTGCAGAATTCGAAGTTCGACAAGGCGCGGATCGAGAGGGAGAGGGATGTCATACTCAGAGAGATGCAAGAGGTATATATCGGTGGTTCCGATCTTTAGTTTCTCAAAAGTTCCAATTTTGGTGCGTAGATCTATACTTTTGTTGTTGTTAGTTATCCATGTTAGCAGTTTGTTTGGGTTATAATGTTGTTTTAGATTCAAATCAGAAATTGGCAATGAACAAATAGAGTCTGTTTTTTTTTTAATATTTTGGTTAAGTTTGAAAAAAGGAGATAATTGGAGCAAGTATATATTGATCTGATCCTTAGGTTTTATAAAATTTCTATTTTTTGTGCATGGATCTTTAGTTTTCCACATGAACACATCTATTGATATATAGAAGCTTATCTAGGACAACTTCGAGTTCCTTCTGCTGCTGGTTCTGTTGATCCTTAGATTTGCGGCATTTGGTGGTATTTTGTTGTTTTAACACAAAACTCGTTATATGCATAGTATTGACTAAATAACACATCAAAACACCTTTTCTGGGATTAAGTAAAAAGAGAAGTAGAAGGAGCTAATGTTTTGAGCGTTGGGCGTTGTTTGGCACAAAGGCAAGGGTTACACATGCATCCAGGAGGATTTGGAGTCGCCCTTTCTTTGTTGTGGCACATGCCCTTTGTTTTGATTTTGTGCATAGGAGATGTAAGAAGTAAACAATAACAAACAGTAGCAGTAGAAACTCTACAAATTATCTGCTACTGTTTGTTATCACAGCATTTTAGGGTATTTTGTAGTTTTTACTCCGATATTCCCTTTTCCGTAATGAAAAATTTAACTACTATTTAGTTATAAGCAATTGCCAACTAGAAAGATTTTTTAATTTTGGATTTAAGTCAAGAAAGAGGAGAAATTGGAGCTACTATTTTCGATTTAGTAAATGTCCATTGAGCTGTCGCTTGGCACGCGGATAGTGCTTAGCACTTTATTCCGGGGGAATACAGGTTTGAGGCGTGGAAACAAAGCCTCCATATATGGCCCTTCCTTCCATAACTGTTAATTATGGAGTTTTGGTGCAGTGCATTGGCAGCAAATTTAAGATGTTGTGAAAGCAACCCAGGTTCAAAGAGTTAAACTGTTGGTAAAATCCATCTCCCATCCTACAAAATTGCATTTGACCTGTGGAGGTGTATTAAAATAGTACAACTATAAAATCCTGCTCCCAACCTACAAAATTGCATTCGACCTGTGGAGGTGTATTAAAATAGTACAACTATAACCCTCACCACAACTGCTTTGGTGCAATGTCAGATTCAAATATCTGTTTTAGATTTTAGATCAAATCAAAAGAGGAAATTTGGACAGTGTTCGGTGAATTGGGGATTCTTTTACTAGTTAATGTATTATATATTGTAACTTTTGAACATGGTGCTTATCAGAAAATAGCAAAACTCAAAATTTGTCCCAATCTTGTAGGTCGAAGGACAGACTGAAGAGGTTATCTTTGACCATCTACATGCCACTGCCTTCCAGTACACTCCATTAGGCAGAACGATCCTTGGGCCAGAAGCGAACATCAGGAGGATTACTCAGGATGACCTGCGGGACTATATCTCAACTCACTACACAGCTCCTAGAATGGTACTCCCTGCTAGCATACAATTTATTAGGAACTCCTTGTAAATATTGGATAATATTACTCCCTGCTAGCATATAATTTATTAGGAACTCCTTGTAAATATTGGATATATATATTATCTTCCAATCAAATTTAACAGTCTTTTCCCATGCATTATGCTGCCAGGTTATTTCCGCTGCAGGTGCCGTAAAGCATGAGGAAATCGTCAAGCTGGTGGAGAAATTGTTTATGAAGCTTTCGGATAATCCCATTACAGCATCTCAGTTGGTGGAAAAGTACCCAGCTAACTTTACTGGTTCTGAGGTATGATACTAATCTCTCTCTCTCTCTCATAGTTGTCTATGATCCAGTCAATTTCATGTTTCTTTATTGCATAGTGTTCATGTGGTTTGTTTACTCATTTGTTCCACTAATATTAGGTTCGAATGATTGATGATGATGTTCCGATTGCACAATTTGCTGTTGCTTTTAATGGGGCTTCATGGACAGATCCAGATTCGATTCCTTTGATGGTCATGCAGACCATGCTAGGTTCTTGGAACAAAAGCATGGGCGGAGGAAAGCACATGGGGTGGGATGTCCTGCCTTCCTAAAGTTTATTTTGGCTTACTAAGTTTATCTCGAATCTCCATTTTCATTCATCGACATAGTTCATAGTTTATGAATTACCTTTCATACTACTGAACAGTTCAGAGCTGGCACAAAGGGTTGCAATTAATGAAATAGCTGAGAGCATGATGGCATTTAATACCAACTATAAAGATACTGGGCTTTTTGGTGTTTATGCAGTTGCCAAGGTGGGTTGATCTTTGGTTATCCGTATCACATGTTTGGTTATGTTTTTACAGCTTTACAGTCTCATCGAATATGTTTTTAGATACAATATTAAAGACATATTGAACATATGTGCCTTTTATAGTTTTGGTGATCAAGTGTTAGAGATTTTTCCTCTGTATTACTTTTATGTATGGCAACTCCCTCCCAGCTGACTTGCTGATTATGATGTTTGTCTTCTTTGTTCTGATGATATCTAATGCTAATATATTCTGAGATCCATATTGTGAACTACCTAGGTAATTCAGAGAAACATTTAGCATACATTCCTACTAGAGATTTGTTGGTGGCCTTAGAGTAATTTGGTAATTTTAATTTATTTGCATGTAACTTACTGATACTTGGCAATTTTACATGTGTTGAATTTAGTTTGGTTCATTTATTCTCCGTGTGAACTATTCTTCATTGCTTATGATGTTCATTATAATATGTCTTTAATAAATCCTATTCTTCTGCGATAGATTGTTGGATTAAGAAGGAATGATTCTCCAAAAGAAGGAAACATGGGAGAAGGTAAAAATGCTAAAGAAAGGAAATAGTTGAAGAACTGTTTGGTTTTGAAGATAAAAGCGATTCTTTCAGGTGGCTATGCTGAAGACCCTAGGTGTTTAAAGTCATTGTTTTAAAAAGTCCGACAGGCTCGCGCCTAGGCGTGCCTCTGTCCCGAGGCTCACCTTGCATCTCATTTTCTATGAGGCAATGCTCATTCACCTAGGCTCACATGAGGCAAGCGCCTCATGCACCTAATGTGTACTTTTAAGGCACACGCCTTGTGCACTGCAAGCAGCTATGCCTATTTTTGAGGTGCAGCTCGCTCACGAGGCTCGTTAACCTAGTATTTTTTTAGTAGATATGTCTTGGTATTTTAATTTATATAATAATCCAACTAATTTTTCTATTGTAACTAATAGATTTTCTACCTTGACTTTCGTTGTTGCCAAGTCAATGAAGACAAGGTCCTGGTTAAGAATATTGTCCCCAACTAGATCTTATTGATAGAAATACTATCAAATGTATCAAGTAAACCAACTAATCTTTCTATTGTAATTAATAGATTTTGCATTTGAATATTTGATAATGATGACGACCATGATGAAGGGTACAAAATCGTTGGTAGTGTTCATAATGGAGATGATAATATGGATTATGATGATCTTTATGGTTCTGCCGATTTCTATTATTATGAAATTGGGATAGTTTCTTTTGAGTTTTGACAATTGGAGCTGAAAACCTTTTATAATGAGTCTCAGTCTCGAACAAAATTTTAGCCTTGACAGGTTATTTTGTCAAGATAAAGAAGTCGGTAGATTACAACTAACATTTGGTCCGTGGAGGTACAGGAAGGATATGTTTATGGCACAATTTCAACCAAGTATAGGAGTTGCATGTGTTCCTGATTTAATTATTTAGCCTTCAGGGAAGCTGCTTACACCTGCACCACAGCATTCTCACTTGGATAGCTGCGTAAAATGTGCTATTCGAGTAGTTTTTAAAGTAGATGGTTCTATTTTATTTATTTGTTTTCTGTTTTCTGTTTATTCTTTGATAGAATTTGCAGTCTCATCCATGCGATAGATTTTGCATTTTGATTTCTGTCAAAAGAATACCAAGTAGGGAAGGTTACCACGAGTGCCTGAATGTTTATGGAAACAAGCAGAAGGTACTTGTTTTGGTTTCTAATATAAAAATCATAGTTTGCAGCATCGGTTTTGGCATGTCCCAATCCTATATGACTGCTACCGATATCGTCCGATATCTATTTCCCAGTCAATTCGGCAGAGAAAATTGAACGAAAAAGAGAGAAGTATGGAATAATTATGTCAACATAATGATTCGATTGTGCCAAGGATTGAAAATGTTACGACTTGTCAATAAGACACAATTATCATTTGTCGAAGTTATGTATATTGTTCCGTTCAAAACAGTTTAGTGTTATATTATGTCTAAAGGCAAGCAAACAATAGTATATTATTGCGAATGAACTGCGAATGAACGATTCAACAATGTTGAATATTATTTCATTTAAAGCTAACAAGAAACAACAAATGTATATAAAATTATGTCTAAATGTGTCAAATATTTTTCTAGCTTATTAAAATACCTTTTTTTATCAATCGACTTAGTTTTGGCTTTCCGAAGCAAAAAAGCACCTGATACTCCGATCTGAAATAGCTGAAACTGTCAAAACCGCCGATACTCGTACTTATAGGAAGAGTCCGAATTCCGATACCGATACTGTGAACCTTGATAAAAATAGCATATACACTAGCTTGACTTTCATCTTTTGTTTATATTGTCCCTATGGGTGGAAGCACTTGGGTCCATATTTCTATTTTTGGTACTTTATAATTGTTTTTTTAATTGAGAAGATAGTGATACTTTTCAAAATAAAAATATAGGAAGTGCTTTGTGAATAACTGTAATCACTAAACCAAATATTTTTTCATCTGATATATGTAAAACGCTTTCTGCATGCTTCCATATGTTGAAGGAAAATAGCAGAATGAGGGAACTACATGAAACTGTGGGGGGTAAAAGGAAAGTTCAGTTTCATGTTTTAAATGTTTAAACCCTAATGGTGATCACATTTATATCAAATTGGAAAGTAGTTAGAGGTTACTGTGTTGCATTTTTGCCCATGCTCTTTGGATATGTACTTTTAGTTTTTTGCTCCTTAGCTTCTGTCGTATTTTAGTTTACTTGCACAAGTGCATAACAATTATGTGTTGGATTGACACAACATAAAAAGAAATTTAACTGAAAAGTAAGGAAGAGATGAGGTAGAGAAAGAGTTATCGGATTTATTCAATAAGTAGAGGATAAACATGATTTACACTGACTTGTTCCATTTTCTAGTTTTAACAAGTCTTTAGTCCTCCTTGTTGCTACTTCATTTTTTCAGCTTTATAATCATTCTTCAAACTTTTCAACCATAACATCTTTACATGCATTGCCTGCCTTTATACCTTCTGTTGTAATGGGAGATGCTTAGTATAAATTTTATGGTTTATCTTAAATGGACCTTAACCAATAACATTTTTGCTACCAGCCGGATTGCTTGGATGATTTGGCTTTTGCAATTATGTCAGAGTTGAGCAAATTATCTTATCGGGTTTCAGATGCTGATCTTATCCGTGCACGGAATCAGGTATTTCATCATTGCTTCTTTGTTCTTTTTTCCCAATCTGGTAAGAGTAAAAAAACAAAGCTTGAAAGCATCACCTTAATTCTTTTATTCTGGATATTGTTTCTTGTTCTTTTTTTCGTATGATGAAATTGACAATTGTTAAAACCCAATACTGAGAAATCTGCAAACTATGTATTCTCACTCAGTTAAAGTTGGTACTTGAATCCTGGTCGTATGATTTTGCTCGTCGAAGTTTGAACATCATCTTTACTAGCAGGGAAATATTCTCCTTGATCAAATTCAATCTTGAGCCCTTTGCATGTGCAGAATCTCTCCATTCGTTTTCTTGCTCGCTAATTGAAGATATCACCAGAACAAACTCATTAGAATCCAGGATCCAAAACATTAACATTTTTCTCGATATTGCCATTTCCTTTATAATGTTTTACTAACCTTGATGCTTTTTGCAGTTAAAATCTAATCTCCAACTTCATATTGATGGAACTAGTCCTGTTGCTGAGGATATTGGCCGTCAGGTAATTATAGAAAATTCTACCTCAAATCTCATAGCTAGATATCCTCATGTTCAATCCTTGATTCTAGTTTGTGTGTTTTTTCTGCTTGCAGCTCCTTACATATGGTCGTAGGATTCCTGTTGCCGAACTTTTTGCAAGGATTGATGCAGTTGACGCTAGCACCGTAAAACGTGTTGCGAGCCGCTTTATATTTGATCAGGTACTGTAGTGAATTTTCTGGATGGTTCCTTGGGAACAATTTTCTATTGCACAAAAGCAATATACGCAAATAGTACTTTATGTAAATTGCAAGCGCAAGATCACATGCCTTGTTTAGAAATTTTAAATGATGTACTTGGGGTTACTGTTATCACTATACTTGAAATGGCGGTTGAGGCCCACTGCTGACATGCCAGGTATTATATCTAAGTCGGCTTGGAAAAGCAATTTTAAAAACATTTTAATATCAATCAGAAGAGATTTTAAAAGCCAATGTCTTGGTCATCTTGGCAGATAGCAGCTATCATGGGCTGCGATCAGGTATCATCATTGTCCAATGCTATCTTGGGCTAAATAGCATATTTGTATTTTCTATATTTAGTTATCAATTCTTTAACGAATATCCTTAATATTTATTCGAGAAATGCGGCTGATATGTGCGATACATCTCCGATATTTCATGCTGACCAATGTCCTAAGGAAACTTCATAAGCTGCTAGCAATGTATAACTGTATCTCACTAATGTAAGACAACTGCTTATGGATCAGATTTGCATGCCATTACAAGATTTGGAAAAGTAAATTGTCATGAATAAGTCCATGAATTTCAAATCTGATTGGACTTTTGTATGTTGTTTGTCATGGCATTAGCCACATTACTCTCTTGATGAATTTGTAATTGATCATCATTTCAATACCTAATAAAACTTTCCCATTGATTGGCTCTTCCAGTCTTTTGTTATTTACCTAATCCAAAATGCTCTCATATCAGACATCTACTACTGACTTGTACTTATAGTTGATTGTATTTATGGAATTGCAGGACATAGCAATTGCTGCCACGGGACCAATCACTAAGCTCCCAGACTACAACTGGTTCAGGCGTCGCACCTATTTGAACCGCTATTAGTTTTTCATTCTTTCTTTTTTTAACCTTGTGTTTATCTTACTCATTTCGATAAGCAACAGGCAACTATTCATGATCGAGCTCCCAGTTGCATCTCGTGTTTATCATCAAGACCTTTGATGGACTGAGTTATTTTTACTGTTTCCTATTGCCCTGAATCTTGTAACATTCCAACTTTACCAATAATATGCTTGGAGTAGCACGGCTACCAAATTTTCCCTGCTCAATGCTTTTATGTGAAACCTCTCTACTGCGTATTTCCAAATTATCTGTAGTTTCATAAAATTGTAATTTGGTTAATTAGATTCAAAGCTATTCTGTGCCGGTGCTGGTCATCATCCATCTGATCATGTGTATCATCATTAAGCTGAAGTTTTCTTAAGGACATTTATTCTGGACGCTCGTCTTGATGATTTTGGAAACAGATCTTAGTTGTGACTGTAATTTTCATGTAACCTTAATGTGGACTGATTCTGGCGGTTGGTTTGAAGTTGAGCTGAGGTGCTGCGGGAATGTGTTATCCATGTTCATGATAATGAGCTATGATGCGGATGAATTCTTAGGTCAGGAGAAAAATTGAATGCTGAAGTGTTTTCCATAGACTTCGAATTTGATAATGTTCGTACTGATGAACTGATTGATTGGCTCAACCTATCTCGAGGTGACTTTCATCTACTCAAGTGAAGCTTCGGTTAGGTTGTGTGAAAGTGGGCACTTATTCAAAGTGGGACTTTAGGGCCTGTTTGATAATCCGTAAGTCGGAAGATATGGATTTGGACTTTCAACAGAAAGAAGTGATAGGAAATCATATACTTTTCTGTCCTCCTAATAGGGGACAAATGTGTTTGGTTAAGTTATATAAATAAAAAGTAAAAAAGAATATTATAATAATAAAAATTATGATAAATGATTTAATAAAAAAATAAATATTAGTTATAATTAATTAACCTAATTAATATAAAATCTTTTGAGATTTTTAACTAATTATTTATTATTAATTGCATTAAATCAATATGTTGAGTTAAAACATCCATTAATTATATGTAATTAATTATATTAATTACCTAAATAATCTTCCTACCTTTCTATATTTGAGGAGTTGTCTCTCTCTCCCAAAAAAACGAAATTTTCCCACCCCAAAAAATCCCTCGCAGCCCTCCCGGTCCCCTTCCTCCTCCGCCTTTCGATCTCCTCCGCCGCTGCATCCCGATGCCCTTCGCCGCAGGCCAATAATCTTCCTCCACGTTTCTAGGGTTTCTGCCGCCGTCTTCCACCGCTTCCCGACTGGATGATCGTCGGCTCCAGCAGTAGCAGAGATCGAAGCACAGAGCTCGATTTTGCTCTGGCGCCGGTGCGCCTGGAGTTCATTTATTCTAAATTTTTTTTTCTTCTTCAGTATTTTTGATTTTTTATCTGCACTTCCACCATCTTCCTGCCCACATCCCGTCCTGAATAGATGATGTGGAGAGGTTGTACCTTCCACCCGACAGGAACTGCGCTTGTCAGCAAATCCAACTTTCCATCTAAAATTTTTCTTCAACCAAACAGCAGATTTGAAAATCTGATCGCCACTTTCAGCTAAAACATCACTTTCTACCCAAAATACCTGTTACCAAACAGGCCCTTAACGACACTGGGAGTGAAAATCTAACTGAGAATGGACTTTCAATTTTATGAAGTTTGGTCGTCGCTTACCGAAGTTTCTCTTTGGTGTGGTTGGGATGTGTGGGAGTGGACACTTATTCAGTGGATTTTAAAGGCTCTTGATAAAGAAACTATTTATCCGGGTGAAGTCTAAATTTTTATCATTGATAATTATAAATTTGTCATTTCAAAAAATTATTCACCGGACGTTCACTTCTATTTGATTTTTTTTATAATCAGGACTGTCAAAATTTTGATAGTTCTACCAATTGAAAGAACTGTTAAAATTTTGACAGTCCTACAAATTAGAAGGACTGTCAAAATTTTGACAGTCCTAAAACTATATGTTGATTTTTTAGGACTATCAAAATTTTGACAGTCCTCCACGACGCTGGAGTGGAGGATCGGGAGGTAGCGGCGGAGGAAGGAGGGGAGGGAGGAGCGGCGGACGCCGAGGGTGCCGAGGTAGTCGAGGACAGGGATCATGTTCTTCTTGACGCTACAGCTGAGGACGAGCGGGTAGGAGTTGATGTCGGCGACGGTGAGGTCGAGGGAGCGGAGGAAGTCGACGCGCTCGCGCATGACCTTGACGGTGACGGGGAGCTCCAGGCCGTCGAGCTCGTCGGGAAGGATGCCGAGGCCGCGGAGGAAGTCGTAGATGCGGGAGCGGGTCTCGGCGGAGTCGCACTTGAGCTGGACGAGGGTGGGATTGGAGTAGAGGGAGGTGGATAGTGGGTTCGGGTAGTGGATCCTGTGCAGAAGCCAAAAGGGAGGACGAGGTGGAGGAGCGGAAGGGGAAGGAGACGGCGGGAGGCGGGAAAGGAGGCGGAGGCGCGCGCGCGGTGGAGGACGAGGGTGGCGGTAAGCGGTGGAGAGCAGGAGGAGGGAGATGAAGAGAGTGGACAGTTCTAATAAAATTTGAACTAGTCTGAGTAAAAAAATTTTATAACTGAATTAGTCTTAATACTGGACTAGTCCTTAGTGTACTTTGTAGTGCCTTTATTACAAACCACTTTAAAGCAGTGAAAATCTAACTGAAAATGGACTTAATATCATGAACTCTCTTTTAGCACATAGATCTCATTTTTCTGAAGAGACGGGGTCTTTTAACAGTTTTTAACAGAAATTGAATAGTTTCACACTTTCAATGTTAATCTGAGTGGCTTAAAGTGGATTTTATTTCGTTTCGTGTTTGCAATTTCTATTCGGCTCCGGACAGTCAAATTTTTTACCATTAATAATTATAAGTTTGTCACTTTTAAAAATTATTTATCGGACCGTCCACTTTTAATTAATTTTTTTTATAATCAGGACTGTCAAAATTTTGACAGTCCTAATAATTGTTTGTTAGAACTGTCAAAATATTGACAGTTCTAAAAATATATGTTAATTTTTTAGAACTGTCAAAATTTTGACAGTTCTTCCAATTGGTAGGACTGTCAATATTTTGACAGTCCGAAAAAGAGGACTATGCGAGGTGACACGAGAATGGGGCTGCGTGGAAGTCGGAAGGGGGGACGAGACGGAGAAACGGGAGGGGGAGGAGGAGAAGGAGGCAGCGGGAGGCGAGGGAGGAGGCGGAGGCGCGCGCGCGGTGGAGGACGGGGCCACTGCTGTGCGCGGGACGGCGGCGAGGGGTGGAGGACGGGGGCGCTGTTGCGCGCGGGGATGGCGGCGAGTGGCGGCAACAAGCTGTGAAGGAGCGGGAGGGGGAGCAGGAGGAGGGAGGTGAAGAGGGTGGACAGCTCTAGTAAAATTTGGACTAGTCTGAGTAAATTTTTTTTCTAACTGGACTAGCCTCGAATTATTTTTGTAGTGCCTTTATTAAGAACCTTTCTATTCACACACACGACTTTCGAGCAACCAAACAAGAAATTTTTTTTATGATAATTGTAATATTTCTCCTCTAAAAGAGTATTGGTAATTCATTTATAATAACTGTACCCAACAAATCCAGATTACCAACTTAAAATGGTTTAGACCTCCATTCTCACAGAAATATAGAGTTAAATGGATAAATGTAACCAAGCACTAAAGCTTTTTTAGAAAAATTTCTATACCGATAATAAATTTATATTAATTAAATATAACGATAGAAATTTTGTAAATTTTAAAATTTTTATACATATCGCCAATTCATGTGGCAAAAATTTGGAGAACTTGATTTTCGCCAACTTAGTTGGCGAAAATTCAAATTTTGGACGGGAATAGACAGATTTTCGCCAACTGAATTGGCGAAAATATGGATGGGTTGGTTCGGATGGGTGGGTGGGTTGGTTTAATGTTCGAGTGTTGGTTTAATATGTAGTGTTGGTTTAATATGTCGGTAGTTGGTTTAAATATGTAGGTGGTTGGTTTTAAATGTTGGTAGGTGGTTTAATATGTAGGTGGGTGTTGGTGGGTGTTGATGTATTATAAGGAGAGGGAGGAAGCAACGTTACAGGAAAGTGAAGAAGTAGAGAAGAAGAAGAAGAATAAGTAGAGAAGAGGAGAAGGAAGTAAGCAAAGAAGAGAAGAGAAGAGAAGAGAAGAGAAGAGAAGGAGAACATGTTTATAAATTTTATAATTATAATTGTAATTATGTAGTTGTAGTTACTATTTTAACTATTATAATTGTAATATTCTTGATAGTAGCCATGCTAACACTAAATATTTGATTACATATTTTAACACTAAGTATTAAATATTGCAGATTGGTACCCAAAATAATGGACGTATTCCAGGAGGGCCTACCACAGGTACGATTATCCAGTTACGTGAGTCGCACATTTCTAATCTAGTATTTTCTGGACATGTATATTAAAATTGAATTATTTTAGTAAATATAATTTATATTATTTTACATGTCTAATAATAACATCGTTTATATATGTCATATATAGCAATACGATTATCCTGATACGTTTCGAGCATGAGAGCATGTCGCATGGCGTTATGAGGACGACGTTGGGTACAGGATGTTGACTGAAGAACAATATGGTATGGTGATCGTATTTTGTTTTGATCATATTGATCAGATACTTTTTCTACGTCACGACCGATACTTGATCTTCAGTTTAGTTGAGCGGTGGTGGCCCGGAAGAAATACATTTCAGTTACCGTTCGGAGAAATGACCATTTTGCTAATAAATGTGACAAATATCTTAGGATTCCCTATCACGGGTGAACTTATAATATTTGAAAATGATGAATCATTTTGCGCCAAAACTGTGATTATGAAGTATTTAGGCGTGGAACCGCCTACCATATATGGTAAAAGTTTCGTGACGCTTTCGTGGCTCCGCCACAACTTTATGCACCTAGATCGTATTGGTGAGGAAGAAATCTTAGTGGATGCGGAACGAGTAAGTATAACATGTAATGTTATTATTTATGTAATATATATTCTTATTTAGTTTAACTGATATACTTTTTTTATTATATGTTCAGGTTACTGCTTGCACCGGGGCCTACTTACTAGGTCTTGTTTGTGGTGGAAAACGAAAGAATGAAGATGTATTCAAGATGGGGTTTACACGAAACCCGTCTTCTTTGGTTTACAAACAAACTTGTACAATTTGATCATATACGAGGATGTGGGAGTATAATTTATTTAATCTGGGTAAATATTGCTATAGGTGTCTGATCTGCAGTCGATCACTTTAGCCCTTGGACCACACGATGATGAAGAAGTGCCGTAGAAGACAGGAAGCAGCTTCGAAGGTTGCAAAAGAGGGTGGATGTACGATGCCAAAGTCGTCGATCCCTACTCTTTGCCTGAGCTCCGGATTCTCTCTCTCTCTCTCTCTTGACCTCTGGTTCGATCTTTCTTGGAAGTTCGACCTTGGATCTGATATTGGCTTTCTTGACCAATTTTTCCGACCTTGTTCCTCATTGATAGAGGTCTCTATTTATAGAGTTTTAGTGACAGTGACAACTCCGTCGGTGTAGAAACCGAGGAGTGGAAAGTACAGCACCCTTTTACACAACGGTTAAAATAACCAATGCCTGCGTATAGATGATCCTTTGAATGAGCGTGTGACACTGGTCCAACTAAGGGACAAAACGCGTATAATCGCTACGAAGATCACGGCGTAGAAGCCACGTAGGTAGGTATCCCTCGTGTAGAAGAGGTGGGCGTAGAAGCCAATATCTGTCACCATGGCGTAGAAGCCAAGTAGGCATAGGAGCCGAAAATAGGCGTAGAAGCCGAGTGGTCATAGAGGCCGAGTGGGCGTAGAAGCCAAATGATCGTAGAGGCTGAGTGGGCGTAGAAGCCAAATGGTCGTAGAGGCCGAGTGGACGTAGAAGCCAAGTGAGCACAGGAGTTGAATGGGCGTAGAAGTCGCTGCGCACCGTGCCAGAGTGCTGATGTGGACGTCTTAGCCAGAATTACGGCTTTTGAAGATATAATCAAATCTCTTGCATTAAATGCAGAGATTTGCCACCATCCTGTGCATTAAATGTGGAGGCATATTTTTTGAAGGTCTGCAGCCCTTCTGCGCATCAGTCGCAGAGACGTGTCTTGAGAAACTGTCACCGCTCTGTGCTCTAGACGTAGGGACGTGCCTCGAGCAACTGTCATCGCTCTGTGCATTAGACGTAGAGACGTGCCTCGAGCAACTGTCGTCGCTCTGTGCATTGGTCGTAGAGACGTGCCTCGAGCCCCGTACGGAGTACAGCTTTTTGATGTGGCAGGCGGTTTGTCTACTGTAGAGCGTAAACAGCTTATGTCTGCCTGTGTAAAACAAGGCAGCGTATCCCTTCGTGCACGTAAAAGCAGTTTACGCAAAGGAGATGGCGGTAAATGACAGCCTAGGTCGTAGTGTCGTGCCATCATTATAGCCGTCGTCTGGGTAGTCGAGCAGTATCCCTGGGTAGTCGAGCAGTATCCCTTTGTCAGAAGTCCAGACGTCAGGTTCATTGCAGGATCTGACAGGTTCACTTCGGGGAATACGAAGCGTCTCTCGTACACTTCAATGCTGCGTTGCAAGAGGATGGGTTTCACGCCCAAGAGTCGATGAAGCACCATGTTTACGCTGAAGCGGTTTGGACGTACTGCCTTACGTTGAGCTTTATATTTCATGCTGTGTTTGGCGGAGAAAGCTCTGTTGCACGCTTGATGGCTCTGAAGGCCTCTGTTTACGCTGCTCTGCATCAATATGCTGCGTATAGCCATCCAGCGTATTTTTCATGCTTCTACAAGACCCCCTTCAAAGCTTTTAAATTCCTCGGAATTTGAAACGCTTTGAATGAAGCATGAACCGCTCCTCGTAACTCGAAACGTTTCTGAATGGAGCGTTGAAACGGTCGATGCTGACTTTATGGCAGATTTATTGGGGACCGGTGTGATCTCTTTCGCCTATAAAAAGGCTGGGGGGTTAACCCGTTCTCCCCGCATTCCCATCACCACGCATAGATGATCGTCGGAGTTCGTCGGGTCGACCTGAGGAAGAAGGAGATCATGTTCTTTCAGCGTGTAAGGAGCCGAAAAAGACGGCATCTTCGAGCAAGTGTCCACTGCAACGATGGATCATGGAAGGATATCTTAGCCTCCCTTGCTCGGGATAATCAGCAACTTTATATGGCGGTTCTTCCAGGAGAAGGGAAGGGTCGTATTAGACCACACAGCTTGCAAGTTGTATATTTCCCCCTGAGACCTCCGCGGACAAGAGCAGACAAATTGTAACTGCTGTCCTCGATCGAGTTGGGTCTTAAAGAAGCCTCAACTGGATCGGTCATGGCGTACGGAGCATGGGATCTGCATCATTTATGCATGCCCAGTTCTGTATCCTTCCGCCATCGATCTTCTTGTTCATGACTGTGGTGGTCGATGAACTGCCATGGAAGAAGAGGAAGACCTGCACCGATGCGAGAACCCGGTAGAACAGATTCTGGGGCGGCCTTCCAATGAAGACGAGGAAATCCTTTGTAGACGGGATTTCCCTCATATGTAACCATGAAAAATAAAGAAAAACCTCTTGTAGACAGGATTTTCCTCATGTGTAATCATGATTTTGATTTTAATAAAATCGTCTTTCTTCTCCGCATATGATCGTCTTGCCATACGTTACTGTGAAGTCTGAATATGTGTAGCTTCGACACGTCTGATTCTTTACGCCGACTCTGATAGAAAGAGTATTTAGGCCCTGTCCTGCGTAGAAAGCCGTTTTAGCGTTCGAGTGTTCGAACTGTTCTGTTGTCAGGAATGAGGAACCGCGTAGAATTCTGAACTGTTGTTTTCACTTCTGTGTAAACAGAATTCTTGTTTCAGACTTCATCTTCAAGAATGACTTCTCGAAAAATCCCTTGGAACATGGTCGAGAAATGACTGTCAAACTGAGTTGCCATCTTGATAGATGAAATATTCGGACTGGAGTCTAGATGAACCTCCAATTGACCCGAGAAGAGTAATTTCTCAATGTTTGAACTCTGTATGTTTCGGGTACTTGGGATATCTTGAGGTCAAGAAGGAGTATCTTCTGTGTGAACTCCTGTAATCGACCGCCTCGAGAACTGTTCGGATATGCGGAAAGTCAGAGATCCGTAGTGTAGATGAGCTGAAAATCCTGAGTTCGTAGCCTATTGAGCGTAGAAAGCCACCGAGCGTGAGATCATCGATTTGGTATCTGCTGAGCGTAAAGTCGTAGGTTTGTAGCCTCTCGAGCATAAAAGCTACCGAGCACAAAGGCATCCGGGCATAAAACCATAGACTTGCAGCTTACGAGTGTAAAACCGTAGATCTGTAGCTGTCGAGCGTAGAAAGCTCCTTAGCGTAGAACTGTAGATTTGTAGCCTGTGAATAAAAGAAATCTTCCGAGCGTAAGGTTGTGGATCCGTTGCCTCCGAGCGTAAACTAAACGCCACCGAGCGTGAGATCATCGATTTGGTATTTGCTGAGAGTAAAGTCGTAGGTTTGTAGCCTCTCGAGCATAAAAGCTACCGAGCACAAAGGCATCCGGGCATAAAACCATAGACTTGTAGCTCGCGAGCGTAAAACCGTAGATCTGTTGCTGTCGAGCGTAGAAAGCTCCTTAGCGTAGGAACCGCTGGCCTGTTTTTGCACGAAAAACTCTTCGAATTTGCTGACTGTCCGCCTTCTCTGAATAATAGGCTGACGTAGGACCCAATCATAACCAAATATTAATTAGGAGATTTGGTTCGGGTTTCGAGGAGTCCGTCCGAGGATTCGAGGAGTCGATCCGAACTCTATATATATCCCAAGCTTTTGAGAGAAAAACTTTTCATCTGTCTTCTGCGAAAGAGAGCCTTCGACTATTTGAGTTTTTCCTCTTGTTCTTTCTCCGAGCATTCCGAGTTTTCAGAAATGGCGCCGAAACAAATCCCCTCCGCTAAGGGAAAGAGTATAGGTTCTTCTTCTCGTTCTTCTGCCCCAGCGAGAGAGTCTTCGATCGGGCAAGGTAAACGTTCTTCTGAGCGAAGTATCCCGCCGACGAGTAGCGCACCCGGCCTTAGAGGTAGAGCCTTTGGGATGACAAAGAATGACGAAAAATCCTTCGCACACGTTGAACGTGACCGCGCTAGGTCGTCTTCTGTGCTGATAGCCTCTTTGAGGAAGATGACGCACGGAGACGTTTTTATCTTTTACGCCCACATTTCTAATGTGCCAGCGTAAAAACTCCATGTTTTTCGTAGTTTTGAGCGTAAAAGCTCTGACTGCCGAAAACTTGGTGTATACTATAAAATTTTAGTTTTACGCTTGTGGATGGGACCTCCGACGTAAAATGACCAAATTTTGTACAGTCTTGGCGTAAAGCACAAACTGTCGTTTCTTGGTCTTTATGTTGCAAGATTTGTAATGACGTATTTTTCTTGCACTTTTGCAGTTAACTTGCATGAGTCTCCTCTGGCCGAGGTGATGGGTTCCGCTGTCGGGATGCTGCACTCAAACTATCTGGAGGATCTGTCCCACGTGACATTTTCTATCTCCGGACCCCAGTATCCTGAAGGAAGGGAGATCTTGATATCGGCTCAGGGCGAGCGGACGATGCTGAACATGATTAACGGAGAGCCCCTGACGTACATAGACGGGGACCAGTACATCAAGCCGGCTTTTTTTTTTGGGGACATGATTGACAAACAGTCCCAGGCAAAGCCCAAGAGAGAACCCTGGGTTTTCCCCGCCGAGAGTGTGGTCTTGTATCTGCCAACGATGCCGAGAGATTATCCCATCTCGGCTTTCTCCCATGCGACACATTCCAGGAGGATGTCGTGGACGCTGACTCCCGATCTTCACGGCAAGCCGGGGAAGATCTTTCATCTGAAAGGAGCTGACCAGGGGTCGTTTGTCAGCCGCCCTTCCGGCGTTGTGACGCTGTTCAGGGGACTGTGCCCGGGCAGCGTCCCGAGTGAAGACAGTTCTGTGATCCAGCCGGTCCAGTTGCCGACTTTCTGCAACGACTTCATGGGGCGAGGGGGTGTATACCCCAAGGAGAATCCTCGGTGCAATGGGTGGATCACCCCAACAAACCTCCGATGGGCTTGCCTAGTTGACTGGGCCTTGAAGCATTTTCGGAGAGAGCTGGAGGTCATCGGACTGTATGTCACCACCCCATTTCCAGAGCCGGGTATTTTTTTTATTTTTAATTTAGTTAATTGTGCATTATTTATAATTAATTGTATTTATATTTAATTAGTGATTGCTTTATTTTTTATTATTTTTATTTTGTTTGTTTTAGGATTTTGGCTAGCCTGGACCCATGTCAGACCCTAGTGGACCCATGTCCGACCCAGCCCACACCCTTGTGAGAATTATTTTAGGGCTTAGAATATTTATTTTATTTTTAGGAAGTTAGTTGGAGAGATTTGGAACTAGTTTGAGTGCATTTGGAACCCGGAACCCAAAACCGAGTGAGTAGGGGCGTTTCGGGAATTTGCAACTTAGGAAACCCCATTTATTAGCATGGCCGGCCTACCTACCCCCCCCCCCCCCACCCGTGAGAAAACCAGCAGCCCCCTTCTCCCATTCATCTTCTTCTTCACTTCTTCTTCTTCTCCACTTCTTTTTCTTCTTCCTTCCTTCTCCAAGTAAGTTCCTTCTTCCCATTTCTCCTCTTTCTTCTTCTATTCTTCTTTATGATTAACCCTAACCCTAGATCTTTCCCTAACCTAGGTAGGTAGAGCCTAGATTTGGTGTTGGAGCTTGGATTTGAGGCTTGGAAGCTTGGATTGGAGGATTTGGAGCATTTTGGGGATTTTTGCTTGGGATTCCAACTCCCAAGAGGTAAACCCTGATTTTCCCCCTTGTAATTATTTTTATATAGTGTAGTTAATATTTTAGAACCTTCCTAGACCCGTAGGCTACCCGTGGGAGGAAGTTGGAACTAGTTTGGTTGGGTTTAGAGACTTTAACACTAGGTTTTGTGTCAATTTCGGGTGAAATCCGAATTTGGCCCAATTTTGGGTGATGCCCTAGGTTAGATGGACCTAGGTAGACGTTGTCGGGTGTCTTGAGGGTGAGTGCGTGTCTCCGTTCGGACACGGGAAGCCGTGTCGCGGAGAAACGGGCGTTTCGGGCGAATTTGGGGGTTTTCGTCGTCGCCGATTCCAAGTGCGTGTGCGTTTCCGCCACGGACCTAGAATCGACGCGGGAGCGTATTTTCTAGGATCTAGACATCGTTTAGGATGCGTGGGTAAATTTTGGGCCGATTCCGAGTTCGTTTGGTGTGCGTTTCAGGAGGTTTTCCGAGCCGCGCACCACGTGTTCGTCGAAATGACCGAACGGCCATTTCGACTTGGTTTCCTCGTTTCGGGCTTGTGCGCGCGTTGGGTTAGTATCGGGGAGTGTGTGCTAGAGTTTTCGAGTTATATTTTTTATATTTATAGGCGTTGGTGAGTGTCGGGGTCGTTGGGCGTGCGTAGGTGGGGCGTTGTGAGCGTTGTGTGCGTTGTGTTGTGTGTTGTGTTTATTTATATATATATGTATATATATATTTGTGTGTGTGTTTTTTTTATATATATATTTATATATATATGTGTGGTTATGTGTAGGTGAGTGTGTGAGTGAGTGCTTGTGTGAGTGTGTAGGTGAGTGTGTGTGAGTGAGGATATATAGATATTAGTATATATGTTAGTGTGTGTGTGTGTGTAGATATATGTTAGAGTGTGTTGGTATATAGATATTAGTATATATGTTAGTGTGTGTATATATCTATAGAGTTATATATATGTATATATGTATGTATATATATATATATGTATATGGGTATGTGGTCGTGTGTGTGTGTGTGAGATGAGAGGGAGGGGCTGAAACTGAGAACAGCAGAAGTGTGCAGCAGCTTTAGCAGCAAAAAGCAGCAGCAACAGCAGATTTCAGCAGCGGCAGCGCCGCGGCAGCAGCTCGCTCGAGCGGCAGCACGCCGCGGCAGCAGCTCGCTCGAGCGGCAGCACGCCGCGGCAGCAGCAGCATCAGCTGCAGGCGCAGCACGCCGCGGCAGCAGCGGCAGCACGCCGCGGCAGCAGTTCGCTCGAGCGCAGCAGCCTGAGGCAGCAGCAGCAGCCTGAGGCAGCAGCAGCAGCCTGAGGCAGCAGCAGCAGCCTGCGGCAGCACGTGCAGGCGCCGCGGCGCGCGCCGCGGCAGCAGATCGCTGCAGCGCAGCAGTGCAGCAGCAGCAGCAGCAGGTTTGAGCAGCAGCAGCAGCTTGGCATTCGCGGCGGGGAGCGGGGTAGCTTAGTGTGAGAGTTATAGATAGATAGGTATCTATGATTTAATAGATAAATAGGTAGCAAGATAGATATTAGATCAATAGGTAGATGGATAGATAGATGCATAGATAGTTAGAGAGATAGGTAGATAGTTAGACATTTAGATAGATTTATGTTTATCTATTAGATAGATATATTTATGGATTGATAGATGAATAGATAGCTAGGTAAAGAGATAGATACCTATATCTATGGATAGATAGATAGGTAGATTAGATAGTTAGATAAATAGATAGTATGTTAGATAGATGGATAGATTGATAGATATATATGCTAGATTAATAGATAGATAGAGTACTAGGTAGATTAGATAGTTAGTTAAATAGATAGACATATAGATAATTACATAGATAGATAGTTAAGTTATTAGTTAGATATTGGGTTTGATAGTTAGGTAAATAAGATAGATAGGTAGTTAGTAGATACATAGATAGATAAATCTATCTATGGATTGATAGATAGGTAGGTATTTGGTAGATACCTATATATATATATATATATATATATATATATATACCTAGATCTAGATATATATATTATAGTTAGATGTATATATATGTGTGTAGGTAAGGTAAAGGGTATATATGTATATTTGTGTGGATATCTATATATATAGGTAGATACCTACTTAGATATATATAAATATGATAGATATATATATTACCTAGCCTAGATTAATAACTAGGTGCATAATCAATAGCTAGATAGCTAGTTAGAGGGTTTTAGAGCGAAACCTCAATACCTTGAGATACCGAGGTATTTCAATACCTCAAGATAACCAAGGTATAGGGTTTCGAGCGGGGTTTTTGAGCAATAGCCTAGGAATAGTATTGGAGTGATTTTTATATGTATATGTGTATATATTTACGCGTGCTAGCATAGGTTTTAGCGGGTTTAGGCGGGGTGCGTAGCCTAGGTTGAGGTATCGGATACCGAGGGTATCCCGGTATCTCAAGGAGGCGAGTTTGTGAGTTTTCTAGCTTAATGACCTCGGTTTGACCTAGAATTTCAGGAGCACCCTAGTTTGACCCAGACTTGACCGTAGTTGACTCGGTTGACCGCCAAAGTCAACTTTTGACCTAGTTTTGACCCAGAGTTGACTTTTTGGACCCAGAGTTGACTTTTTGACCCAGATTTCACCGGTTTGACCCGTTTGACCTAGAACGACCCTAGAAGCCTATTTTTAATTATTTTATATCTGTTTAACTCATTAGAACCTTGTTTAACCTTGCTTTTCGCATTAGGTTCTTGCGACACCGGTTCGGATCGCCAGTTGCTCAGGACGTCAGGCGAGTACATTCTCTGATAGTTTTCATTATCTGATGATTATTATGATTCAGCTTCTAGTATAGTATCATATGATTATTCTGGCACAACACGAGACACTGATTGATATTTCTGGATTCATTTACTTGCGACACGTACATTTCATGTTTCTGGCCTCTATTCTGGAATCACTACAGGCATCACTACAGGCATCACTCATGTTCAGGCTGGACTCATCTTGATTTGCGTGTCGGGTCTTGGATCCACTTGTATTAGTCGGGGCGGGGAAATACTCGAGTAGACATGTAAACATTCCTATCTGGCATCATCAGGAATCACTCCCTCTGGTCTAATCTGGAATGATAGCAGCCGTGCACCCAGTGCGCGGTGAGCCGTACTTACCCCTAGCCGTTTACATGTCGAAACAAGTATTTCAAAGACACCGAGTTCATTCTTTATAGTCTGGACTCTCATGCATTTCTTGACTTGTCTCACTTACATGTTTCTGGACTTGACTCACTACATGTTTTTCATGCTGGACTCACTACACGTTCATGTGCACGGACTTGATCTTAGCTTAGATTTTCTGTATCTTGTAGTTATTACTATCTTGCTCTGATATCCATGCATCTTTACCTTTATGCACCAGTGACTTACATATTTTCTTGTTCATACTTGCTCCATTTTTCTTGCTACTTGCTATAACTGTTTTATAGTTTTTATCATTTAAATGGAACTGCTGTTAGAGATGTACTTGCTCCAGTCCTGACTGGACATATTTTTCAGAGTATCCGGAGGATTGGTGTCCGACTTTCTATGGACCTGAGCCTGTCGATGGTGCAGACAGGGACCCTCTAGTTTAGAGGTGATTTCCGGGTTGGTAGCCGGGATCACTAGGATCTTGTTGTTGTTTTTATTAGCTTTTAGCACCGGATTTGTCTCCGGTTTTGGATTGAGACCTTGTTTGTATATTATTTTGGATGATGTATTGTTGTATTATTATTTGATGTTGTGGTTGTTGTAGTAGTTGGAGGTGGTTAGACTTTTTAGTTGTTAGACTCTCTGTGTTATCTTATCGTGCTTAGATTCGTGATTGAGTATATTGTGATTATCATTTGATATTTGCTCCTCCGTTTGGAGTTGAGATCTTGGCAGATTTATATATATTGTTTGCGTGGTTGCCCTCCTTTTGGAGAGGTCATGCCCGATTTTTGTGTGAGATTATTATCTAGATAGTTGACCTAGACAGCGTTCTACCGCCGATGCTGCGGCGTAGGCTGGACGTACCCACGACTCATGCCCGATTTTCGGGTGCGGGTCGTGACACGTTTTTGGTGGCGGCCCCATGCAGGTCTCGATTCGCAATTAGTGCGATATCGTGGTGGTACAACAACTTAGTTGTACTGCTGCGAGCCTGCTATAGGATCTAGGATCTAGGATGAGAGTGTACTCAATCACGACTAGGAACAATTCCAATCTAATTATTCTGAAATTGCTTCTTTTGAAATATTACTGTCCTTTCTTGATGATATCGTATCTTGCGCCGTATTGACTTCTTTTGATCTGTGTTCAGGATGCCTCCGAAGACACGATCCCATCGTACCGTTCCAGCAGTTGCCTCGGAGAGGTCTGCTACCTCTCGTCCAGCTCGTATTCAGGCAGCTGCTACCGCTCCACTCACCACTCCTACGGTTGAGGGAGCATCTGCTTCTCTCGGGGATTCTCCTTCACCTGTCGATCCGAGGACTACCCCAGTCGTTCCGGTGGTTCCTCCACCACTTCCTGCTCCAGTAGATGCCGCGCAGTTGTTTGCGTTCTTCAGGGAGATGATGGATGCGCAGCACCGTCAGGTGGATGTGATGAGGCTGGGCATTGAGAACGCCCACCAGGTGGCCATGACAGCAGTGGATAGGGTGGCACAGAATCAGCCACAGGCAGATCAGATTCAGCATCCGAGGCCAGGCAGTATTATCGACTTTCAGAGGATGCGGCCCAAGGAGTTCCGTGGTACAGAAGGTATCCTGTACGCGGATGACTGGATAGAGCAGATTGAGGGCATCTTCAGGCTGGCGCAGATTCCAGACAGCATGCAGATAGAGGCAGCGGGCAGTCAGATGTTCGACCTCGCTTTGACGTGGTATCGCACAGATACGAGGATCGCAGCGCCAGGGCTTACTTGGGAGGCCTTCAAGAGGCTTTTTAAGGAGAAGTTTTTCCCAGATGTGGCGCTCAGTGCTTTGGAGGGCCAGTTTGAGGCACTCGTCCAAGGGAGCATGACAGTGGACGAGTACGCAGCGGAGTTCTGCCGTCTGGGCAGATTTGTAGATGGCTTGAGTGAGGCAGCCAAGGCGAGGAAGTTTCGCAAGGGCTTGGTTATGGCGGTCAAGTCTTTGACCAGGAGCGACCGCGAGACGACTTTTGAGCAGATAGTAGGAGATGCTCAGAGAGCAGAGGATGACTTGGAGCTCAAGTCCAAGAGAGGCAGGGATGATTCAGGCAGTGCCAGTGGTAGTGCGGGACCAGCTAAGCGTCCCTATGTGCAGAAGGCAGCGCAGCAGGGTCAGGATCAGAGAGCGCCCACTTGTGCCTACTGCAGGAAGGCAGGACACACTTGGGATGTTTGTAGGAGGAGGCTGAAGGTGTGTTTGTTCTGTGGATCCGCTGCTCACCAGATGCGAGATTGCCCTACTGCACCTCCATTGGGTGGAGCACAGGATCAGAGAGTTGGACCTAGGCCATCTGTGGCACAGCATCATGCCCCGCACCAGCAGAGGGATACACCCCAGCAGGGCAGGGCTTATGCGTTGACGGTCGAGGAGGCCGATGCTACGGATGACGGGTTAGCAGGTCTGTCTCTTGTTTCTTCTTCCTGTCATTTCCATTCCTGTGGTGTGCTTCATTAGTACCTGTTAGATTTTTCTTTGTGCTGTGGTAGATAGTGTAGTGACCCCGATTGAGACTGTAATAACACGACCAGTAGGACCCTGATCTTGTATGTTGTTTAGGTAGAATTTCTTGACTGTGATTGTTGGGGGTTTGACCTAGAGAGATTGTGATTGACTATAAATTTCGAGGACGAAATTTTCTAAGGAGGATAGGCTTGTCACCACCCCATTTCCAGAGCCGGGTATTTTTTTTATTTTTAATTTAGTTAATTGTGCATTATTTATAATTAATTGTATTTATATTTAATTAGTGATTGCTTTATTTTTTATTATTTTTATTTTGTTTGTTTTAGGATTTTGGCTAGCCTGGACCCATGTCAGACCCTAGTGGACCCATGTCCGACCCAGCCCACACCCTTGTGAGAATTATTTTAGGGCTTAGAATATTTATTTTATTTTTAGGAAGTTAGTTGGAGAGATTTGGAACTAGTTTGAGTGCATTTGGAACCCGGAACCCAAAACCGAGTGAGTAGGGGCGTTTCGGGAATTTGCAACTTAGGAAACCCCATTTATTAGCATGGCCGGCCTACCTACCCCCCCCCACCCGTGAGAAAACCAGCAGCCCCCTTCTCCCATTCATCTTCTTCTTCACTTCTTCTTCTTCTCCACTTCTTTTTCTTCTTCCTTCCTTCTCCAAGTAAGTTCCTTCTTCCCATTTCTCCTCTTTCTTCTTCTATTCTTCTTTATGATTAACCCTAACCCTAGATCTTTCCCTAACCTAGGTAGGTAGAGCCTAGATTTGGTGTTGGAGCTTGGATTTGAGGCTTGGAAGCTTGGATTGGAGGATTTGGAGCATTTTGGAGATTTTTGCTTGGGATTCCAACTCCCAAGAGGTAAACCCTGATTTTCCCCCTTGTAATTATTTTTATATAGTGTAGTTAATATTTTAGAACCTTCCTAGACCCGTAGGCTACCCGTGGGAGGAAGTTGGAACTAGTTTGGTTGGGTTTAGAGACTTTAACACTAGGTTTTGTGTCAATTTCGGGTGAAATCCGAATTTGGCCCAATTTTGGGTGATGCCCTAGGTTAGATGGACCTAGGTAGACGTTGTCGGGTGTCTTGAGGGTGAGTGCGTGTCTCCGTTCGGACACGGGAAGCCGTGTCGCGGAGAAACGGGCGTTTCGGGCGAATTTGGGGGTTTTCGTCGTCGCCGATTCCAAGTGCGTGTGCGTTTCCGCCACGGACCTAGAATCGACGCGGGAGCGTATTTTCTAGGATCTAGACATCGTTTAGGATGCGTGGGTAAATTTTGGGCCGATTCCGAGTTCGTTTGGTGTGCGTTTCAGGAGGTTTTCCGAGCCGCGCACCACGTGTTCGTCGAAATGACCGAACGGCCATTTCGACTTGGTTTCCTCGTTTCGGGCTTGTGCGCGCGTTGGGTTAGTATCGGGGAGTGTGTGCTAGAGTTTTCGAGTTATATTTTTTATATTTATAGGCGTTGGTGAGTGTCGGGGTCGTTGGGCGTGCGTAGGTGGGGCGTTGTGAGCGTTGTGTGCGTTGTGTTGTGTGTTGTGTTTATTTATATATATATGTATATATATATTTGTGTGTGTGTTTTTTTTATATATATATTTATATATATATGTGTGGTTATGTGTAGGTGAGTGTGTGAGTGAGTGCTTGTGTGAGTGTGTAGGTGAGTGTGTGTGAGTGAGGATATATAGATATTAGTATATATGTTAGTGTGTGTGTGTGTGTAGATATATGTTAGAGTGTGTTGGTATATAGATATTAGTATATATGTTAGTGTGTGTATATATCTATAGAGTTATATATATGTATATATGTATGTATATATATATATATGTATATGGGTATGTGGTCGTGTGTGTGTGTGTGAGATGAGAGGGAGGGGCTGAAACTGAGAACAGCAGAAGTGTGCAGCAGCTTTAGCAGCAAAAAGCAGCAGCAACAGCAGATTTCAGCAGCGGCAGCGCCGCGGCAGCAGCTCGCTCGAGCGGCAGCACGCCGCGGCAGCAGCAGCATCAGCTGCAGGCGCAGCACGCCGCGGCAGCAGCGGCAGCACGCCGCGGCAGCAGTTCGCTCGAGCGCAGCAGCCTGAGGCAGCAGCAGCAGCCTGAGGCAGCAGCAGCAGCCTGCGGCAGCACGTGCAGGCGCCGCGGCGCGCGCCGCGGCAGCAGATCGCTGCAGCGCAGCAGTGCAGCAGCAGCAGCAGCAGGTTTGAGCAGCAGCAGCAGCTTGGCATTCGCGGCGGGGAGCGGGGTAGCTTAGTGTGAGAGTTATAGATAGATAGGTATCTATGATTTAATAGATAAATAGGTAGCAAGATAGATATTAGATCAATAGGTAGATGGATAGATAGATGCATAGATAGTTAGAGAGATAGGTAGATAGTTAGACATTTAGATAGATTTATGTTTATCTATTAGATAGATATATTTATGGATTGATAGATGAATAGATAGCTAGGTAAAGAGATAGATACCTATATCTATGGATAGATAGATAGGTAGATTAGATAGTTAGATAAATAGATAGTATGTTAGATAGATGGATAGATTGATAGATATATATGCTAGATTAATAGATAGATAGAGTACTAGGTAGATTAGATAGTTAGTTAAATAGATAGACATATAGATAATTACATAGATAGATAGTTAAGTTATTAGTTAGATATTGGGTTTGATAGTTAGGTAAATAAGATAGATAGGTAGTTAGTAGATACATAGATAGATAAATCTATCTATGGATTGATAGATAGGTAGGTATTTGGTAGATACCTATATATATATATATATATATATATATATATACCTAGATCTAGATATATATATTATAGTTAGATGTATATATATGTGTGTAGGTAAGGTAAAGGGTATATATGTATATTTGTGTGGATATCTATATATATAGGTAGATACCTACTTAGATATATATAAATATGATAGATATATATATTACCTAGCCTAGATTAATAACTAGGTGCATAATCAATAGCTAGATAGCTAGTTAGAGGGTTTTAGAGCGAAACCTCAATACCTTGAGATACCGAGGTATTTCAATACCTCAAGATAACCAAGGTATAGGGTTTCGAGCGGGGTTTTTGAGCAATAGCCTAGGAATAGTATTGGAGTGATTTTTATATGTATATGTGTATATATTTACGCGTGCTAGCATAGGTTTTAGCGGGTTTAGGCGGGGTGCGTAGCCTAGGTTGAGGTATCGGATACCGAGGGTATCCCGGTATCTCAAGGAGGCGAGTTTGTGAGTTTTCTAGCTTAATGACCTCGGTTTGACCTAGAATTTCAGGAGCACCCTAGTTTGACCCAGACTTGACCGTAGTTGACTCGGTTGACCGCCAAAGTCAACTTTTGACCTAGTTTTGACCCAGAGTTGACTTTTTGGACCCAGAGTTGACTTTTTGACCCAGATTTCACCGGTTTGACCCGTTTGACCTAGAACGACCCTAGAAGCCTATTTTTAATTATTTTATATCTGTTTAACTCATTAGAACCTTGTTTAACCTTGCTTTTCGCATTAGGTTCTTGCGACACCGGTTCGGATCGCCAGTTGCTCAGGACGTCAGGCGAGTACATTCTCTGATAGTTTTCATTATCTGATGATTATTATGATTCAGCTTCTAGTATAGTATCATATGATTATTCTGGCACAACACGAGACACTGATTGATATTTCTGGATTCATTTACTTGCGACACGTACATTTCATGTTTCTGGCCTCTATTCTGGAATCACTACAGGCATCACTACAGGCATCACTCATGTTCAGGCTGGACTCATCTTGATTTGCGTGTCGGGTCTTGGATCCACTTGTATTAGTCGGGGCGGGGAAATACTCGAGTAGACATGTAAACATTCCTATCTGGCATCATCAGGAATCACTCCCTCTGGTCTAATCTGGAATGATAGCAGCCGTGCACCCAGTGCGCGGTGAGCCGTACTTACCCCTAGCCGTTTACATGTCGAAACAAGTATTTCAAAGACACCGAGTTCATTCTTTATAGTCTGGACTCTCATGCATTTCTTGACTTGTCTCACTTACATGTTTCTGGACTTGACTCACTACATGTTTTTCATGCTGGACTCACTACACGTTCATGTGCACGGACTTGATCTTAGCTTAGATTTTCTGTATCTTGTAGTTATTACTATCTTGCTCTGATATCCATGCATCTTTACCTTTATGCACCAGTGACTTACATATTTTCTTGTTCATACTTGCTCCATTTTTCTTGCTACTTGCTATAACTGTTTTATAGTTTTTATCATTTAAATGGAACTGCTGTTAGAGATGTACTTGCTCCAGTCCTGACTGGACATATTTTTCAGAGTATCCGGAGGATTGGTGTCCGACTTTCTATGGACCTGAGCCTGTCGATGGTGCAGACAGGGACCCTCTAGTTTAGAGGTGATTTCCGGGTTGGTAGCCGGGATCACTAGGATCTTGTTGTTGTTTTTATTAGCTTTTAGCACCGGATTTGTCTCCGGTTTTGGATTGAGACCTTGTTTGTATATTATTTTGGATGATGTATTGTTGTATTATTATTTGATGTTGTGGTTGTTGTAGTAGTTGGAGGTGGTTAGACTTTTTAGTTGTTAGACTCTCTGTGTTATCTTATCGTGCTTAGATTCGTGATTGAGTATATTGTGATTATCATTTGATATTTGCTCCTCCGTTTGGAGTTGAGATCTTGGCAGATTTATATATATTGTTTGCGTGGTTGCCCTCCTTTTGGAGAGGTCATGCCCGATTTTTGTGTGAGATTATTATCTAGATAGTTGACCTAGACAGCGTTCTACCGCCGATGCTGCGGCGTAGGCTGGACGTACCCACGACTCATGCCCGATTTTCGGGTGCGGGTCGTGACACTGTATGCTGCTGTGAGTGCGACGAGTGTTGGGTTGCCTCCCAACCCTAACCTGTTTCTGGCACTGATGGAGCGATACATTTCGCTCACCGGGACCTTCGCCACTCCACTGGGGGAGCAGGGGTTGGCCCTCCATGAGATGGCAGTGATCTCGAGACTGCCGATGGGGGACACCCATATGAAGAGTATGTTCCCACCAACCGGGAGTTGGAGGACTCGGACCCTCGGGTTGTGGAGGTGTATCAGGAGCTGATGTGCCACTACTTCGCGTGCACTACTTTTTATGATGAGCCTTCTGATTTGGCTCACACCACTAAGTGGATGTCCTACCTCTTCTTCCACCGGGCCAGGGCCGTCAAGCCGGAAAAAGTTTCGGGGGCAAGAATGAGCCCGTGAACTGTTTGGGCGTGCTCAGTGCCCAGGTCGTCGAGGATCTTATGGAGGATGCTAAAGCTCCATATCAGATTCTTAATGACGGGGTAGGAAAGTATCCTGAAGGCACTAAGGCTTACAGTTACTTGAGGCGCTGCCGCAGGCCTCTGTCTAAGGAAGCCCGGCTGGCTGGCTTTCTCTCCATATAGCTGCGTTGAGTAGTGGTGCCCGGTATCGCGTCCGCGGACCGCATTCACCGGAACATCCTGTAGCCTGCCGTGCGTCTGGTGTTCGGGGCAAGACTGGGCTTGCTCCCTGCCATGGTGTGCCATATATAGGCTGGCCTGAGAGCCATGACTGATGGACTGCTCGTCGATGAAGCTCGGCGTGATAGCTTTCCCCGGGTAGAGTTACCATACCTGTATTTAATGGGATGGTTAATTCTCCACAACCCCCGGGTGATGTCTCCCGGCCCTGGTAGTAGCTCGGGGGGTAGTTTCTTGCTGAACTACAAGGACTCTCCCTGGAACGTGAACACAGTTTTAGACTGTCGGCTGGTGCTGAGCCTCGGTCATTGCTGGAAGCTCCTCTGCACTGTCCCCTCTGTACATCACAATCAGTCGGGGATTAGGCTTGAGGATTTAGGTGGAGAGAAGACCAATCTTTCTCCAAAAGCTTTTAATTGGTTGGTCTGCATCAGACCCTCCCATTTGCTGTACAGAAGCGAAGATCATTGTTTCTTCGAGCCCTACTTGCCCAGTCGGTTCGCCAGGCAGTTTGGGTACGATCAGCTGCACGTGGGCAATGCCGTCACCAGCTTCAGGTCCAGGGGCGGACTCATTGATGGAGCCAGAGGATGGCAGTATTTTATCATGGGTTGCACGGGAGCAATCTTTATCGTGCCGGTCGTCACACTCTCCACGGAGCTGCGCATCCTCCATTTGTATGCCCAGTTCTATGTGGTGATCAACACCTTCCATCGTGATTTTGACATGCGTGGAAGCTTTAGGGTGCCTTCTCCCAAGTCCGAGGGAAGAGTCGAAGTCCCCTCGGTTTCGTCTGACGAGGGTGAGGGGTCCGTCACTCCGGATGAGCCTCTGGTGTCGGTGCCGAGGTGTGAAATGCCTCCTCCTGCGGGGGCTTTGGCAGTCTCTGGGAAGCGAAGGGCTCCTGCTTCGAAGCAGACTTCCCCTCGCAAGAGGAAGAAGAAGACGGTTGCTCGTTCTCTCCGGATTCCTGGTATTTAGGCTCCTAGAGAGGAACCTGCTGTCTCCCCTGTTGGAGATGTCTCTTTGATTGGAGGTTCCTCGCCTTTCGGAGAGGGACCCTTAGTTTCGGCTGGCGATGCCGGAGAACTCCTGCCTGAGGCTGCCGTTGCTGCCACCGCCTCCGGTAGTGGAACAAAATCGCCTGCGTGGCCGAGGCAAATGAGAGAATCTTTCCCTGGACCAGCCACGGATGAAACTCCTACCGCGTCCGTGAGCATGCCTAGCGAGATTCTGGCTGACGAGCCTCGACTGCGTCTTGGCGAAGGCTCGGTAGAGCACTTGGCGGTGTCGGTGGGCCCACCCCCTTCTCCAGGTATGACAGTTTGCATTGCGTCATTAAGGCGTGATTTAGCTACGTGGGCTGCAGATGCGACATATATACCGTTGGCTATGGGTAAATGTCATCTTTATGTCTCCTCTTAGAAAGATTACCATCATATTGATATCAACTTTCTTGTCCTCTTCTCAGGGGACGACGTCCATGGGGAGTATAGCGTTGAAGCGCCTTCTGGCTCTGCTCGGGCTCTTGGCGATGACACGGAGGCGTCCGACTTCGAGGAGGAAATATCTTCGGGGGCCAGCTCGCCCGGAGTGGTTTCGTCACCTCAAGAGGAGGACGAACCCGTTGTCGAGACCTCGTCTCTCGCGAGGATGCCGATGACTTCGACCGTCGTTGTCGCACCTCCTTCGGTCGCACCACCCATCGAGGCGGCAACTGTGGCCATCTCATCTGCAATCATTCCTGGAGGGGGACTCGCCAATATCGTGGCCACTCCTGGCGTCCAATCGGATCTAGTCTCGCTGACCGAGCAATACACCAGCCTCTTTTACACCAGTTTGAAAACGCTGATATCAATGGTGTTGGTGAAGAACCTAGACTTCGAGCGTCTGAAGAAGGCTTCTCAGTTTCCGATCGGGGCGGTCAGGGAGTTCGGCGATTCTGGGGTAGCTGACGCCCTGGAGGCGATGGTTAATGGTTTGGAGCAACCTATTAACGAATACTTGCAGCTGGCTCGGGACAGCCTTGAAGCTGAGGTCCAGGCCAGATATGACCTCATGACTGCGCGGCTTACTAAACAGCTGGAAAGCCTAGATGACTCCATCAAAGCACATAAGCTGGAGATGGATGAAAGAAAAGCTGTCGTGGAGGAGGCTCTTGCTCTTCAGACGAAGTGCCAATCCGAGCATGAAGGGAATGTAGCGAGGGCCCGCAAGTTGAAGGAAAAACTCGCTCTGGCAGAGGAGTGGGCTTCTCAGTCGTTGGCAGGTCTAGATGTAGCGACTGGTCGACTGAGTACGGCACGACGGGATCTGGAGCGCGCAAAAGTTGCCCGTGCTGGCTCTCTTCGGGTAAGGGCCGAGCTGTCCTTTATGAACAATCCCGAGGCACGGCTGGAGCGGGCCCGTGCTGATGCCTTGGTTTCCAGGGATGAGAGGATAGCTGCACTGGTACAGCTGATTCGCGATCTGACCGCTCTCCCACAATGATGTACCCTTTCTTCTTTTTGCTTCCCAAATGTAATTATGCTCTTTTTGGGAATAAATAAAAGCGACTCTTTTCTGACTTTGTGGACCCATCATTTCGGAATGTAAATGACAGGTTTGGGCGAGAGTGATATCAGAGGTAGTATGAACGTGATAGACTCTTGATAACCTTTTAGCAGGACATATCTATTCAGAGGTCATACGAACATGATAGAATATGACCAAACTAGTTTCGTTTTGGAAGTAGTTTTGTTAGAATTGAGATTCTCGCTATATTCCACTTGAGTAGAGTAGGTTAAGCATAGTACCTTTTCAGGAATTTACCGTTGATAGGAGCCATTAATAGGTCTCCATTAGGCTGGGCTAACCGGTAAGCGCCGTTTGAGAACGTTGTCTCGATCACATAAGGGCCTTCCTACTTGGGCTGAAATTTGCCTTTACTCCTGTGAGTAAGGATCATCGGCCTTCTTACGGCTAAAACTAGCTCGCCGACTTTGAACACTATTTCCTTTACTTTATGATTGAAAGCTTTGGAAATGCGTGCTTGGTAGAGCGCGATGCGCTGTTGAGCTTGGAGGCGTTTCTCGTCTAATCCTTCTAGCTCTTGAAGCCTTAACAGGTCATTCTTTTCTTGAGTCAGCTCATTAGTCACGGCTATCCTGAGCGACGGGATCTGGATTTCAATGGGGAGAACTGCTTCGCTCCCGTAGACCAGTGAAAATAGGGTACAACCTGTCGGTGTTCGTACCGTTGTGCGGTATGCCCAGAGGCATTCGTCCAGCTTCTCATTCCAATCTCTTTTGTTTGAAGAGACGAATTTCTTCAAGAGTTTGATAATGGTTTTTGTTGAAAGCTTCCGCCAAACCATTAGCAGCTGGATAATACGCCGTAGAGGCAATATTATGTATCCGATTTTTATCGCAAAATCGATAAAACGCTTGGCTGATGAACTGAGGCCCATTGTCATGGATTATCCTTCGGGGAATCCCAAAGCGATAAATGACGTGATGCTTGATGAAGGTGATTACATTAGACGCCTTTACCTCAGCAAGAGGGATTGTCTCTGCCCATTTGGAGAAGTAATCCGTGATGGCCAATATGAACCGGTGACCTCTGGAAGAAGACGGGTGAATAGGACCAATGATATCCATACCCCATACTTCGAAAGGCCAGGATGCAACCGTAGGATGTAGATATTCAGACGGTTGATGTATGAAGTCTGTATGAACCTGACAGGCTCTGCATTGTCTTGCATAGTTGATCGCGTCTGCGATCATGGTGGGCCAGTAATAGCCCATTCTCCTGATACGATCCTGTAGCTTAGGACCGGATTGATGCGCTCCGCACACGCCGTTGTGAGCTTCCCGGATAATCTGCTGTGCTTCGTCGTTAGAGAGACATCTCAGTAGCAGTCCGTCGTAGGTCCGGCGATATAGGCATTGTGAAGATGCATCGAAGTAGAAGCGTAATGATCGTCTTTTGACGGATACTGCTTCTTTGGGGTCCTCCGGCAAGATTCCGTATGCGACGAAATCTATGAAGGGACTTCTCCAGTCTCTTCTAGGGGGATCTGTGTTCACAGCGTAGCTGCGTTCTATGTGAAAGTTGTTCTTCACACAGAATAAATCTCTGTTAAGAAGGATTACCGAATCCTGCCTTCTTATAGGAGTGGCTAAATCCGCAGCTAGACTGGCTAGGGCATCAGCTTCCAGATTCTGAGATCGAGGTACATGCTCTAGGAAGAACCCTTTGAATGTCATGGCTATCTCGACCATTGATTGGTGATAGGGGATGAGGTCTGGATTCCGGACTTCATATATTCCCCTGACTTGATTGACGATAAGCAGAGAATCACCGCAAGCTTCCAGGGACTCGACCCCCAGCTCTTTGGCGACTTGGAGCCCGATTAGCAGAGCGTTGTACTCTGCCACATTGTTGGAGCATGGCTCGCTAAGAGAATATGCTCGGTAGATGACGAGTTTATCAGGAGTGACCAGGACGATTCCTACCCATGAAACCACGTTTCCCTTGGGACCAGTCCTGGAGGCACCGTCGAAGAACAGTTGCCATGCGTCACTTTCCATTGTGGAATTACATTCTGCAACTTCGTCAAGGATGTCCTCGTATAATTTGGAGGCCTCCGGGATCGGATGAGCAGCTAGGAAGTCGGCTAGCGCTTGGCCTTTGATGGACTTCTGCGGGACGTATACCATGTTGTATGGTGTTAACAGCATCGCCCAAG
Organism: Iris macrosiphon; assembly: GCA_036927795.1. Lineage (NCBI taxonomy): Eukaryota > Viridiplantae > Streptophyta > Magnoliopsida > Asparagales > Iridaceae > Iris > Iris macrosiphon. The sequence goes on from JAYESA010000003.1 coordinate 173,582,029, forward strand.
TCGCGAGTCGGGAATTAAGAGCACTTGGCTTGCTCATCAGTACTCGAAGAGGGTTGATCCTGGAGATGATATGAATAGTCTGCCCGGTGACATAGTGTCGCGTCTTCTGGATAGCGAACATCAGAGCCAAGCATTCTTTCTCCACTGGGTTGTACCGGTGTTCGGCTCCGACCATCATCCTGCTGAGGTAGTAGATAGCCTGTTCGTGACCCATATCGTTCTTTTGTGCAAGAAGAGCTCCCAGAGAATGATCCATCACTCTAACGTACAGCAAGAATGGTCTTCCCATGACGGGAGGCACCAGAACTGGCGGACTGGTGAGATAGCGCTTGATATCTCCGAACGCTTGTTGACAGGTTTCGTCCCATACGAAGGATACATCTTTCTTCATGAGATGCGAAAAGGGCTGACATCTTCCCGAGAGGTTGGATATGAATCTCCGGATATAAGCCAGACGGCCTTGAAATCCCCGGAGTTCCTTCAGATTGCGGGACGGTCGCATTTCTACGATAGCCTGGACTTTGTCAGGGTCCACTTGGATGCCTTTGGCGGTGATGACAAATCCCAGGAATTTGCCACTAGATACACCCAGAAAGGACTTCGTAGGGTTCATCTTGAGTTGATGTTGGCGCATTAACTCGAATACCGTCCTCAAGTCTTGAATGTGATCATCTTTGATGCGGCTCTTGACGGCTATGTCGTCCACGTAACATTCTACTGTTTTGCGTAAATGCTCATGGAATATGTTACTCATAGCCCGTTGGTATGTAGCCCCGGCGTTCTTCAATCCGAAGGGCATGACCGTATAGCAATATACCCCCAACGGTGTCCGGAAGGTAGTGTGCTTCTCGTCTTCGGGATGCATCTTGATCTGATTGTATCCTGAGAATCCGTCCATGAAAGACATGCGTTCAAAACCGCAGGTGTTGTCGATCATGATGTCCGTGATGGGAAGAGGGAACTCATCCTTGGGGCAGGCTGCATTCAGATCTCGGTAATCGATGCAGATACGTATTTTCCCATTTTTCTTTATGACTGGGACAACGTTGGCGACCCAGTCGGGATGTTGTTCTTCCCGGATGAAATCGCAGGCTATCAACTTCTTGACTTCAGCTTCGATGGCGTCCATTATATCCGGACAGAACCGGCGTTGGTGCTGCTTCACAGGCTTTGAGTCGGTCAATATGTTGAGTTTGTGAGTAGCCACCTTTGGGTCAAGGCCCGGCATGTCCTAATAATCCCATGCAAAGACGTCGATATACTCTTTTATCAGCTGGATAACTTCTTCCCTTTCAGCTGGGGGAAGATTGTTACTGATAAATATCGGCTTTGGCGAAAGTTCACCCCCAACATCAACCTGGATAACTTCGTCTTTGGTGGGAGGTTCCCTTTGCTCGAAGCGGAATTCCTACTGCGTATCCATTTGTTGGGCCCAAGAGTCATTCTCAAACAGCTCAGGATCCTGTTCATCTGCTTCAAAGGAATCTGTCACTACCATATTCACCGATAATGTTTGTTCGAGAGCATCAGGTGAGTCGGAGGGCGACGAGCCGTTCTGAGAAGAGGAAAAGATGTCCTCATCTGACTTGGAAGTCGTAAGGGAGGTGGCATATGCTAACCCGAAACGAGTTTGTTGATAGCGGGGGTCGCCGCGCAGCGGCGTTTGTCTGCCTCTTCCGTAGTTGAGGCCTGGCTTCCGCTCCAAGTCGTAGAGGTAGGCTTTCCCTGAACGGGTTGCAGCAAATACTTCGTCTTCGTCTGATGGCGAAGAAGTTGCGACCATATGGCATGGTTTGCATTTGGAGCTCTTTCTAGACGTAGCCTTAGTAGCTTTAGTCTCCTTCTCGAGCTCTGACACCAAATCCGGATGAACCCACATAATCTCGCCCTGCCGTGTGTTTAGGGGTACCAGGTCATGATTTTGACCCCTAGCTGGAGGGAGATTGACGATGTTCATCATGGTCCGAAAAATGGGTGTGACACCGTTCGAGACTTCTTGGGAAGGCAGATTGCCAAACCGCAGAGAGATCATGTTGGCCGTGACCGTCTTCTCGGTGTTGTGCAGGGTGATGGCTTTAGCATCGATCAGACCCTGGATCTTCCTTTTCAGTATGTAACACGCCTTTGTCGGGTGGTGCACGTATCTGTGGAAGATGCAGTATTTGGGGTCGTTTGTACTGCCGACTTCTTGGGGCCGTCTTAGCTCCGGAAGGGTGATCTTGCCACTTTTGACGAGACACTCGAATATACTTGGGATATCGTCGTCGTCGAAAGAGTAGACTTCGACGGGCCTGGAGGTCCCGGGTCTCGCTTGTGCGGTTGCCGCAGTCTTTTGTCTGGCCGTATTGATCGCCAGAGCTTCTTTTCCTTTGGAGCTGCGAGGATGGTCGCTGCTGGGAGATGACCTTTTATCTCTGTCAGAGGCGGAGATCATGATGCCATTGTCGCGCGCCTTGCGACTGTTGTCTTCGGCGGCTACTGCCGAGATGATGAACGAGGGCCAATCATGGAACTGATATGGTCCTGTAAACACCGAGACTACGGGAATGAGGTTCTTCCTGCAAATGTCTACTAACGCAGAGTCTGGAACTCCTGGAGGCATCTGTAAGGTGGCCTGACGAAAACGTTCGACGAAGGTGCGAACGTCTTCCTTTTTCCTCTGCTTGACTTCGATGAGAGAGGACATAGACATGTCCATTCCTTCCTCGTAGAATCGTGTGAAGAATAAAGCTTTGAAGTCTTCGAAGGAAGTAATGCAGTTGTCCGCCAAGCTACGGTACCACTGATAGGCTACTCCTGAGAGGCAGCCTTTGAACACCCGAGTGAGGAGGGCGTCGTTCCCTTGTAGCAACACCGTCATCATACTGAAATAGTTCATGTACTGACTTGGTGATGTTTTTCCCTCGAACAGAGCCATAGTCTGAGGTTTGTACCTCGGAGGGAAAGGGACCTCTTCCCAGATAGCTGGGTAAGGCTGGTTGATTCCCAGTTTCTTGTGCTGATCTTTGTGCTTCAAGGCGTCAAACTGGGCTTTCAACTCCCGTACTGCCTGTATCAAATTTTCAGTCGGAAGCGGAACTACGGTGTAGTGCGGAGTTGGTTGTATTGTAACTCCAACGGGAGGTAATGCATTCTCTGAGTGAGGAAGCGGAGGAACTGCTGACTCTTGATCTAGAGCAGGTTCTTGGCTCGGGTTGGATGGTGGTAAGTCCACCCCCACACGTATCTGAGTTGGCGGGACCGATGCTTGAGCCATGGCAGTCGCGTGCTGAGTTAGCATCATCTGGTGCATGATCTCCATTATGGATTGCATTTGTTTCAGAGATGTCTCCAGTATAGTGATGAGTTGTTCCGCGTTTTCTGACGGCGAAGCTTCCTCGCGTTCATCTTCAACGGGATAAACTCCCATTTCCCTAGGCATCGTCGAAGGATGCGTATAGGCTGCTGCAGAAGTCGACTCTATACTCTCAGTATTTGATTCGGAAGAATGGCAACTCCCAGCATCGGAATCAGAGGAGTACGAAGTCAGTTGTTGTGACCTTGAACGAGTGTTCTGGAATACCCCATCTTCAGTGTCTCTGAGGAGCATGTTGGATCTCCTTCGGCTCGGAGTTCTAGAGGACGGACGTCTTGAGTCTGAGCTTCCTCCAAGTATATGCGAAGCCATGTTCACGGATGTATGTGCGGGCTATTCTTCCTGGAAAGACAGAGAGTAGCTCAACCGGTCAAAAACCGACCGTTTTGCTTTAGAATAGCAGCAGTCAATCATAATCTTATGACTATTACAACATTGCTCGCCAGGGGGCATAATAGACATGTTGGAAGGTCCCCTTTCCTTACGCTTCTGGATTAGATATTTGCTCAAGTCAGGAGGAGTAGAAGAAGAAGATGACGGCTTGTTCCTTCTGTTCCCATCAGTGGGCATGCGGAGATTGGGCACCATGGTTTTCCCTGTGCCACCTGTATACAACAGGTTGGCTACCTGGGTGGCGGATAATCCCCGGGGAGGGTGTCTTTCCGCAACTTGAGCTTGCTTTACGCCGTGGGACTTCGCCTGACGTAATTTAGAGATTTGCTCAGACTGGGGTAAAGCTGAAGAGGTCCTCAGTCGGCTATCGGCTTCTCGCGTAATCCGGAGGGTAGGCAGATTGCTCCCTCGCGGGCGTAAAGGCCGAGAAGTTGAGTACTCTGCCGCTTGCTTTCCCTTGCGGAGATCACAGCGCTCATCTGGTTCCTCGTAGAGGTCAGATGTTGTCTTGCGCACGGAGCGTGATTTGTACTTCCGATTTGGCGCTGAGGCATCATCAGAAGTTTTGTCTGTACCGCGCGTAGCGGGAGACTGGTTTCTACGCGTAGAACGCAGTGGATACTTCTGGGTTAGCGCTGAGGCTTTGCCCGAAGTTTTGTTTGTATCGCGCGTAGCGGGAGACTGGTTTCTACGCGTAGAGCGTAGTGGATACTTCTGGGTTAGCGCTGAGGCTTTGCCCGAAGTTTCGTCTGTACCGCGCGTAACGGAAGAACGAATTTTACGTACAGGGCACGGAGGGAGCAATGCTACAACCTCATTGGTCGGAGAGATCGGAGAGATCGGAGAGTCCACAGGAATGGTAGAGGATGTCTTGGGCATCTAGACCTTGCGCAGCTTCCTGTTGTCTTTGACGGAGAGAGGGTGAGAGCTACCCCTGGTTCGAAGCATGTCTTCGTTGGCAGATTGGTCGAATTGGACGACCAGTGTCTTCTTCATGGTTCCTACAGATACCGCCATCTTGTTTGTGGTGGAAAACGAAAGAATGAAGATGTATTCAAGATGGGGTTTACACGAAACCCGCCTTCTTTGGTTTACAAATAAAATTGTACAATTTGATCCTATACGAGGATGTGGGAGTACAATTTATTTAATCTGGGTAAATATTGCTATAGGTATCTGATCTGCAGTCGATCACTTTAGCCCTTGGACTAGCCCTTGGACCACACGATGATGAAGAAGTGCCGTAGAAGACAGGAAGCAGCTTCGAAGGTTGCAAAAGAGGGTGGATGTACGATGCCAAAGTCGTCGATCCCTACTCTTTGCCTGAGCTCCGGATTCTCTCTCTCTCTCTCTCTCTCTTGACCTCTGGTTCGATCTTTCTTGGAAGTTCGACCTTGGATATGATATTGGTTTTCTTGACCAATTTTTCCGACCTTGTTCCTCATTGATAGAGGTCTATATTTATAGAGTTTTAGTGACAGTGACCACTCCGTCGGTGTAGAAACCGAGGAGTGGAAAGTACAGCACCCTTTTACACAACGGTTAAAATAATCAATGCCTGCGTATAGATGATCCTTTGAATGAGCGTGTGACGCGGGTCCAACTAAGGGACAAAACGCGTATAATCGCTACGAAGATCACGGCGTAGAAGCCACGTAGGTAGGTATCCCTCGTGTAGAAGAGGTGGGCGTAGAAGCCAATGTCTGTCACCATGGCGTAGAAGCCAAGTAGGCATAGGAGCCGAAAATAGGCGTAGAAGCCGAGTGGTCATAGAGGCCGAGTGGGCGTAGAAGCCAAATGGTCGTAGAGGCCGAGTGGGCGTAGAAGCCAAATGGTCGTAGAGGCCGAGTGGACGTAGAAGCCAAGTGAGCACAGGAGTTGAATGGGCGTAGAAGCCGCTGCGCACCGTGCCAGAGTGCTGATGTGGACGTCTTAGCCGGAATTACGGCTTTTGAAGATATAATCAAATCTCTTGCATTAAATGCAGAGATTTGCCACCATCCTGTGCATTAAATGTGGAGGCGTGTTTTTTGAAGGTCTGCAGCCCTTCTGCGCATCAGTCGCAGAGACGTGTCTTGAGAAATTGTCACCGCTCTGTGCTCTAGACGTAGGGACGTGCCTCGAGCAACTGTCATCGCTCTGTGCATTAGACGGAGAGACATGCCTCGAGCCCCGTACGGAGTGCAGCTTTTTGATGTGGCAGACGGTTTGTCTACTACAGAGCGTAAACAGCTCATGTCTGCCTGTGTAAAACAAGACAGCGTATCCCTTCGTGTACGTAAAAGCAGTTTACGCAAAGGAGATGGCGGTAAATGACAGCCTGGGTCGCAGTGCCGTGCCATCATTATAGCCGTCGTCTGGGTAGTCGAGCAGTATTCCTGGGTAGTCGAGCAGTATCCCTTTGTCAGAAGTCCAGACGCCAGGTTCATTGCAGGATCTGACAGGTTCACTTCGGGGAATACGAAGCGTCTCTCGTATACTTCAATGCTGCGTTGCAAGAGGATGGGTTTCACGCCCAGGAGTCGATGAAGCACCCTGTTTACGCTGAAGCGGTTTGGATGTACTGCCTTACGTTGAGCTTTATATTTCATGCTGTGTTTGGCGGAGAAAGCTCTGTTGCACGCTTGATGGCTCTGAAGGCCTCTGTTTACGCTGCTCTGCATCAATATGCTGCGTATAGCCATCCAGCATATTTTTCATGCTTCTACAGGTCTAATCAACGAAATTTTATTTCCAAACTCCGGATTTAGGACAAATTTACGTTTTTACCTTTTTCTGGAAAATCTGACAGAACCTACCCGTCATGCATGGGGAATTTCTGTGTTGGCATATCTGTACAAATTTATGTCAAATTTTGTGCATTTTACTTCAGTGGATAAAAGACAGAAAAATTTGAATGGATGTATGACATATTATAGGTATAAAATTTTCATATAATTTTATTTACTAAAGAAATATATACACTTACATGATATTTTTTTTCTAGGTTTGGTCCTACGAGCACTTCAGTATCGGTAGGCCAGTCTCCTGCATTGATACCGAAGATGGTGTCTTCCCATCAGCTTTACGCTGGATGACGGCTGCAGCTGATCCAACTCGATGTGCTCACAAGGATATTGTCACGACCCGTACCCGAAAATCGGGCATGAGCCGTGGGTACGTCCAGCCTACGCCGCAGAATCGGCGGTAGAACGCTGTAAGGTCCGTTCTAGGTCAACCAACTATCTATATATCTCACAAAAATCTGCCATGACCTCTCCAAAAAGGAGGGCAACCACGCAATATATATATGAACTCTCAATCACAAAATCTAGGGGAAGAGTAAAAGTACGATATGATAGCAAAAGGAAACAAGGAAACACAGAGCAAGACAATATCCAAAATATACAGTCCAAGTCTATAATAGTCTACAACATCTCACAGGCAACAAAAGAATAAGTACAATCATCCAGAAATAAACCACTGGGAACAACCCAGGAAACCCACCTAGATAACTAGGGCGCTATAGGCGTCTTCTCGGCGCACTCCTCCTCGATCTCGGGGTCACAGCACTCGTCAACACCCGGCCCGTAGAACGTCGGGCAATAGTCCTCAGGATCCTCTGAAAAAAATATGCCCAGTCAGGACTGGAGCGAAGTACATAACTCTGAAAGCAACTCCAAATACATGATAAGGTGTATATGACGAGCAATAGAAAAGTATACAAGAATGCACAGAAAATAAATATATGCTGGAGCACAATAAGTAGCTGCAAAGTAAACTGGAGAACAATACAAGTAGTGGAAAAGTAACTGCAGATGAGAAAATATGAATACTAGCTAAGTGCCTTGAGCACAAGTTCGTTATGTGATCGGCTTAGGTTGTACATAAAAAATACTACGATAACTCCGTTATGCATGAGTTGCATAACCGACATACACATGAATACTGCTTGGCTTTGATCACATAACTAACTCCTACTCCCCTCCCCCACTAATACCATTGGATCCAACCACAACACGCTATGTACATGATAATAGCTCGTGCAAATGAAGGCGAGAGTACAAGAAGCACATGATAGCACATGAGAATCAATACCCGAAGCACATGATGAAATACACGTGATAGAGTACCCGCTGAACACGATAAGGGGGATAGCATCTCATGACGGGATCCACTAGTACCAGCTCGTGTAACAATGTGTCAGAATCAAGTATTATAGTTCTAGAACAGGTTATATAAACGCTATCAAGAAATAGAAACTATCAGAGGTAGGTACTCGCCTGATGTCCTGAGCAACTGATGAGGATCGAGATCCGGACCGGTGTCGCAAGAACCTATTGCGAAAAGCAGAATTAAACAGGGTTCTAAGGATTTAAACTGATATAAAATAATTAAAAACAGACTTCTAGGGCTATTCTAGGTCGAACGGGTCAAACCGGTGAAAATCGGATCAAAAAGTCAACCCGGGGTCCAAAAAGTCAACTCTAGGTCAAAACTAGGCCAAACGTTGACTTTTACGGTCAACGGGGACAATTATGGTCAAAGCTAGGTCAAACTAGGGTGTCCCTGAAATTCTAGGTCAAACTGAGCTCATTAAGCTAGAAAACTCTCAAACTCGCCTCCTCGAGATACCGGGATACCCTCGGTATCCGATACCTCGCCTTAGGCCACGCACCCCGCCTAAACCCGCTAAAACCTATGCTAGCACGCGTAAATATATACACATAAGCATATAAAAATCACTCCAATACTATTCCTAAGCTAATGCTCAAATACCCCGCTCGAAACTCAATACCTTGGATATCTCAAGGTATTGAGATACCTCGGTATCCCAAGGTATTGAGATACCGCTCTCAAACCCCTCTAACTAGTTATTAGGCTTATAAATATATACCTAGTTATTAATCTAGGCTAGAAAATATATATCTATCATATCTATACATATCTACGTATCTATATACATATATATATGATAACCACACACATATACACATACCCATACATACCTTACCTATACATATATATATATAACTATAGGTATATAGATATCTATACAATTAGATAGATATATATCTAATACCTAGCTATCTATCTATCCATCTAACTATTAACCCATTTATCTAGCTATCTATCTATCTTATTATCTATCTATCTAATAATCTAACTATCTATCTATTAATCTAGCTATCAATCTATCTAGTATATCTACTAAATAACTCACTCTCCTCGCTACTACCTAGCTAACTACCCAAGCCTCGCTGCTACTGCTCCCTTGCATGTGCTTGCTGCTGCTGCCTTGCCTGCTTATGCTGCTGCTGCTGGCTGCTATCTCCCCCCTTCTCACAATCACACACACACACCCCCCTATATACATATATATATATATATATATCACTATATATATATAATCATACATATCTCTCTCTCTATATATATATACAACTAGATATATATATACACACACTTATATATATATATATATATATAATCTAACACACACACACTTAAACACATATCAACACACACACACGTATAAATATATATACATATACACACACACTCAAGGATATATATATATATATATATATATATATATATATATATATATATATATATATATATATATATATATACATTCACACATACGCACACTTATACATATACATATATACACTAACACATAGACATATACATACACAAGCACACACACACACACACACACATATATATATATATATATATATATATATATATATATATATATATATATATATATATATATATATATATAGACACTAATATACAAACACAACGCACACAACACACAAACAACACGCCCCACTCACGCCCAACGACCCCGACACGCACAAACACCCATAAATATATAAAATATAACCCGAGAACTCTAGCACACACTCTCCGATGCTAACCCAACACGCGCGCAAGCCCGAAACTAGGAAACCAAGTCGAAATGGCCGTTCGGTCATTTCGACGAACACACGGTGTGCGGTTCGGAAAACCTCCTGAAACACACACCAAACCAACTCGGAATCAGCCCAAAATTTACCCACGGGTTCTAAACGATGCCTAAATCCTAGAAAAAGTGCTATTCCGTCGATTCTAGGTCTGTGACGGAAATGCACACGCACTTAGAATCGGCGACGACGAAAAACCCCAAATTCGCCCGAAACGCCCGTTTCTCCGTGACACGACTTACCGTGTCCGAACGGAGATACGCACTCACCCTTAAGACACCCGACAACGTCTAGCTAGGTCCGTCTAACCTAGGACATCATCCAAAATTGGGTCAAATTCGGATTTCACCCGAAATGGACTCAAAACCTAATGTCAAAGTCTCCAAACTCAACCAAACTAGTTCCAACTTCCTCCCACGGGTAGGCTTAGGGTCTAGGAAGGTTCTAAAATACTAATTACACTACATAAAAGTAATTAGCAAGGGAAAGTTAGGGTTTACCTCTTGGAAGTTGAAATCCCAAGGCCAAAGTCTCCGATCTACTCAAAATCACCTCTCTCAAGCTCCAAGCCACCAAATCTAGCCTCCACACTAAATCTAGACTCCACACACCTAGGTTAGGGAAAATTATAAGGTTAGGGTTAACAACCATGGAGAATAGAAGAAGAAAGAAGAGAAATGGGTACTTACTTGAACTTGGGAAGAAGAATGGAAGAAGAAAGAAGAAGTGGAGAAGAAGAAGTGAAGAAGAAGTGGAAAAGGGGATGGGGCTGCTGTGTTCTCACGGGAATGGGGGTTTGGTCGGGTGGGAGCATGAATAAAGGGGTTCACAAGTTGGAGAAATTATCAAAATGCCCTCCTCTTACTTGGGTTTGGGTTTCGGGTTCCAAAAGCACTCAAACTAACTCCAAATCTCTCCAACTAACTCACTAAAAATATAATAAATATTTTTAAGCCCCAAAATAATTCTCACAAGGGTGGACTGGGTCGGACATGGGTCCACTAGGGTCTGACATGGGTCCAGGCTAGCAAAAACCCTAAAACAATCAATTAAAAAAATAATACAATCACTATTTAAATATAATTATAATTAATTAAATACAATACACAATTTACCAAATAAAAATAAAAAATAACCCTATTTTCTAGAATTGGGTAGTGACAGATATCACAGTATATCGGGGCCAATTCGATTCACTAAGGTTTAACGAGGTAAAATTTTTATAGTGTCTTATATATTTTTTTGTATTTCATACAGTCAATATGTTTATTATCTTAAAATTTTGTTGACATGAAATAGGTAATTTTTTTACCGTACCGGCTTGGGCCGAATACTTTTGAGTTACAAATAACGACCTTTGGATGGAGTCTACATAGATTTTTTATAATATTCCACGATAACATCATGTATCATCCAGCTGCTCGTGTTATGCGACAGTTCTGGATGATACAACACATTCCTGATGAGCCACCATATTTCAATCATGGTAAAGACAATGCAACTACCAGAGCACGCAGATTGATTCCTAGGTGAAATTCTAGATTTGAGACACATCAGGTGGGACATTTGTCTCAAATGATGTCCTCTATTGATGATGATAAGTTATTCCAAAAGTTTAACAAAATTTACTGCAAAAATTATAAGAAATCATATGGTCATAATTTGTAATGGTGCAGCCTACAGTGATGATGCTTATAGATCTTGGTGGGGAGCTCCTCTTATCAGCAACAGAGCCTACCAATTTCAAGAGTTTTGATTCCAACATCGAGCCATATATGGTTATAGTCTCCGTGGCTATTATGATTATGTAGAAGGCCTGATACGTTATTTTTATATGAAAATGTCTATCTCCGTAGTACTTATTTATGTCCTCTAATGAATTCTATTTAATATTTCAGCTTCTAAATTTAAATATCACATACCAAAATCATCCAGTGGACGATCCGTTGCGCACAGCGGTTGGCAAATTTTTGGCTGCTATGCAACGAGGACCGACTCCTCTGAACCCTCCCTTACTTATTCCAAGAGATTATCCTCAGGGTCTTGTTGCACAACGACAAGCACGCCCCCTAGGAAGTATACCTCAGTTTGGTATCAGGATGATAGTCTGCCACTACAAGATGACGATGTCCCTCAGTGGGCTGCTGAGACCACTTCTCAGGCGACGACTGGTACGGGAACTACTCATTGTCCTGACTGGGGCACTTCTCAGGCGACGGCCGATGCGAGTACTACTCAGTGGGATGGTATGGGCACTTCTTAGTGGGTTGGTGCGGGCACTTCTGATTGGCCTGAGTGGGGTACTTCTCAGGCGACGACCGGTGCGGGCAGTACTGAGTGGGTCCCCGAGGGAGATTCTCAGTGGGCCCCGGAGGGAGATTCTCAGTGGGATAGCCTATTCGCCCCCGGAGTTACCAGCTATACGCATATCTTGAAAACTCCATCAGCACCAATGCAATCTCAAGTGGAGGACAGTTAAGGAGGTTGTGATGATGCGACTCTGAAGAATATACGAGAAAAGAGGGACCGACTCAATCTAAGAGAGATTGATCGTCCGAACTATCGGGAATTAGCCAAGAGAGGTCGATGAAATTGTTATATCAGTACGAACTTTATTTGAATGTAAATTTCTTCTATTTCAATAAAATTACATATTGTTCTCATAAAATGAAACTATTTAAAAATCTACGGCAATGCCTTCATTCTCTTGGTTGGTTTGTACATCTCCTTCTATTGTGTCCTAAACCATTGCAGTTACTACATCGAAGATCTCTTGAAGCTTGATCATTCGCTTTGATCCGGTTCTTCTTTGGTCTTCCCACCTTACGTCGTACATCTGGTACTCCAATGTGTCCTCTAACCAATATTTTTGGAGGTTGTAGGGGACTGAAATTGGCTCCAGGTGCAGCTCATATACACTTCTTAATGCTGGCTTAGAGAAAAACCTGGATAACAACTCTCGATGCTAATATTTTTGGACTTACACGCATAACATGCATGTGCACATGGAAGCAAAGTATGATACCACTTTAAACATGAACAATATTTTTCATCTAAGTCTACAACATATGTTCTATTTGTTTTACAATCTAATATTTCAAACAAATATCTAACTATATTCAACGTTTGCAGCCGATATTTTTCTTTTATGATAAGAGCCATAGTTTGTAATATCTTAGGACAATAATCAGTTTGAAGATTTTCAGCTTTTTACTTGTTCTTGTCCTGGAGTGTTATAATTTTGGCTCGAATTCTAGGTTTATCACGTAAATTTTTTACCCAGTTATTGAAGCATTCAGCAAGATTCGACGTGTGAATACCTAATATGGGACATGGAGAATAAGCTGTTATCTAGTGTAAAAAAATACGAGTTTCATCATTTACTCCAACGAGCCAGTTGTAAACATCTATATTTTCAGCTTTTATTTTTTTCAAACAATAGTTCGCATCTATTTCATTATAGCATCTAGCAAGATAGTCTAAACTATGTTAAAAATATGGAAATCTGAAGAATTTTTTTAGAATTTATTTAAAACGTTGAATACAAAAAAATGAGGCGATTCTGGAAAGATATCATGCAGAGCCCTTATCAATCCTTTTTGTTTATCTGATATAAAAGAAATTGTATTCCATGCATCGAAATATTTTTTAAAAGATGTTCTCAAACCGTTTAAAAACCAAGTCCAAGAATCAGTGTTTTCACTCTCAGCAACAACATAAGCAATTGGATATAGTTGATAATTTGGATCATGAGCACAAGCAATAAATAAAATACCTTGATATTTAGAAGAAAGAAAAGTAACATAAGTACTAATCACATGTAAACATTCCCTTAAAAATCCATCAATGCATGCCTTAAAACAAATAAAAATTCTTTTAAATCTATTGTCTTCTGTAGTCTGTATAAAACATTGGCTACCTGGATTTGTCTCAATAATTCTAAAACCATACTCTTCAAGACTACTATATGCATCAATATAACTACCATTTATTTCGGATTGAGCAAGTTTCCTAGCTTTTCAAGTTTTACAATATTTAATATATATTTCATGTTCTCTAAATATATCATTTACAATCTGCGATGGACTATACGACTGATTATCTCGAATTCTATCAATAATCTTATTTTTAACCCATACAGTAGTAGCTAATGGATGAGAACCTGTTATAAGTCTCTATAAACAAGAATGTACGTTTTCTAGCGTAGTAATAAGAAAACTTTCACCTTTACCACTTGCTTTAGCATATACTCTCCAATTATAACTTGAATCGTTACATTTATATACAATCCCATTAGCATTGTTTAAAGTAGCACGACAAGTAAAATTATGTGCAATTGCTATATCACTAATAAAATATATAAATTCAAAATGATTATCAAATTTTCTTCCAATAATTAATCCTGAAATGCTAACACTATCAACATTGACATCAAATTCATCATCTAAAGTTTCAATTAAATCATCACTGTTTTCATCGTTGTTATTACCATCATCTACTATATATTCTTGTTCAGTAAATGAAATAACTTGATGAGAATAACTAGGAGCAGTATTAACTTCATTAGAAGCACGTATACTACTTACAATATTATTTCTAGGTGGTGGTGAAGTTACATAAATATTAATGTACGTTGCTTGTACATTAACTTCTAGAATAAATTTTCATGCTTATTCACTAACTAACTTTATACAATTAGTTAAATAAACATGAACCAATATAAATTCAGAATCAATAGAACAATGCTCAACAATTTGATTATGTAAACTATCAAACGAAATATTTCGATCAATTAAAATTTTTTTAGTTAAACCTCCTTCATAAACTAACCCATTAAGCACACCTCCAACCGAACATAATATTGATAAACTTTGATCCATCACATGAGAATGAGCTTCTAAATACAGAGTGATTGAGCTGAAGTAGCTTCTGTTTGAAAGTATAAGTGGAATGAGTGAGTGAGAAATGAATAGCAGAAGAAATTTATAGAAATGAAAAAAATTTAGCCGTTGTTACAATATGAACGTTACAATATGAACGTTACTATGAACATGTAACTTTGAACATACCCGCAAAATAAACCAAAAAAAAAAATCACAAATAAAACCAACTCAAAAATCCTAAACATAAAACCAAATAAATAACCAAAGAACCAAATAAAAACCAAAAACCACATTTTCGCCAACTGAATTGGCGAAAATTCATCTCCCTCCCTCCCAAAATTTTTACACGTCGGATTCTTGTCGGATTTTCGCCAACTGAGTTGGCGAAAATCAAGTTATCCAAAATTTCGCCATCTGCGTTGGCAATATGTATCGTAATTTCAAAATTTTCTATCGTTATATTTAATTAATATAAATTTATTATCGGTACAGTAAATTTTCTGAAACTTTTTCTAATAAGACTTGTACTTAATTACAACTCGTTATTAACTTTTATTGTGTGCATTTTAAATTTTGGGCTAAATTGTTTTAGAGACATATTTATAATGGACTATTTTTTTTATTGTTTCCAGGCTTGTATGTAATGAGATAATATATATATATATATTTTTTTTTGATGCCTCTCAAAATTTTTTGTCCTGAATGTCTGTCTTGTTTGTCATGGGTGATGATCAACCCTGCAAATAACCATTTAAATGATAATATAGTGTTGATTGTGGAACACTTCTAGTCAACACGCGTTCTAGATCTGTACATTGAAATGGTTGATGGAGTTCACCGAATAGTTTTTTCTCATCGATCGTCGAAATGTCTAATGGGCCTCATTTCTATGTGTTCATGTACACCGATTGTTTTCTCATTGATCGGGTCTAGATCGGGCTGAGTAGAATTTTATGTGGAACGGAACACTACCAGTTTGGATGACGGACTCAATTTGCAGGACCAGTCTCTACCCATCTGTAGCCGGGTTAACCATATTGGATCCTTGACCAAAATAAACATATCTACCGTGTGAACCGAATAATAGATTAATTAGAATGCAGCACGCGTTAACATGTTGTATCGGATTATTTTTGTTACGACGATCATTAATTGTCTAATAATAATGAAATGGACTTAATCTTCTTTGTATTACAACAACATTTCCAACTACTCAACTGCCCACAGTGACTCCTCCTCAAGTGTGGGTCCCACCACATCCATCCATCTATCTGTAATTTTAGTTCTCTCTCTTTAATTAATTCCTTGTTTGTATCGATCGATCGGACGGCGGAGATCTCATCAAGTTCGTCCCTCCTTTCTCTCGATCTCTCCGTCACTCTCCTCCCATATAATCCCCCACCCCGCTCCATTCTTCTCTCTCCATCTCCAAATCACCAAATCCAAATCTAGGGTTAGGGTTTCTCGATTCTTCTCTCTCCAATGGCGTCGATCTCCATTCCATGCCCCAAGGGCAGCTCATCGCCCCCGGTGTCGTCTCGGAATCATCAGCCGGTTCCGACCCGGAGGCTCTCCGTCGCTTCTCTCCAGGTCCGCTCACTTCTCCTCAATTGCTTCGGCTCAGAGAACAGTTTGTACTGCACGGACACGACACAACAATGCTGAAACGGCCACGACGTCGGCTTCCCGTAGCGTATTTTGGACCGTATGGGACGTGCCAGAAATGACGTGACACGGACACGAGTCATACGACACTGATATCCGGAGCATCCATGCTCGCTCTATAGCTAGAAAAGACTTCCATGTGTCAAGGAATCAGATGCACCGGTATTTCGGGATCCCAAACGGATGCTCATTTCTTAATTCTCAATTGTTTCAGATGAGCGAGTATCGAGTTTATAGTCATCTATAAGTACGCATTGGCAGCAACTTTGCTTGTCATAGTCCGTCTGTATTGTGTGTCCAACACGAACTGATATTGACACGGAACCTCATTTCAGCGTGTCGGTGCTACCTTTGGGGGAAATGTTGACTCTTTCAGGTGGTTAAGAAATAGGTTTATACCTCGAATGCACATGATGTACAAAAAGGCACTAGCTTGAGAGTAATTTGAGTTCTGAGTGCCAGGCCAAACATCTCTTGTATCAATGCTATCACCAAACGCTAGATGATTTTCATCTAGGAAGATTAACCGCTACAGTAGTGGGAGCGGAACGAGGCCCAAAGGGATTACTGCTGCCGTTGAAGCGTCGACTTAGGTCTTGCTCGAATCAACACAAAAGCAGCCCGAATCCAGGGGGTCTCGAATCTACGAGAAGATTCAAATCCACAAACTATTGGAATCCTCTAGTCAAAAGGGAGTATTCTCAAAGAGTTGTATTATGTACCCATTATACTAATGGCCTCTATATATGCTTACAACCTTGGAGAAAAAGAAATACAAGGAAACCCTACATATAAACCCAAATTTAATCCTAAATACTAAAAGGAAACATATGACAAGACTTGGTCAAAGAATGGACTAAACCGCCATATTTCATTAAACAAAGAAACTCTAAAAGGATTGACTAAAAATATCAAAATAATGAAAAGCCGACTCTGTTATGGACAATCTCCATCAGTTGACCGATCGCTTGTCCGGTCAGCGATCCGGTCCGATAACCGGTCAGTTGTCCAATCAGTTGGTCAAAATCAAAATTGCACATGTTGGTTGTCTTTCATTTGATCTCTTGGTCGTCCGATGGAGTCGCTGAAATATTCACTCCATCAATATTAGTAAGTAGCCGTTAGTTGTGAATTCTCATTCTTGATTTCTGCAGAAGAGCGGTTAGGAGGGATTGAAATGTAATAGTGGTTAATGAGTGAGATGATTGTAGCTTTATTTATGTTTTGTGTGTCAGTATCTGTAATTCTCACCTAGAATGCACTTGATGTACAAAACTGTACAAAACTTTCTCTGCTCTTTCTGGCAAGGCTGTATGATTGAGGTTCTAGGAAGAACGGATACTAAAACAATCAGTGCTGTGTCCTTGTCTTATCGTGTTAGACACGCATTGGATGACACAAAACATTCCAAACTCCACAAGAACATGCTAAAATAGGTGCCATGCCCATGTTTGTATCATGTTGTGTTGTATCTGTGACTGTGCACCTTTGGAATCTTTTGGTACTAGTTTATTTTCTTGTCGAAACACAGATTAAAACTTTGTTTATGTTTATCTGTGTGCTCTTGATCCTCGATTGATTCAGTTAAGAGTGTACTTTGGAGGAATTGATATATACAAGTGGCAGCTTTGGGACGTGTAGTTGTAGATATGTAAGGTTTCAAGTAGAGCTGTACATCCGATGTACAATTTTTGTGATGTACAATTTTGTGATGTACAATTTTTGCAACAAATTGACTTAATCAGTTTATGTAAATTACATAATTGAACCTGACGTACATATCCTTTGTAACCAATAGTAACCGAGCTGTTAGGTTAACTGATTAGACGTTTCGACCGGTCGGTTATTTCGGTGAAAACCATAGGTAGTTTTAGCTCACTTAAGGAGAGAATATCAACATTTTTTTGGGTAGGGGCTTAAGTAGTAAGAAAATTCCAACTTAGTTCAAGACTCTTATAACATAACTTTTGAAGTTTAGTTCAATTGAATCTATTGCTCAAAAATCTAATAACATTCATAAATGTCATCTGACGCGTTAACCCATGTATTACATTTAAAAAATTCTTACCAATTTCTAGATTGCGACACGTTAACCCATTTTTATAGCCGACCCATTAACCCATGTATATATCTAGTACGTTGTAACTAGTACATATATAATCGGTTAACCCGTATTGTATATAAGAGTCAATAACCCATATTCTTGGGTTGGAAAATTAATAAAACATATTTAAGGGTTGGTTAAATCGGTCGGTTGGTTAAACAAATAACAAATCACATACCATAACCAGCATGTAGAATTGTTTAGAAACCTTAACCGAACTGTTCTACTTCTTGGACTAGGACTAAACTGAAGCAACCACTAGTCGGTTCGATCGGTTAATCGCAATAGGTTAATCTTGAACAACCCTAGTTTCAAGTGTCAATGTATTTCCTTCGAAACTAAAATGCTCATTATGTAGGAGCATAATCTAATTTCAGAGTCCTCTGTTTTTTTTTTTAAAATCTTGTGAAGGCTGTAATGCTTGATAATTTTTTTATTGATTATGCTTTTAATGATTTTTGAAAACAGTATAGACTTTTTGATGTGATGGTGGCATAAAGCTCCATCACTACATACAGTTTCAGCTTAGGGAATTGTGCACAAATTTCATTATTCTTACTCGTGCTTTCTTGATTTCTAACTAAATGCTTCATCAGCGAGCTGTGGGTTCTCGATTCCTAAATGCTTCATCTGAGATAATAGCTTGGGAAATAGAATTGTACCGAAAGGTCTCTACTGTGAGATTTGTGTTTTTGTAGGGGTTAGTGAAGGGGATAATTGTACCTTATAATCTTCACGAAACATGCACGTGATCATGTTGTACAAAAAGTTGCTAACTTCTTCTATTGAGTCTCTCAGGGTTGTGTTTTTAATTTTTGACTACTCATTTGTCATTGAGGTGACTTAACCTCAACTTATCACTTAGTGCAATGACCACATACACTTTCAACTTTTGGTTATTACACATTTATTCCTTAAGAAGTTAAGATAGATGGTTTCACTTTGTACAACAATTATTGTTGTCTAGGAGGCACGAACACTCAAAAAGTCCATGCCGTTTCCGTATTTCATCATGTCGGACAGCCAGAGATGCTCCAAACTACATTAGGACACACCGAAACAAGTCTGAATCCGTCTCATAGTGTCCGCAACATGTTGTGCCATATCTGTGTCCATGCAATATAGGTTATCGTCATACTTAGGCAAGTTCGAATATACTTTTTTTAGTTGGAATTTAGTTTGGTGAGGATCAACTATGTAAATGGTGATGGGTAAGGAAGTTAAAATTATTATTGTTATTTTCCCAAGACTAAATGTGAGGACAAGATTGCTAGTTCAGGTTGTCTACATCAGCTTGTTGACAAGCCAAAATGGAACTCAACTTCAACTTTGAAAAACATAAAATAAGTGCTTGACTCAATAATCAATATCCAATGCTTTTTAATTCTTGGCGTAGGGATATTTTAGTAGACTTTAAAGCCCTTATTTTTCTTGGAGATTTAAGAGTCTTTGGATAGTTTTTTTATAAACTAAGGTTTTATGCCTAGCAGGAGTTATATCTCAAGCTGCTTCGCTATTTAAATTGAATTTTGCGTATAGCTGGTGATAAGTTGAGTGAGTAGTAACTTTTTTCTTTACTTGTCTTATTGTGCATAGGCTTGGCCTTTTTTTTTCCTGAAGTGGAAAATATAATTTGTTGGAGCAGATCTTGGGGTCTCTGGTTGAGGTTTACCAATGTTACCGGAATTTGCCATATGGGTGGCGAACGGCGTACTGCCTCACACGTATCGAAACGTTGTACACCTACCAGCGAATCGGTACGTGGTTTCCATGCACCGGTGACCTAAACTGGTGACATATTATATAAACTTACCCGTTTTGCGGATTCGTAGTGACAGTCTTTTGTTAGTTTCTTCTGCATATTTTGAAAAACATTATTGCTAAGAAGTTTGTAAATAATGAACTTATTTGGTTTTAATTTTTATTATATAATATATTATATTTCATATGTGCTCCTAAAAAATTGTTCCACGACCCGGTTCAACGTACCACGTTCCACATCATTGTATCACGTTCCAAATAAGCATTCCGAAGGAGCTACTCCAATGTACTGCATACTGGGAACCCTAGCATACCGCGTACCTGTTATCGTTCTATGTACCGGAGCGTTCGCCGTTATAGGTAACCTTGGGTTTAACTATATTGCATGGACACAGGAAAATGGTGTCCGTATCAATATCATGTCCTACCCGTGTCAATGTCCGCATGCATGCAACATAGATGACTATTTTGTACCAATAAATTGCCCATATCCCATATCCATATCGTGTATTTATCCATATCTGAGTCCATATTTGTGCAACATAGAGGTTTAAAATGTGATGTGTTATTTATGTGATGTCTCCAACTCTTTTTCAGGGCCCTAAGCAGAGGCGCTTTCCTGTTGTGAAGGCCCAGGCCTATGAGGTATCATTCACTGGCAGATTTTTGAATGCTTTATTTCCAAATTATTAACTTATTTTACCTTAAAGGCTGCGCTCGAGAATTCCTCCAATTCATCCCCAGTGGCATCATCCAAATCAAAAACAGAACTTTCAAATGGTGCAGTTGCTGAGGCTGCTGAGGAATCCACTAGTCAGTCTGTGGTGCCAGAGTCTGTCATAACGGCTTTCATGGCCGAAGTGTCTGACCTTGTTAAGTAAGAATTGCTCCTTTCTTTTGTAGGCTGGAAGGTGGATATAATGAAAAGCAAACTTAAACTCAAGTCACTTATTTGTTTTGTTGCTGTGAAGCTGTTTTTAGACAAAATGGCAAATGCTTTAATGTTTGAACTAGTTGTTTAAATTACTTTGGAAGCATGATAGTTATGCATTTCTATATTATAGTAGTACCATAGAAGCTGGTACTAGTTTCTTGATTGCTTCTTGTGCGGCCCTTCTGGATTTTCCTGCTATCCTGTCTGTTCCCTCCAGTTCCCTCACCCAGGAACTCAGATCAAATTTGAGAGTAGACATTGGGTGGACAACCATGTGATTTGGTCGATATCTCTATGGGCCTTCTCAACTTGGAGTTTTACTCCATAGCACACCATATTTTAGTTTGGAAGATGAAATGGTAGCGAATCTCTACCTAGATACAAGTACCACAACAAATGCTACTCAATATATTAAGTTAAACCTGAAAATGTATCTTTGCTAAGGGAAACATGTCAGACATTTCTTTCTTTCATATTAATCCTGTAAAAACCGAGTACAAGATATAGAGATACAAGGAAACTATTTTAGGAAGGTATTCTATGCTGTACACTATTCATGGCTATAATCATGTTGGACCCTTAAATGAGGAGATTCCTAAATATAATATTTCCATAGCTAGCTAATTGATGGGCTAGCTATAGCTGGCTAATTGCTAGACTCACGCCAACACTCCCCCTCAAGTTGGTGTGTAGATATCTCTGACACTAATTTGTCAAGTGAGTCATTGAAGTTTCTGCTGGAAACAGCCTTGGTCAGAACGTCAGCTAACTGATCTTCAGATTTGACGAAAGGGAACTGAATGATCTTCTCTTCCAGGTTCTGTTTGATGAAATGTCGGTCTATCTCCACGTGCTTGGTGCGGTCGTGTTGAATTGGGTTGTGAGATATGTCGATGGTAGCTTTGTTATCACAAAATAGATTCATTGCAGAGTTAGGAGGAAATCCAATCTCTGTTAGCAAACTTCTCAGCCAAAAAAGCTCACATAATCCTTTCGCCATGCCTCGAAATTCAGCTTCAGCGCTAGATAGTGCTACTACCTTCTGTTTTTTACTCCTCCATGTAACTAAGTTTTCTCCCACGAATGTAAAGTAGCCCGAGGTAGACTTTCTATCCAAGATATTTCCAGCCCAGTCCGCATCCGTGTACCCTTCAATATTCAGATGAGAATTCTTGGAGAACATTAGTCCTTTTCCTGGTGCTGACTTTAGATAACGGAGAATTCGAGTTACAGCATCCATATGGTCTTCACTCGGATTATGCATAAATTGGCTTACCACACTTACGGCATAAGCAATGTCTGGACGAGTGTGAGATAAGTAATGAGCTTCCCCACTAGTCTTTGATATCTCACCTTATCGGCTGGCACCTGGTCCGAATATTCTCCAAGCCTATGGTTCTGCACAATTGGCGTATCCACATGTTTACATTCTAGTAATCCCACTTCCGTTAATAAGTCTAGTATGTATTTTCATTGGGAGAGGAATATGCCTTTTTTTGACCTTGCCACCTCTATTCCCAAAAAATACTTAACCCTCCCAAGTTCTTCATTTCAAATTCAGTAGACAATTGTTCTTGTAGCCTCAAGATCTCATCAGCATCATCCCCCGTAATTATCATATCGTCCACATAGACTATTAATGCTGTCACCTTGCTTTGTCGGTGTTTCAGAAATAGAGTATGGTCAGAGTTACTTTGGCGATAGCCATACTTCCTCATTGCTGAACTAAGTCGGCCAAACCATGCTCGCGGTGATTGTTTTAGTCCATACAATGCCCTCTCCAATTTACAAACAGTTTTATTCCCAGCCGATCCTGTATATCCCGGCGGAACATCCATGTATACCTCCTCGTCAAGGTTGCCATGAAGGAAAGCATTCTTCACGTCGAGTTGATGTAGTGGCCAGTCCAAATTTGCTGCAAGAGACAGTAAGACTAACGGTATTCAGTTTAGCTACTGGTGAGAAGGTTTCTGAGTAGTCTATGCCTTACGTTTGGGTAAAGCCCTTCGCCACGAGTCTCGCCTTGTATCGGTCAATTGATCCATCAGCCTTGTATTTTATAGAGAACACCTATTTGCATCCCACTGTTTTTTTTTTCCGGTAATGGGACCAACTTCCAAGTATTATTTTTCTTTAAGGCTTCTAGTTCTTCTTGCATTGCTTGTGCCCACTTTGGATCAGAGAACGCCTCTTCAACACTCCTAGGAATATGGCAGGAGGATAGTGTTTGAGTGAAAGTCTTGAGTGGCTTGGACAGACCTTGAGTAGATACATAATTTGCAATTGGGTACTTGGACTTCCTTCCTTCTTCATCTGGGCTGTATCTGTTTGGTGGTTTCCCACGATTGTGTCTAAAAGGCAACACATAACCAGTAGAGGAGTCCAAAATATTTGCATGTAAAGGTGCAACATGAGTACTTACCTCAGGAACATTCTCAGGAGGAGGTGGGTCTTCGGGTACTGAGGAGTGAGGGGACTGGAGATACTCTGTATTTTCTGCTTCTTTATTTCCAGAATTTTTGACTTCTTCATTCCTCAATTCGGCATATTCAATTCCTGGTGGTACCTCATGCGGTTCAACCTCTCTATTTTCAGGTCCATGTTCACCAACGGGGGCCGGGGCCATCAACCAATTCATCTCTTTTACTTGAGTCTCCCCCTGAAGAGAAGAATTGGGTACAGGTGAAGGATAGAAATTCTCGGACTCGAGGAATGTAACGTCCATGGTGATATAGGTTCGGTTGGTAGTGGGGTCACAGCACCGGTAGCCTTTTTTATGTAAACCATATCCCAAAAATAAGCATCGAACGACACATGGGTCCAGTTTGTTACATTGATTCTTGTGGAGGTGGATAAAAGCAACACACCAAAAAATTCTAGGAGGAAGCATCAATATTGAAGGAAGCGATATATGAGTGGAGAGGGTGTGTAAAGGGGTTTTAAAGTGTAGCAGTTTATAGGGCATACGGTTGATTAAGTACACAATAGTTGCCGCAACATCCCCCCAATGGTAACTCGGCACCCTTGCGCCAAGAAGTAGGGCACGAGATGTTTCCAAAATATGTCGATTTTTTCTCTCGGCGACACCATTTTGTTGCGGTGTTTGAGAGCATGAGGTCTCATGGAAAAGGCCATGTTGTTGGAAATAGGCCTGAAATCTTTGGTTGATGAATTCGCCAAAGCTGGTGGAGTAGTGTTGGAGAAGTCATTTGGATCAAATGTCATATGATTCGTCGCTCCGGAGTCGATAATCCAGGCATCATCATTCCGAGTAGCAGAGCTGAAACAAACTTGACTACAATTACCTTGATCTGGGGTTGAGGTAGAAGGTTCAGCCATGGGAATAAGAGAGAGTTGAGATCCAGCCGTGGCCACCGCTGTCCGACCTGGGGCGTCTTCAGTTGTAGGAGCATCTCGTTTCTTTCGAGCTTGTAATTTGTGCCACCAGTCTGGGTAGCCATGCAATTTGAAGCAAGTTTCCCGAGTATGTTTTGTACTCCCACAATGAGTGCACTTATTTCCGCCAGAAAAACCTCTGGATCGTGAGGACCCATGCATTTGTGACTGGCCAGATTTCACCCCTTTGATGGCCATAACAGCACTACTAGCCACTGCTTCTGCTCCCGATATCATAACTGACCGACGGAGATCTTCCCTTCGAATGTGAGCATATGCCTGCTCAATTGAAGGGAAATGTTTCAGGCGAAGAACATCGCTCCGGACATGATCCAATCGATCATCTAGTCCATCAAGAAACGTGTATACTCGTTCCTCCTGTAAAATGGAGTTGTAGCTTTGTATGTCACTAGCACACTTCATTGGATTCGGTCGACGAAAATCGATTTCTCGCCACAAACCCTGTAGATCATTATAGTATTTTTCTATAGATCCGCCTGCTTGTTTCATTCGAAATACACGACGACTGAGCTCGTATACCTGCGAGGTGTCAGTTCCATCGAAGTATGTTGTGGCAGCATAATCCCATACCTGTTTAGCTGTCGGGTAGCGAATGAAGTTCACGACCAAGGAATTATCCTTGGAGTTGATCAACCAGCCTTTCACCATGGCATTCTCAGTGCGCCACTTACGAAAAGAGGGGTCGGTTTCTGGTGGTTTGGGGTAGTCTCCATTGATGTACCCTATTTTGTCTTTTCCTGAGATGTACATCTCAACAACCTGAGACCATAATTCATAGTTGGAACCTTCCAACTTGATGCTGATTGGAACCATCGAAGAATCAGTGATGGGAGAGGAAGAGGTCTGGACCCTTGACAAAACCTCCGTCATCTTCGATGTTAGATTATCAATGAGGTTTTCGGTAGAGTCAGCCATGATGGCCGAGCAAAATCTTGACCCCTGCCTGATCAAAAAACAGGGAACCCAAGATCATGCTTTGATACCATGTCAGACATTTCTTTCTTTCATATTAATCCTGTAAAACTGAGTACAAGATATAGAGATACAAGGAAACTATTTTAGGAAGGTATTCTATGCTGTACACTATTCATGGCTATAATCATGTTGGACCCTTAAATGAGGAGATTCCTAAATATAATATTTCCATAGCTAGCTAATTGATGGGCTAGCTATAGCTGGCTAATTGCTAGACTCGCACCAACAAAACATTTGACTACCCCCCTTCCTCCTCCTCCTCCTCGCTTGTGCATGCTTTTTCTGCTGATCTCTGAAGGTAAGCTGCCACAAAACAACCCAATAAGGTAGAACAAAAAAGCGCTTTCTAAAGGTCTAGCAGGGTAGTATATGTCATCTTAAATAAGGCTGGCACTATTATCATGTGCTTCTTTATAAACATAGTTTGGTTCCTTTTAACTATAGATGTATCCCCCATGATCAGGCTTGTGGATTCAAGAGATATAACAGAGCTTCAACTAAAGCAGAAGGATTGTGAACTTATAATAAGGAAAAAGGAGGCTTTGCAGCCAACACCATCTGCTCCTGTTGTCATGATCGCACCTCCTCAAGCTATGTATTCACCTCCTCCTCCACCTCCACCTCCATTGCCCAGTGCCGTTCCTCCTCTTACACCTGCGACTCCCTCTCCAGTAGCTTCAGCAGCAGCACTTCCTGCCCCTTCCAAGGGGAGCAAATCATCACATCCTCCTCTCAAGTGCCCTATGGCTGGAACACTTTACCGATCCCCAGCACCCGGGGAGCCAGCATTTGTTAATGTAACAATAACTATAGATCCTAAATTCTTTGGTTTCTAATCATTCAAGATCCTTGATGACCAATTAATTGATTGCTAGGTCATAACTGAACTGCTCCATATATATGATGTAGGTTGGAGATAAGGTGAAAAAGGGACAGGTTGTTTGCATTATTGAGGCCATGAAGTTGATGAATGAGATCGAGGTATCGCATTTTATGCTTACTTCTTCACAAACTTGCTAGATTATTCTTACTAAACATCTTCCATTGTCTATCAAACACTATTTTACTAGTGATGCTGAGGATAGTTGTCTAGAGCATAGATAGGATCATGTCACACCCTGTCAGTAATAACTTTATAAAACATGCTAGAAAAGGACTGTTTATAGGCACAAGCACCCCATGTAATTTAAAAAAAAAATATCATTTTCAAGGTCTTCGTCTTCTTTAAAGGAACAGTGCTTGTATAATGTTTCTTTATCTAAGTAGATGCGATAAATTTTGTTTTATGTTAACAAGAAAAATCCAAAGCTGACATCTCATGATTATTTGAAATGGACTTTGGCATGGAACATAAACATAAACTTGAGTAGGCTCTTGAGGAAAATACTAAATTGTTTTAAGCTTCTGTCCACTTCTGACGTCAGTCATATTCATTGGTATTTCCTTCCTGGCTAAGGTAATCTTGGGCAGGCAATGCCAGGATGTTTAGAAAGGTTAAGTGGCTAGCATGGAGGCTTTCTTAAGGCAGTAGGTTGAACCAAAACTGCTATCACATGTCGCACACTACATAAACAATATTATATCCTAATAAAGTTAAAAATATGGCATAAACTTTCAATTAAGAATATGTGAACGAGCTGGAGTAATGAACTTGATTACTCTATTTGTGGTCTCCTCTTCTGGTATGGATGTCTTTTTAAAAGCTCGTGATATATCCAAAAATCTCTTTCTCCATCTTTTAAGTGGTGGTGAATCAATAAAAGCATGCTGAAGAATTTAAAAACTTCATAAACAGGACATATAATTAGACTTGTATCCTGTAGAATTTGTCTAGTGGGATCAGACAAAAACGGGATTTAGAAACGTAGAGAACACTGACTTGCAAACCTTGTTAATTCTGTAACTTGTCAGTCAATTGCAAACCTTGATTTACCACTTTAGTGAGATGCTTGAGATTGCTCTATAGAACCTAGTCAAAAATGAGCAGGGAAAGACACCATGTGCGGAGGAGCACCAAGTAAGGGAAAAAAAGACTGCCACCACTGCACATTTAAACTCAAATTGTTAACAAATAACTTGCAAACCTTGCTTTTGTACCTCATACACTAAAGCATGCTCTGAAACCCTAATTCACGAATGCAAGTAATCTACTATCCCTAATGGTATGACTTTGACATCCGGAACAACTCACCCCCCTCCGTGACATTTAATCTCTTGTTCCTATTTATGAATTGTACTCTTTTCTGTCTCCTTCATTACAACTTACCAACTATATAATTAACACAGGATAAGAGTATTTCTTTGATTTGCAAGCATTTTGATGACTGAACAACAAAACTGCATGTATGAGTAACTTTTGGTCTGAAGTATTAACCTTATATATAGGTAGGGTTCTGTATTTTCACCTGGCTATAAACCCTACCCATCCTGGCACCCTTCAAGATCATGCAACTTTGGAGCAACTACAAAGTACACATAGGAGTAGAAAAATCTGTTCAGGGAGAACTTTGTTCTTCTCATTGTAGTAGCTGATAAAAATGAAACACATGTTCGTAATACAAAGAAAGAATAGAACACAATTTGAGAAGTAATGATAACTAAATAAAATATTCTTATGCAGTAGCAGTAAATTGAACACATTGCTTATTACTAACGTTCTTGAGGTAGGGAAAGTCGAAGGCCCATCCCAATTTATATTGGGGATTATGATACAATTAGATATATCCTTCTTAATGAATCGGTAGAGAAGGACCGACCGAATATTTTTTTAGTTTGGAGGAGCTCAGCTGAGTCACACTAATACAAGTATACATCTTTGTTGGTATATTAGAATATTCTTAGTATATTTGTTGGTATATTAGAATATTCTTGGTTTATTTGTTGGGATATTAGCATATTCTACAAAGAGTTTTAATGGGGTATTAATGTAAGATGAAAGGTTGTAAGGCTATAAATAGCCAAGAGATTATCAATAAAAAATATAACAATTACTCCAAAATATTCTACATGGTATCAGAGCCCAAATTCTAGCCACCACCTCCCAAACCCTAGCCGCCACCACCGCCACCGCTGCCACACCGCCCGCCACCACCGCTGCCGTGCCACCCGCCACCACCTCTGCCGTGCCACCCGCCACCACCGCTGCCGCACCGCTCGCCCACCACCGTCGCCGCTCGCCCGCCGCCACCACCACCGCGAAGCTGCGACTCCCGCGGAGCCTTCTGCCGCGGTTTCTGGCGTCTCTCGCGGATCGTTCCAAACGTTGACATTGAAGGCCTAGATCTGATGGGGGAGAGACATGATCGGGTCTAGGAGATGACGAAGAGGGCGAACGTGAATCGTGGGACGGGTGTGAGGTTATCGGTGAAGAGGAGGATCGATGGAGGAGATCATCAAGAAGTTGGACTCTGCGGAGGTCGCAACGTTGATGAAGCTGATAAAACTGTTGGCTGGTGAGAGCGCGACACGAACATTGGCGAAGTTGGAGCTTCCATCCATCGATTTGAAGCTTGATGGACCGGCCACCTATCTGAGTTGGTCACGACGGGTGAGGAGAACCCTCGCAGGGAAGAACCTGGAGGGTTTCTTGTCAGGAGAGAAGACAGAGCCGGATGAGGGCTCGACAGGACGCGACGAGTGGAAGTCCACTCATATGGTGGTATACATTTGGCTCCTCAATTCTTTAGTCCAGTCGATCGCCGCCACAATGGATGGCCTTGAGATGGTGAAAGACGTGTGGGAGAAGTTGAGGAGAACCTACGATGGTGTGGGAAATAACTTGAGGATTTTTCAGATCAAGGGGGAGATCGACGACACCGTACAGGGAGAGAAGACGGTACAAGAGTATGCCACGGAGTTGGAGCGCCTGTGGTTGGATTATGATCACTTCTCAGATCGGACGAGCTGCGAGGACCCGAAGTTTAAGGAGAGACAGGTATGTCTGCAGGAGAGGACGATGAAGTGACTTAAGGGGCTGGCCGCAGTGTTTGCTAAGAGGACCGCACTACTTCTAGCCCAACCGAAGATTCCTACACTTGAGGAGGCTATCTCGGCTATGATCCAGGAGGAGACTCGTATCAAGCTACATGCAGGGACAAGTGGTCCTCCTGAAGTGAAGACAGCACTGGCGGTTGCCAATTCAAGCGGCACAGGACCTAAGGGAGACCCTCGACAGTATTACAACTGCGAGGAGGTGGGCCATCTGATGTATGCTTGCACCAAACCTCCCAAGGAGGGAGATTCAGGTGGCGGGCGTTGACAGTTTAGAGGACGTGGTCGTGGTCGTAGGGGTCGACGGGGTGGTCGAGGAGGTTATCGGACGAACCTGTTGGTAGAGCAGAAGACAATGAGGGAGCTAATGGTGCCTACACTGAGGAGGATCATGCACTACTGGGCATGCTGGAAGTACTCAGGAGAAAACAGAGAGCGTTAAGCGATGGAGACAGGAGGAGTGGGACTAAGGAGACGTCCACCCCAGTCTTCGCCAGAGGCAACGCTGCCATGTATGTCCATCCATCGAAAGGTACTGACGGCTCACTCGCCCTTGCATCTATGTCTTCCCTTAGATCGTCGGACTGGATTGTCGATTCGGGTGCGTCTCGACACGTGACAGAAAATGCTAGTGAGTTCTCTTCCTACACTCACCTAGCATCTGCAGACAACATTCAAACAGCCGATGATACTTTACAGCCAGTGGTCGGTAAGGGTACTGTCGATTGTACATGTTCAGTAAGATTATCCAATGTTTTACATGCTCATTCTTTTCTGTCAGTCTTTTGTCCATTAGTTCTATAATTCTCCAACTAAAATGCATTCTCTTTTGATATTCCTAAGGTGATCTTCCAGGAGAAGGAGACGGGACGAAGATTTGGGACTGACACTTGGCATGATGGACTGTGGTACCTGGATCGGGAAAGACTGGTTTCAGCATTAGTGTCTGTGGCAGGAAGGGCAGTAATGGGAGGACTAAAGATGAGTGCCGATGATACACTGATACTCCATCACATGCGGTTGAGGCACTCCTCTTTTGATATTTTGAGTAGGTTGTATCCATCTATTTATGAGAAAGCAAATAAGGAGAAACTAGTATGTGATGCATGCGATTTAGGCAAACTTACTAGGAGCTCATATGTTGGTACGGGCCATAAGAGCTCTTCTGTTTTTGATATTATGTATTCTGATGTCTGGGGGCCATGCGCCACAACTACTATGAATGGTTACAAGTATTTCGTCTCATTCATTAATTGTTCCTCTCGTGTCACCTGGCTGTATTTGATGAAGAATAAGAGTGAAGTTTTTGCCTGTTTCCGGGACTGTCATAAACATGTCCAAACTCAGTACAAAACAGTGGTGAAGGTACTAAGATATGATAATGGAACAGAGTATACCAACAAAGCACTTGAGGAGTACCTGTCAGCCCAAGGGATACAACATCAGACCACCTGTGCATACATACCAACACAGAATGGAGTGACAGAAAGGAAGAACAGACGCCTTCTGGAGGTGGCAAGGAGCATGATGATCGTCATGAATGTCCCACAGAGTCTGTGGGGGCATGCAGTGTTGACATCGACTCGATTGATCAACATGATGTCCTCGAAGGTACTGGGATGGAAGTCTCCATGTGAGATATTGCAAGAAAATAATAGTGGGATACTCCTACTAAAGGTGTTTGGCTGCGTATGCTTTGTGAAGGACAACAGACCGTCTGTTGGGAAACTTGACCTCAGAGCAGTCAAGTGTGTATTCTTGGGCTATTCGGCGACTCAGAAGGGGTACGTGTGCTGGAGCCCAGTAGAGGGAGTTTGTGAGCATGTATGTTCACTTCGGGGAGTTTGAGCCATAGTATCGTCAGGAGGGAACCTCATCCATGAGCAACTCACCTGATACTGAGAGTATGAGGCGAGAGAGGGAGATTGGTGAGAGTGTGGTGACTGATTTAGGAGTATGGCATGGAGGAACGTTTGAGGAGGAGCAGGAGAGTGAAGAGGAACAGAGGGAGGCGATGAGAGGTGTTAGGCCCATGGCTCAGGGGGAGTTATTTACCTATAGCAGGAAAGTGAAGCAAACTGCAGGACCAGTACCTATAGTGAGAGTGCCAAGTCCCTTGCCTGCGTCTGTTTCAACTCCTGAGACACCTATACTACCACCACTAGATTTTTCTTCAGGTGATATCATTCTTCCTACTCCCACACCATTATCAGTACGGAGGATCACTCGCAGCAATGCGGAAAATCCTCCTGATAGATATGGTTGGGACCTTGCTCAGTTTGTTTCATATAATAACATCTCTTCTTCTCATGGAGCATTCATTGCATCTTTGGATAGTATTACTGTACCTAACAATTGACATGTTGCCAAGAACGATCCAAAGTGGAAAGCGGCGATGCACGAGGAGTTAGGCGCTCTTGAGAAGAACCACACTTGAGAACTGGTAAAACTGCCAGAGGGAAAGAGGGCAGTCGGATGCAAGTGGGTCTTTACTGTAAAGCAGAATCCAAATGAAAAAGTAGAGCACTACAAGGCTCGACTTGTGGCAAAATGATATATTCAGACGTATGTCATTGACTATGATGAGACCTTTGTACCAGTGGCGAAAATGAGCACCGTAAGGACCCTGACTTCTTTGGCAGCGAACGGTGGATGGAAGCTACACCAACTGGATGTGAAGAATGCGTTTCTTCATGGGGATATAGTGGAGGAAGTGTACATGAAGATACCACCAGGATTTTGCACCGATAAGACAATGGGCAATGTCTGCAGGTTGAAGAAGTCCCTCTATGGACTGAAGCAGTCTCCTCGAGTGTGGTTTGACAGATTCAGGAGGGCGATGATAGGGATGAGATATCAGCAGATCAATGCTGATCATACTGTGTTCTTCCGTCGGAGTGGAGGCCACATTACCATGCTTGCAGTGTATGTGGACGATATGATTATCACAGGAGATGATGAGCAGGAGATTGTCCGACTCAAGGGGAAGCTTGGCAAGGAGTTCGAGGTGAAGGACCTTGGCCTTCTTCGGTACTTCCTTGGGATTGAGATTGCTCGAGAAGCAGAGGGGATTGTTCTTTCTCAGAGGAAGTATGCGCTGGACCTTCTCACAGAGACAAGGATGTTGGGATGCAGACCTGCAGCGACGCCGATCAACCAGGGGTTCAAGCTATGTGCTAAGGCTGGAGAACCAGTTGACCGAGACATATACCAGAGACTGGTGGGCAAGTTGATCTATTTGAGCCACACACGTCCTGATATCTGCTTTGCAGTGAGTGTGGTGAGCCGCTACATGCATGACCCAATGAAGGATCATATGGACGTAGTGTACCAGATTCTGAGATACTTGAAGGGTGCCCTCGGAAAATGGGTTGATATTCAGGAAGAATGATCACTTGAGCATCGAGGGCTACTGTGACTCTGATTGGGCTAGCTGTACTGATGACAGGAGGTCTATCTGCATATTTGTAGGAGGCAACTTAGTCTCTTGGAGGAGTAAGAAGCAGTCGGTGGTGGCCAGATCGACAGCTGAAGCGGAGTACAGAGCTATGACCTTGGGAGTTGCAGAGCTGCTATGACTGAAGAGTATGCTGGTGGAGCTGAAGCTGGATCAAGGAGCCAAGATGAAGCTGTGGTGTGACAATCAGTCAGCCATCAGTATCGCCAACAATCCAGTACAGTATGACAAGACCAATCACATCAAGATCAATAGGTTCTTCATCAAGGAGAAGTTGGACCGTGGACTACTGGAGCTAGGTCATGTTCCAACCAAGGAGCAGATAGCAGACAATATGACCAAGGGACTTAGCTCTGCAGATATGATTAGAGGATGTGACAAGATGGGCTTAGTGAATATCTTTCGTCCATCTTGAGGAGTGTTGGTATATTAGAATATTCTTGGTATATTTGTTGGAATATTAGAATATTCTACAGGGGAATTTATTGGGGTATTAATGTAAGATGAAGGATTGTAAGGATTATCAATAAAAAAATATAACAATTACTTCAAAATATTCTACAATCTTAACAAGTATGCTATGCTAAGTAAATATTTCCTGCCTTGTAGGCCGATCAGTCTGGGACCGTTGTTGATATTCTTGCAGAGGACGGAAAACCAGTTAGTGTCGATATGGTAAGATTCTCACATGTTCGTTATCATATAGTTCTCGAGCCTCCAAGTTTCTTAGTCCATTGAAATTTTTTCACTTTTGCAGCCTTTACTTGTTATTGAGCCCTGAAGAAGAAGAAGGGTGTACGGGATCTAGCTTAGTGCAAAGTTGTAATACTGGTTCATTGGTTCTTCTGGGTAAATTATATTCATTTGGCAGTCTGAGTCTCAAGAATAAGGTAGAAGATGGAAATTGAAGCCTCGGCACAAAAATAGGACAAAGCTCGATGGAAATACTTTGACGAACTTCCACAGCCTATTATCGTGTTGACATTCCTCTGTGTTCCTTGTAGTTCTCTGTTTGTTATATTGTAATCCAATTTGAGGTCTAAAGTTTGTGTCATATTCACTAGAGTTTGTTGGTCTATGAAGAGAAAACATCCAGTATCATATATTTGAATTTTTATTATATCAACTTTAGCATGTATTAGTGCAACTATCGTAAGCTATGATTTTTATGCTTTTATCATTAATTCTGACACTTCCGTGGATGATTAGGCTGCAAAGTTGGATGGATGCTGACTTCGAAATAAAGACTTCAGCTGCCACTGCTAGAAAGCTAAGATGATTATGAACTTGATACTGTTTCACAAAGCCAGGCTCTTTTCAATGCCCATCTTTATGAAGCCCAGCCCTCGTAACTTACGATCTTGTGGTGGTTTATATCACATATAACTATGTGGTGTTACATCTAACGAGCTTAGTTCATCTCTGACATTACTGCATGATCAAGTCAACATAGAACAAATTGATAATTCGTGTTCGCATCATCTTGTATGGTGGCTGTATATTGGAATGCTCTGTGGCCACAACTTGATATTACTCATCTCATTCAAGAGTATATCCAAGTTGGATCGAGATATAGATTATTTGGACAGATCTAGTAATATTCCCATAATGTGCTCTAGCTGCTAGCTATTATATAATTGCCGACATCTCTTTTTACAAGTCTTTATTGTCATGTATCCTTTGTTAAATATGTTGGCCATGAATTCATTCTTTCACAAAGTCTAACACGGTGTTAGATCCATGACAACATTTTTGTTGTTGCTTCTCTAACCCTAAATCTAAACCCTATCCCTTTGCCATACCCTTACCCATCTAGCCGTCCCATCTAGCCGTCCGTCACCAATGCTAACCTTATTGATATGTGTCTGGGTATAGAGCATCAGCCACAATAGCTGCAAGGAGTATATTATCAGCTGCAAGAGTTGCAAGGAGGAGCTCAAAGAAGAGCTGTAGAATGTATCTCGAGTATCGGAGTATCAGTGTCTCCTTCCAGCAGGAGGATAGAATGGTAGAAATGTAAATAGATTCAATGTAATCTTTTCCCTTGGATGTATAAATAGGGGAGGAGAAGGAATAGAATAGGGCGGTAGTTGATTTCTTTTTTCTGTTCTTAGTTTTTCGTTGTAACTACTCTTCCCGCTTAATCAAGAAATTGAATAAAATTTATTTCTTCCCCAAAAGTTTCCTTAATTCCTTATATTCTTGTTTTTTTCTTGGAATCAATGGCAAATACTGTTCTTGTTATGGAGATTCTAAATTAACATAGAAGTACGTACGGGTAGTAGGCGAAAAGCAGGTTTTGTATTAAATCAGTACCACCGGTCAGGATTATCATAGCCTTCTCTACATTTGTGTAGGCAACATCTCACGGATCAATTCTTGAATATATTTTTGAGAATAAGATTCAATTACTTTACTCTTCCATCAGTTTTAGAATCCCATGATCTCATCTTCGTAGCAAAACTCCTCCATTTTGTTGCCTAATCTTTGATATTCCACGAATCATTATGTCCACACAAAAGGTCAATTACCATTCATATCCAAACATATGTAGACCATTCCTCCACTGTCTACTATTTGCAAAGAACATCAGTTATTGTCAAGGACAGACTTTGGACAATATAGCCTATACTTGCAGCTCTTGTTTCTGTCACGAAGCACAATTGTATGTCACAAGTGTCAAGAGCAACAAAAAAGTTAAGACTACTAACAGAATAATGTTCCCAAAAGTTTTAGTTAAATGTATTCTACAAAGAAGTTCTTTTAAGCAGGTGCTGACTAAATTTAGGAGCACTTTGTGGGGGTTTTGTTAAAAATTAGTCATTAGTGACCGAGTTTCACATTCCATGATGTGACAAATCTTAAATATGTGTATTTCAATATTTAAGCTATCATATATTGATTGACACATGGGAGTGTTAGCTCAAGTGGTAGCTATGGTAGAAGATTTTCCAGTCTGTAAACTTCAAATCCCACAAGAAATAAATTTTTTTATATCACCATTTCTAGCAAAATTTTCTTAGGAGCTAGGTCCTAGTAACTCGAACTCGGACTCAGATTCGAACGTGGAAAAAATGTGCAAAGTGACACTTTGATGATACATTTTTTATGTAAACATCAGACGCGAGATGACGCTTTTGCGCGTCATGAGAGGAGCTTGCACAAAGTTAACACGCATATAGCAGTTCAACATACTCATGGTCACACGGCTCGCGGGTCCAGCGGTCTCGTAGGCTTTGTACACTTTGCGTGGTTCAACGAGTCACTCGGTCTCATAGTTCAATAGGTCACGTGGTTCAACGGGACAATTTTGCAGGTCTTTGTTCGACGAATTCTGCTATTTATTGCTATTATGAAGTGCTTCAACTTCGTAACTGCATATTTAATAGGGAGTTACTGCTGTTGTTGGAGTGTGTGGGGTTCCCAACCTATGTGGAGAATACTCCGGAGTACGACGAGCACCATCCGTGTGTCGGAAAAGCTCGAAAAGTGCATCGAGCGCCGTGTATTGGAACATTTATGGTAAACAAATATTATATTTGATTTTCATCTTTGATTTTAATTATATATTTATGATTGGATCTTTCATATATTAACTTTCCATATAATTGGATTTTCAATTTATGGCAAGTCAATTTATGATTTAATTTTTATTAAATATATGATTGAATATAATTGGATTTCCATAAATATTTTTGGCTTTCATATATAGATCATATGGAAACCCTAATTCATGCAAGTGTTTATAAAAATGCTCATACAATATACAACAAAGAGAGAGAAAAAAAGGTGTCAAGAGTGCCATTGCAACTTTGGACAGGAGAAAGAAGGACTGGAGTCCGTTTCGAAGAAGGAGATCAATTTGGAGAATTTTTCATTATCTTTTTTCTTGGTGGTTGTAATCTATTTTCTGTTCCTAAGAGTTACAGTGATCCGTATTGGATCGGTGAGGAGCTTGTAGAGGGTGTAATCTCTTTATTCCATTAGTGGAGGTTCTTCAGGGTTGGACTCCGATCGTCTCGTGATTTTTTTCTATCTGGATTTTTTTACGTAAAAATCTCCGTGTCTGCGATTTGTGTTTGGTATTTTTTGGTTTGTGCATTTTGCTCGGTTCTTTCACAGGTACTCTCTGGTTTGGGGAATGGTTTTCACGTTTCGTTCCCAACAGTGTGGTATCAGAGCCAGGTTCTGAAATTTCAGAAGGGTGTTAGGAGTTGACAGGCAAACAAGGGAGAAGAGATGGACGCGAAGCCGGTGCGCATGGTAAACCAGAATGGTACCAACTATCACTACTGGAGGAGCAAGATGAAGGATCTGCTATTTGTCAAGAAGCTGCATCTGGCGGTATTTGCTTCCGAGAGGCCCAATGACAAATCCGAAGAGGACTGGAAGTTCGAGCATATACATGTGTGTGGGTACAACAGGAAGTTCATTGACGAGAACGCGTACAACCACGTTGCCAGTATTGAGCATGCGAGAATACTGTGGGATAAGCTGGAGTCTTTGTATGCAAAGAAGACCGGGGTAAATAAATTGTTCCTGATCCGGATGATGATGGGTCTGTGGTACAAAGATGGGTCATCCATTATGGATCATTTGAGTGAGTTCTAGGACGTTGTTGACCAACTATCCTTGATGGGAGTCAAGTTCGATGACGAGGTTCAGGGACTATGGCTGCCGTGTATAATGTCAGACTTGTGGGAGACTATACGAGTGTCTATGATCGCTTCTGCTTCAGAAGGCATAGTCAGTCTGGGGTTTGCCAAGAGCAGAATACTGAATGAAGAGATGCGAAGACGTTCTCAGGGTACTTCATCCATATCCCACTCAGAGATGCTTATTTCAGAGAGCAGCGAAAGGGATAAAAGCAGGGGTCTAGGCGGTGGCAGAGACAAAATTAGGAGAATATTCAAGGGTCGGTACAAGGACTCAGAGTGATACCATTGTGGCAAGAAGATCCACATCAAGCAGAACTGTTTCGCTTGGAAGAGAGAGAAGAAGGGAGACAAGGGAAAGTAGGACGAGAATACTACATCAGCAGCCTTGGCACATGGAGGCGATCTGATCATTGTAGGTGATACGGTAGTTATGAACCTCGCTTACGATGATAACTCTTGGCTGGTGGACTTAGGTGCTTCAGCGCACATATCTCACAGTATGGCACTATTTGCTATTTACACAACAGGCGACTGTGGAGTGTTGAAGATAGACAATGGAGATGTGTCAAAGGCAGTTGCCATTAGAGATGTGTATTTGAGGACAAATACGGGTGCAGTTATTGTTCTGAAAGATGTTCGTCATATCCCTGATATTCGTTTCAACTTGGTGTCGGTTGAAAGATTGGATGACAAGGGTTTCTTCAATCTCTTCGTGAACAGTCAGTGAAAGCTTTCCAGAGGTTCGATGGTGATTGCCAGAGGAAGCAAGAGGTACAGTCTCTACTATATGGAAGGGAGCGCACATGGGGCACATGAGGTAAACGCAGCTACTGATGCGTCTACTGAGTTGTGGCACAGGCGGCTCAGCCACATTAACGAGAAGGGGATGAGCTACTTGGTGAACAAGAAGGTGATTCCAGGACTCAAGTCTATAAAGCTGGAGATGTGCACGCACTATTTGGCGAAAAAGCAAAATATGATATCTTTCCAAAGTTACCCAAGTTCAAGGAAGCTGGCGTTGCTCGAGTTAATTCACTCGGATGTCTGCAGTCCTATGGAGGTAAAATCTATTGGTGGTGCTTCTTACTTTGTAACTTTTATTGATGATTATTCCAAGAAGGTTTGGGTCTATGCCTTAAATATGAAGGATCAGGTGCTTCCCACTTTCAAGGAGTTTCAGGCCTCCGTTGAAAGAGAAACGTGTAAGAAGCTGCTATATGTTCGGTTGGACAATGGCGGCAAATATATCGGTCCTTTTAATGCATACTGCAGAGAGCAATAGATACGACACTAGAAGTCTCCGCCAACGATAGCTCAGTTCAATCGTGTAGCAGAGCGGATGAACATGACGCTGATAGAGATGGTACGGTATTTGCTGTCAGAAGTAAACTTGTCGGACAACTATTGGGATGAGGCTCATTACATAACTGCTTATATTATTAATTTATCTCCTAGTGCTCCTTTGCAGGGTGATGTGCCTGACAAAGTATGGTACGACAAAAAGACGTCATACAATCACCTGCGAGTGTTTTGTTGCAAGGCCTTCGTGCATGTACCGAATGATGGGAGATCCAAAGTTGAGCCAAAGATGAGATGGTGTGTCTTTGTCGATTATGGTCAGGATGAGTTTGGCTACAGACTCTACGATCCAGTGGGAAAAAAGCTCTACAGAAGCAGGGATGTGGTATTCATCGAGGATCATACCATGACCAACACTCAGGATTTTAAGATGCCTTCTGAGGCTAAGGAATTGCCTGAGTTAGAGTCATTTCTCTTTGAGCAGTTTTTAGAGGACATCGCAGATAATCCAGTTACGGGGGAGCCAGTACATGAAGTTGCTCCCAACCTTGATCCCAATCTTTTGTTGTCTAATTTTTGCTGTCGTTTGTTGCTTTCGTGTCTTGAGTTGGTTTTCGGATTTGCTTGCATTTTCTTGAACGGTTTCGATAGATTTTATTGTTTTCGTTCGTTGAACTGCACTTTAATTCCGATATTTGAAAGAGTGGAAGAGGTATTGATCAACTGTTTGTGGCAATGCAGGTGAATAGGCAGTAGGCAACGCTCGAACGGA
The DNA here is from genome assembly GCA_036927795.1 of Iris macrosiphon. NCBI lineage: Eukaryota > Viridiplantae > Streptophyta > Magnoliopsida > Asparagales > Iridaceae > Iris > Iris macrosiphon. The sequence goes on from JAYESA010000003.1 coordinate 173,621,649, forward strand.
GTCCTGAAGCACCTCTTTCCTTCTTCCTTCCAACAAACTTGTGAGTGGCTTATATTCGATTCAGTTAGCCCTTCTCCCAGTCTTCACACCTAAAATCTTGTATTCTTGCTTGCCAGATCAAACGATACCAAGTAATAACTAAAAGATGTCAAGATAAAAAGGGAATAGACTTATATTATTATGCTTGTCAATCAAACTTGTGAACGGTTACTTATTTGCATGCTTGTTCGTTTAGAATGCTCATCATATGCTTCAATTTTAGTTAGAATGTATACTTCTTCTATAAATTATGCTATACATATGGAACACACTCTGCTATGCGATATATTGATCAGAAAGACTATAAACAATTGTTTATGTTATAGAACTTGTATCATGCTCGAATTTTGCCTTAAACTACATGAATTGATGGAAAAACGTAACGAACGCCGTTGATCACGGACAACTTGTGCACAAGGTTTTGCAGTTTCGGGGACGGTCGCCGGGGCGCTGGGATCGATCCGATCCAGACGGAACATATGGAATAGTCAATATGATTAGAGGAAGAAATGACATGTGGCGGGGCTCGCCACCTGCGTTGTATATCATTTTCTATCCCGTGACTATAACTCATACCTTCGTGGCATTATGCCAGTGATCCTTTTATATATTTAAACCTGTTGCAAGCTAACTCGTGTCTTCGTGGCAGGGAAGGACATGGTACGTATTATGCAGGTGGTTCAGATGGGCAGGTAAAAGTCACCGAACGGTGGCAAGTTCATTTCAGTAGTTTTTATATATACTGCTTGCTTGTAAAATGAACTAAGGATAAATAGAAAGACCACAAGTAAATATGCATGCTTCATCTAAACAACGTGTTGATTGGTATAGTTGGGTTAGCTTGCCTTCACCAGTACGTTTTGATGTACTGACCCTCGTTGAAACATATTTCCCGCACTAAGGAGAGCCGAGCGAGGAACATAAGTCAATTTCCGATCCAGTCCAGCTGTAGGCGCATCTTAATCGTGAACTTTTGAAGCATATTGAAGACAGGAGCTAGCAACTTAAATACAATGCAGCTCAGAGGAAAGGCCGTCGTTCCACCAGGAGGTCTTATATTTTGAAGTTTAGTAAAGGGATGTAATATACAGGACAACTATCTCGTTTTATGTCAACACTTTTGTAAGCCCGTGCGGCAACCCTTATGACTCGTTCAAGAGTTTGTAATAGATATTCATTATCAATAAAGAGAACTTTTTCATGCATCAACTTGTATTTTCAATTTATCTGCTTACTCTGAATATGTGCTCGCTATGCAAAAATATGTTAGCCTTCTGCGGTGCGCAACCTAGGCCCGCACGGCGTCACGCCTGGGGGATGACTATCGATTCCACAAAATTGGGGCGTGACACTACGTGTGTCGAACATTTATTCACTTTTCCTTTAGATTGGCCACTAGTGACTTAGTTGAGCACTACGTGTGTCGAACACCTGTATGAGTCGAGAGCTTCTCATTAGGATATTGTCCTCAAAAGTAAATTTCAAATAGAATGGTTAGGAGACATTTTTGGACATTTATTTTCAGTATATTATGGCATACTTTTATGTATCTTGTTACGTCCATCTGAGGACCTAGTCCATTTTCAGGTGTAGACGATCATGACTATTCGCAGGAGCACAGATCAGGACTTGCTACTCTATTCTCTTTCGAGGAGGTCTTTCCTTCGAGTCTCTCTTATCATTAGATGATGTACTCATTATATTTTCTTTTATATTCTAGTCGGTAGTGGATTTGTCTCCACCCGACTATTTAGTTTCTTTGGATATTTTAGACGATCATTTTGATCTATTTGCTTAGTTTATTTATTAACTTCTGCTGTGGATGAGATTAGTATTACCTTTGACTTATGACATTATATACCACTTGTTAATTATTATTCATAATACAATGTACTTATGTGTTATGGTTTTCATATATTGGAGTTGCCATATACGTACGGCTGGCATGCTTACGTATTTCTAGTCCTACGTATTTTGGGACTAGGACGTGACACTCTCTCTTCTCATTATTCTTCTTCCATTATCTCTCTTATATTTACTCTCTCTCTATAGGCAAGTACACCTTACATGAGGAATAAAGAAACCCTCTATTTTATTGTTCTATTATGTTTATAATATATTTTTTAATGCATTTAGAACTTGGTATTTTTGATTTTGGTGGATGAATTAGTGTAGATCTAGAATTTTAGTTTAGAAGGTTTTATGTGTCTTAAGTTTTATTGGGTTAGGATCTCCTAAAACTTTATGTTTTTGAAAACTTATTGTTCTATGTTGATGAAAACTTAATTTTGAGTAGTTTAGAACTTTATTTGGCTGGATTTGGACATCACTTGAGGTTTCTATGGAAGAAACAAATTTTCTTTTTTGAGCTTTTGGGCTTGGTCGAAAAGTGGCTGTTGGAGGAGATGAAGGAGTGCTATGCGACACTTTGTGCTATGTGGCCTGGACTTCTCGTCTTGAGTCAGCATACGGCCAACCTTGTTGGACGCATGACTGAATCTGCACATGCGTCCCTTGACCAAATGCATGAACTTGGACGAATGAAACTTCACAAGTTAATTTTTTTCTCTAAATCCCAAAAGTGTTTCATGCTGCCAAGTGTGTATGCGGCCAAGAGGAGCATGCGGCCTTGTCAACCATACGACCATGAGCTATGTGTCCCTCTTCTTCTGGATGCATAACTTCTCACCGACTTGGCACGACTTTCTATGATTTTATCTTTTTTTCTGAAATACTTTATTTCTTGTCACATCAGTCACATCTATATCGCTTTATGTCACTTCTTCTGACTTATATTTATTGATTGTCATATTGTATATTTTTTGAAGAGTGAACCTTGCTTTGCCCATGCGTCCAAGCCAACCATGCGGCCTCGACTTCATGCGGCACCCTGTCTCATGCGGCCTCGATTGTGGCACCCTGCTTCATGCGACAGCTTGCCTATGCGCCTATTATTCCTATACGGTACCATATTTATTGCATAAGTGGACACTCACTTGATTTAATATTTTTGTTTGATTGAATAATTGTGATGCTATGTGTTAAATATATAAATGACTTGTATGACCCAAATATAACCATGTGCTAAAATTGACTAAAACCTGACATGAGCTCTGTAGATGTGGCCTTATATGTACTAAATTGCTAATTAAAATAATTTCCCTTGACCACCTTATTATATGTTGGATAGAATAAGGGACAAATTTTAACTCGGGGGAAGATCTGTAATTCCGGTCCTTGTTTGGTTTAAGGATTGTGAATCTGATATCGAGGGATTCTCGTACTACTCTTATCCTCATCTATCGATATAATAAAGTGACAAATAATGTGACCAGTGATTGATTGTTCTGTCCTGAATAACTTGCTACGTGACAACTTGACCATGATCTTGATTCTAGAACTTGTTTCTGCCCTGACTATTATATCCATGCTGATACACTTGATCGCACCGAGAGTGCTACTTGATGATATAAATATAATAAGGTGTCGTGCCATACACTCTTGCTACGTGATATATATAATTATTTTTATGCACGAATCTGGTAGTTGGACAGTGACTTTAGTCGTGGTTAGATAGTACTGATTGTTGTATCACACTTGGATAAATCCAGATTTAACTTTCGAGGGACAATATGGATTCGTATCAAGAGTGCCCATACTTAAAGTACGACATCTAAGAAGAAATATTTATGTGACCATGACATGAGATTCTAAATTAATCTAGGGTTAACTAGAAAACTAAATTTGTAGAGCATTAGGAGAAAACGGTATCTCGAGATCGTGCATGTCGAACCACCTTAAATTGGCTGGGAGTAAAGGATGGCCACCACGGATACTATATATCATCCACACTAGTGGAGTGCAGTATCTGACTTAATTATAAGATCGAGCCGGTATCTTTCCTATAGAAAGCATGTAACTGTTACTGATTAATAATTAACTCAGTACTCTTGCAAGGGACTGGTGCATCATTTTACATATATACTTACTCGCATATCATTGGTTCAGACAACCCTGATCGATTATGGTATGATATGAGAATACTTATATATTATATTACTAGAATAACCCAGAGATCACATATCAAGCCATAATACATGATTGGCCGTCTAATTTGCTTATATTATATGTTTAGCCAGGAAAGTGGGCTATCGCAGTATGATGATTCAACCCATGTCCTTGTTTGGTTATTGGGTTGCGTCATTATGTTATGATAATCCATGGATCAAAGATATATTATTTCTTATATTGTATCTCTGCTTGCGTATTGTGTTTTCTGTTGAGTGAATTAGGGACACATGTTATTGTGGCATGATAGTTTAACTCATGTCCTTATTTGGTTGTTGGATTGTGCTGTTGTGTTACGATAGGATGTGGACTGAAACTACGATGCATAATTATTTTAGCTTGACCATAATCAATAGACGTATTCTATCTTGATGTAATAGGGTACTTCATGTCCTTGTTTGGTGAAGGGGTATCGTATCATGTCATGGATGGGACATATACCATTGATGGTTGGCTCACGCATCTCATGCTATAGAACTGATTTTATTTCTTTATTTCATGCTTTCTTTGTGGTACTTGCTATTTGGGGTCTGACCCCACTGGTTTTGTATGGCCAGGTTTAGAGCTAACACCTGAGGATCAAGTTTACTTCTCCCTCACTGATGCACGTACCAGAAGGATGGCTACTGAGAGTCACGAGTGGATTTATTGTTTCACTTCTCGTCTTTTATAAACTATATTCTTTTGGACGTTTAGCCAACCGACACCTGTTAGCCGAAGAATCTGGACACTAGTGTTTGCCATTTAAATCAAAAGGAAGAACTAAGAGAACTTAATTTGATTAGCAAACTAGAGAGTACAGAGAAGAGTCATAAGAGACGATCTAAATACAAATTTGTTTTGATCTGGAGGGTGACGATGGAGGGTTAGGAGTATAGCAACTCTCTTTACTCCGTGGAAGATCCGAACGAAGAAGCTTCTCTACTTGGTTTTAGTATGAATCCGCAGATAGCCAGCCCCTCTTGGTCCGGTCTCTTTTTGAAGCAAAAAATGCCGACCCTTAGAACGTTCAAGTTGCTCCTATTTATAGCCATCATGCTGATGGGATATGGATGTCGCATATGCCTCTGTTTGGTGGCCGCATAAGGCTCCTCCAACAGAAAATGGTTGCAACTGTTGTCACATGGTGCAGGCAAGCCGCCAGGTGGGTTTGGATAGGATTTTCTGTTTGAAGAGATCTTGGAACTGTTATGTGCATAACTCGATCAATTGGATACTTGGTCAACACTAACTGTACGAGAAATCATCTTCGATTGTAACAAAAAATCTTGTGAGTCGAGAGCCGCATACTGTTGTAGTGCATAGAAGCTCTCGTTTGGCCTTGGTCGGAATGACCCTCTGGCCGTATGTGGACAAAGCCGCATGGGTCTTGAAGCCGCATGTATACTCTTGTTTGGCCTTGGTCAGGTGGACGCTCTGTTCGTATGATGTCGATGCTGCATGGGTCTTGAAGCCGCATACGTAGGACACGTGGCATGGCCCATTTGTCGAGAAAATTAATGCACTGATATAAATTATTGTCTTTTTTGGAGTCAACGTCTGTACAGATTCTGAAGCATCTCAGGGTAATGAGTGAGACGTCAGAGCTTCTGACAGACATCAAAATCTGTGTCAGAAAATTTTATGCGATCGTCCTGCTCTATGATCGTTCATGCCGCATATGGGAAATACATAGAGTCGAAGCCACATGAGGCCAGAGACGCATAGGACATATGGAGTCTGAAATGCATTAGGCTAGAGATGCATGGAATACATGGAGTCTAGAACGCATTGGACCAGAGATGCATGGAACGAATGAAGTCTGGGATGTATTGGGCCAGAGGCACATGGATTTTTGTCATCTTCTGCATTCGTGGCATTTGAATAGCTGTATACTACCAAAAGTAATCATGACGAAGCCGTCAGCCCAGATTCCAATCCTCGATGCAGGATTCGAGGCGGTCAGGATGACTGTCTATTTTGTTAGATTCATAAATGCTCTGATGTGACTGTAGGGACGATGTGTCAAAGGGCGACATGCGTCTTGGGACGTCATGTATCTAAGGGTGTTATGCGTCCACCCCTACTATGTGTCTCTTGCTTATTTGTTGACTATAAACTAGAGCGCATGGAGAGATTTTACATGCTTCTATAAGACCCCCTTCAAAGTTTTCAGACTTGGCTAAGTTTGTAATACTTTGAATAAGAAGCATAAAATTGTCATGTGTTCACTGTCCGCCTCCTTCTGCTAAGTTCGTCAGGTTGGCGCATGTTGGGATGATAGCTCAGAGGTGACGTAGACGCGAGCTGATCAATAGCCATACCGAGAAGTTAGGTACGGTCCTGAAGATATTCTATTGGAAGATTTTTGGTGAACCTATTACTTTTTGGGTGCGAGTACTAGATTAGAAAATAAACCCTACCAGAGGTAATATGGACGCGATAGGTTTTGTTGATCCATTACTTTTTGCACATGTTAGTGCAAGTAATAGGTTTGAGACAAGCCCTGCTAGAGATAATATAGACGTGACAGTTTTTGTGGACTTAATACCGTGGGCATACTCTGAATTGGGTATGGGTGATAAGTTGAAAGACAATCGATATCAGAGGTAATATGGACATGATGATCGATGGTCAAGGCCAAAAAGTTTGCTTAGAGGTAATATGGACATGACAGACTCTTGGGTTATGGACTTATTACCCATGGCGTACCTTAAGTATGGATAATAAGCTGAAACAACTAGCACTATCAGGGGTTATATGAACGTGATAGCAGAAAAGTCGAAGAGCAAAACTTTACTCAGAGTTGATATGGACATGAAACAGCTCTAAAAATATCTTACTCAGAAGTAATATGGACATGGTAAGATATAATCCTGTAGAGATAGTAGAGAGACGTAGTTAAAAGGTAATATGAATATGAACTGACTTTTTCTTTGCTAAAAAAAAGAAAAGTAGTTCAGAGATAATATAAACGTAAACCGATATCCGAGAAACTTACTGATGAGTGATTTACTGGGCGTGGTCTATCCGAACATAAAGATAGACCTGAGGATTGCTCCGCTGGGGAGATTGATGGGACGATAGCTCAAAGGTGATTTAGATATGGATAGCGTCTAAAGAGATTGGTTTTTGAGTGGTCACTTTAGGATTGTGCGAGTGGACCTGAGGACCGCTCCGCTGAGGCAACTTTGGGGACTCATCATCCGTTGTATATCCAGGGTTCCAGGATACAGATGATGGATTTTACGAGAATTTGTAAAGAAGAAGAGAATGTTGCACATGGGCACTTATCGGGGATGAAGAACGAAGTATTGATTTGTATATCTGGGTTTTCCCGTTGGGGATGAGGGGAGTACAAGTCTAGTTTAGACGTAGTACTTTCTTTAGGAACTTGCCGTTGATAGGCATCAGGAGCAAGTCACCGCTGGGTTTACCTAGCCGGTATATGCCGTTGGGAAACATGGTTTCCATAATAAATGGGCCCTCCCCTTTAGGTTGGGATTTGTCGACCGTCTTGTGAGTCATGGCGCGTACAAGCATCTCCATATCCTAGCCCTCTGCAAGTGTTATTGTAATAATTGTCAGATTGTAAAGGAGTACGCCGTCCATTGCCAAAGTTCAGACCTTCATCTTTTTGGAGGTTGTATCCCATCTTCGACATGAGATGGAGTGATTGTTGGCTGTAATGATGGAACTAGGGCAATTCATCATTTGTTGCGTTGAATATTGTTGATGACTTAGCCTGTGCCGAATAAAGAGCTTTGTGCACAGGAACACTGCCACCTATACATGACTGAGTTGGCTGGGTTATGCGCATAGGATTATTGCCGCATGCGTACGATTGTCTACCACGTCGAGGACCACTACTTGCTGCACATTTTTGTATATCTCACAGGAGAACACTGCCTGTTGCCCATAAGGATTCGTTACGACGAGAAGTACTGAAGACTTGCTCGGATATGTACAATGGAACGCTGCCTATTATGCACCATTGTTGATGAGTCATATGAGACTTAGCTTTTGTGCACAAGGAGACTTGTTGAGCTGCACTGAGCATCCAAAGTCTATAATTGGTGTTTTCTAAGGCAAGGATCCTACGGCCCAGCCTGCATTGCTTTTCCTTTGACCTAGTCGTTGAAGGCACTATTTTCTATTCCAATTTTTGAGCAATAACCTCACCTCTTGGGGTTGTAAGTGATACCAAGCCTGCTACTCTACTGTGAGCCGGCATGAGGTTGACGTCCTCCCTGGTTGCCTGGGCTTATGTTACTGGAAAGTCGCCTAATTGGAGGAACACTATATTCATAATGACTGTCCTATCCTCGAAGTTGAGGGTGAGCTCATTGGCATCGATTAATTGCTGGATACATCTCTTCAACACAGAGCAGTCTCTGGTTGGATGATGCATGTACCGATGAAAGAGACAATATTTTGGATCATCGACCTTGTCAGCCTCTTCAGGACATCTGATATTGGGTAGCCGAAGTTTGTTTTCCTTCATCAGTATGTTAAAGATTTCAATGATGTCGTCTTCATTGAAGGAAAAAGTTCTCTTTGGCTTTGGGGCTTCCGATACCTGAGTCGTACGATCCTCAAGGAAGACCGATAATTTTGTATCATTTTTGGACTCATAGGGAATTCTACCCTCAGCTTTGGACGCTGCTCTGTCTTGTCGAGGGAAACTACCCCCAAATATGTCATTGTCTAGTTCTTGGGGATCACTATCCTTGCGGCATGACGGGTTGGTATGGATTACCCTGAGATTGCTACTCCCGGCTTGCAGAGTTATTGCGGGCCCTGAGGGTGGCAAGACCATGTTCGCCTTGATCTCCAAAATTGCCTGGGCCAGAGTCTGTATTATGGCAAGACCATCGAGTCATTGGCGATCGCTGAGCCCTTCCGCTTTTGGTTCCTGAGTCGCACTATCCTCAGGGAAGATGGGCATCGTTGTATCATCTTCAGACTCAAATGAGATGCTACCTCCAGCTTCAGATGATGCTCTGACTATTCGAGGGTGACTTCCCCTCAGCCTGTCATTGTCTGTTCCTTGGGAGTTGCAGTCTTCAGGGGAGGTAGGCATCATCGCACCATCTTTCGATTCCGGAGGATTGCTACCCCTAGCCCTAGATGCTGCATTAACCCTAGGCACATTACTGTCAGCTTCCTCAGAATTATTGTCTTTAGGGAAAGCCGAAAGTGCTACATCTTCTTCAGACTCAGAGGAAATGTTACCCCATGCTTTGGAAGGTGCATTTTCTTGATGGGCTGATTACCCCAAGAGAACTCGGCATATATCCCTTGAGATTCACTATATTTACGGAATACTGGATTGTTACGTATGTCCAGGGAGATACTACCCCTAGCTTGGGCCACTCCCAGGGGTTCTGAGGAAGAACTATCCCCAGGGGATGAAGGCTTCTTCCTAGAGCGGGTGCCATGGAAGACTCCTTCCGCATGTGTCATTGCCAGTCCTCCAGGTAGTTGCCTTCGCGACGCAGTGGTAGAGAGCGCCGGACTGGAGGCGTTTGACTTCTTTCTTCTCTTGGTGGCGAAAAGATTTCCAGTTGAGTAGCATGAGGCGAAGGGCAACTCCTCCTCCTCTGGTACTTGTACCTGATCTCCGGGTTATTGTCGGGTAGGTATTTTCTGGTGCAGTCGCTGGAAGGCCGACTGCCTGTCTGTGGGTACTGCTGATTTATTATAATAGCAAATGATGTTGGCACAATAGTGCCTTGGAGAGGGCACGTGGCACGCCATAGTTGTTTTTCTTACTTTGTGCTTGTTATTAATCACGTCACACAAATAATGCGAAGGGTGTTTTACCTTTGCATCCTCTTTGTGAGTCTGGGTATCCCGGGCACACGGATGCGTAGGTACTGTATTTGCTCCCTGGCCTGGGGTTCGTACACAAACTTGCCCCGAGGTACCGGTAGAAGACTTTTAAGACTGACCTTATTCATTGGTCCATGTGGGTTGGATGCATGGGTCATATCTGTACAACTTTCTATCAGAGGCCCGCGTAATAGTTAGCGATGCCTGTTGGCGGTCAGTCGTATGAGCATTTGCTAGAGCTTGACGAGGTCGCACTGCCCTAGACATCTTCAATTTAGCATTCGCAGGTGCGTAGTAAGAAGAGTCCAGATTTGGGTTTTTACCACTCTTAGTAGGTCGAATAGGATCTGCTCCGCGTGAGATACGATCGAAAACAAAAATTTTGTTGCTGTCAGAGCCGGATGCGGCTATCTGCCTACGGCTGTAAGTTGATGCGTCATGGACAATCTTATGCGGCCTATGAATAGATGACGCATGGAAAGTATTATGCGGCCTCCTTCTTGGACGCATAGGACCTGTCCCAGCCCCAGAATGTCTGGCATCATAGTATTTTTTTTTGCCAGATTCTGAGTGTTGAGCAGTTTTTGTGCCAGTCGAAGATGCCGCATAGACGTGGACTTCCTCAACTACAGATTGAGAGGCAAAGATTGCATCCTCCATAGTTGGGCGAGGCGCAGTGGCCTTTGCTACCCACATTCTGTGGGTCTTCTTGGGCTTGGCTTGGCTTGGCGAAGGATTCACACTTCCTTCAGATAATATTTTCTCGAACGCTTGCTGGTCGAAGCGAACTACCCGCATCTTTTGCATTGAGCCAAGCTTGGACGCATCAGATTGTATCAAAAATTTCTTAACAGAGGAGAATTTGGTCCCCAGCAGAGTCACCATCGTGTTTGCCATTTAAATCAAAGGGAAGAACTAAGAGAACTTGAGTTGATTAACAAACTAGAGCGTACAAAGAAGAGTCCTAAGAGACAATCTAAGTATAATTTTTTTTGATCTGGGGGGTGACTATGGAGGGTTAGGAGTGTAGCAACTCTCACTACTCCCTGAATGATCCGGACGCAGAAGCTTCTCTCCTTGGTTTTAGTGTGAATTCGCAGATAGCCAGCCCCTCTTCGTCCAGTCTCTCTCTGAAGCAAAAAAATCCGACCCTTATAACGTTCAAGTTGCTCCTATTTATAACCATCGTGATGATGGGATATGGGTGCCACATATGCCTCTATTTGGTGTCCGTATAAGGCTCCTTCAATAGAATACGGTTGCAACTATGGCTGCATTGTGTGGGCAAGCTGCCACGTGGGTTTGGTTAGGATTTTCTGTTTGAAGAGATCTCGGGGCTGTTGTGTGCATAACTCGGTCAATTGTACACTTGGTCAACACTAACTGTGCGAAAAATTGTCTTCGGTTGTAACAAAAAATCTTGTGAGTCGAGAGCCGCATATTGTTGTAGTCGCATAGAAGCTCTCATTTGACCTTGGTCAAAATAATCCTCTGGCCGTATGTGGATGAGGGTGTATAGGTCTTGAAGCCGCATGCGTACTCTTGTTTGGCCTTGGTCAGGTGGACACTCTGGCCGCATGATGTCTAGGCCGCATGGGTCTTGAAGCCACATACGTAGGACAAGTGGCATGGCCTGTCTGTCGAGGCAATTTATGCACTGATTTGACTTGTTATCTTTTCCTAATCTGTCGTCTGCACGAATTTTGAAGCATCTCAGTGTAACGAGTGAGGCGTCAGAGCTTCTGACAGACATCAAAATCTGCGTCAGGGGATTTCATACGACCGTCCTATTTTGTGGTCGTTCAGGCTGCATATAGGAACTGTATGGAGTCAAAGCCGCATGGGGCATAGACGCATGGAACGCATGGAGTCTGGAACGCATTATGCCAGAGATGAATGAAACTCATAGAGTCTGGAACACATTGGACCAGAGACGCATATGACGCATGGAGTCTGGAACGCATTGGGCCAGAGACGCATGGAGTATGGAACCTATTAGGCCAGAGACGCATGAATTTTTGTCGCCTTCTGCATTCGTGGAATTTGAACAGCTGTATACTGCCAAAAGTAATCATGACGAAGCCGCCAGCCTTGATTCTAATCCTCAGTGCAGGATTCGAGGTGGTCAGGATAACTGTCTGTTTTGTCAGAGTCATAAATTCTTTGATGTAACTGTAGGGACGATGCGACAAAGGGTGGCATGCATCTCGAAACATCATGTATCCGATGGTGTTATGCGTCCATCCCTGTTATGCGTCTCTTGCTTATTTGTTGACTATAAACTGGAGCGCATGGAGAAATTTTTTATGCTTCTACAACTAGTTTTCGACATGATTATATTATATTCAGACTGTAGCTGATTCACTGTCATGTATATATTTGATCTTGTATATGATATATCATTTATGCTAGATCTCTAGAATATTTTGATGCGACATTTGGAACGTCTTTCTGCTTACTCTGAAATGTTCTATGTTACTGATGCTTATTTGAATGATTGAGATAATAGAAGTTCTTGACTCTAGGAGACTTGATTGTAGTATGCACCTCCTTATCTCTAGAAAATCTTAACACATTGCGGGTTGCTTCGGTATTCCACAAGGTGTGGTTGGCTAAGTCATTCTCCCACTCTCCAATATTCTGGTTCTGGGACATGACACATTACAAATTCGATTAAAATAAACACAACTTTTATCTTTATTCAACTCTAATCCGGACAGGTGGCCAAAATAGGCAAGAACTTTGGTCAGGTTTCGAAGGCTCGATTCAGAAGGTTGTATAAGCACCAACAAATCATCCGCGTATATCAAATGCGAGATAGCCGGGTCAATCTTTTTATATAGAGGTATAATCTTCCTTCTGTGCACCGCGAGGTCCATTAAGCACGTGTAGTATTCCATAATGATAGTGAATAAATAAGGAGATAGTGGGTCGCCTTGCTGCAACCCACGATTGCTGGAGATAAATCCATGAGTTTGGCCTTTAATGATGACTGAGAACGTCGGCATAGTAATACATTCTTCAACCCGTGCTACCCACCAATTATCGAATCCCATTTTTTGCATCAGATGGCAACGTAATTTTCTATTAACAGTATCATAAGCCTTCCGAAGACCAAGTTTTATGCAAGCTTTATCTCCTCCTGGTTTATTAAAATCTCTAACCAATTCATGGGCTAGTAGATACTTTTCAGAAATGGATCTGTCCCGGATAAATATCGACTGATTTGGTGATATTAGACCTGGCATCAAATCCTGCATACGCTTGCATATAATATGAGTAATAATTTTGTACACAAAATTACAGCATGCTATTGGCTAAAAATATGATAGCGATGAGGCCCCCTCTTTTTTGGGTATCAAAGTAAGGAACGTATGATTAAGTTCCTTCAGAAGTTTGCCGCTTCAGAAGGATTCTTTCAACTCCTCGTATACCGGACGTTTAATCAAATCCCAGTGCTTGTGAAAGAACTTGGCAAAAAACTATCCGATCCGGGAGCTTTTTTTGGCTTGGCACTTTTAATGACATTCTCTATTCCAATTAAAGTAATAGGTTGTCTAAGAGATTCATTACCTGCCGTCGTCACTAGTTTTTTGCAAACTAGGTAGGGGTAATTCCTCCATATAGTCCTGCTGATTGAATAGAGTCTGATGGAAGGTCACTGCTTCTTCTACAATGTCCTGAGACTCTGAGATACTTCTCCCTCTATGTTGATTAACTTGGTTATGTGATTCCGGTGCTGACGAGCTTTGATTACTCCGTAAAAGTTTTGAATTATGACCGCCTTCTTTAATCTAATCACACTTAGTGCACTATCTAATTTGAATATCTTCATAGTGTTGAAGTTGGTTCACTTCCTCCCGGAGCACCTTCTCAAATTCAAGCATATTTTGGTTGTCAGGTGTCTTTGAACTAGCTGTTGAATATCCGAGAGCCCCCCCTTTGGTCGATTGAGTGGTTCTGGGCCTTTTATGATTCCATGCTTTCAGACATCTCTTAATGTCCTTTATCATATGACATAATTTATATTGATATGATCCCACCACCGAACATTCACAGCCAGCAAGGATCGCCTCTTCATAACCTAGACTTAAACACCAAGCATTGTTATACTTGAATGTCAATTTTTTCCTTCTAGTTTCAGGAGCCAGTCGGATAAGTAATGGTGAATGGTCGCTGGTTGATGCGGGTAGTCCCTCAACACATGCTTCAGGGTACAAGCTAAACCATTTATCATTCCCGAGTACACGATCAAGTTGACAGGAGATGCGCTTGTTCGTTGATTGACTGTTCCACGTCCACAACATACCTGTTTGTTTTAAGCATATCATACCCGATTGAAGCATGTAATTCTGAAATTCTTCTAGGATTGATTCCAGAACTGGACGACCCCCCCCCCCCCGTTTTTGCGGCCATAAAGCATCGGGTTGAAATCACCCATGAGGAGGAGAGGTTTTTGTCGACCCATGCCTTGGCTCACGCCAACGATATCTTTCCATAGTTTAAGCCGAAGCCTCCTATCATTGTGGCTGTACACTATTCTGATCAGTATATTTAAGCCTCCATGATTAGTAAATTTCACAACTAGAAGTTGTTCTGATTCGAAGCAAACATTTCTCTGCCACGTACTGCTTTCCCATAGTACCCATATTCTGGCCATATGCCCCATCATCAAATTGTGCACTGACTTCCAATTCGGAGGTGTGCTTGCTTCTAATACCTTTTCAGATCTAATCTTAGATTCTAAAATGATTCCAATAGTGCATTGGTCTTACAAAGATGTTCTTTTATCGATCTCCACCTGCCCATCGAGTTTGCTCCACATATATTCCAGGTCAGGATCGTCATTAATAATAATTTGTGGGGCCTCTGTTTTGGCGTGGACTCACTCGTACAGGTCCGAGTGCTCCTTCGTCTTATACCTGGTTCTGCTATTGAGGATCTCCCATCGCGGCATCTTCCTACCGGAGTAGCAACTTCCAGTCCGAATTATCCATCGTATCTACATTTTCTTTGAGTGATGTCCGCTTCTTATTTGTCTCCCTTGATGCAAATCTTCTTCGCACCTTTGGGTCTTTCTGCTGTGGAATGCTTGTAGTATTTGTGTTGGGTGTTGTAGGTGTCCCCTCTGTAGCAGCAAGTCTACCCGCCTCAAACACAACCATTTGTGAGTTGGCGTCAGTTTCACTTTGATGCTCATGTATAATCTCCACCCCATCATTCATTATATCCTGTAAACCCATCTGTGTTATATCCCCAGGCTTCATCGATCCCTACATTATTCGTGGGTTGAACGCCTGTTGCACCTTCTCCTTGTTCTCTTTGTTAGCCCCTTTATCAGATTGATTATTATGCTTGGAATTATCCTCCTCCATCTGCTGCCCATGGGAGTCATTATCTCCTCCATCATTTCCATGCTCCATATAATGTTGGGCTTTCTTATCCACCTCTTCTTTGTCAGGGGTCTCCTTACACACTGATTTTGTGTGCCCAAAGCAACTGCAGGTCGTACAAGCGGGTGACACCCACTTGTATTCGACTTTTTGTTCGATGTATTCACCATTTGGAAGCTCTACTGGCACCGAGAAAGGCAGAGTTTCTATAGCGGTGACTTCAACGAACACTCTTGCATATTCCAATATAGATAGAGAAGTTGTATGTTCGTCTATCTTGAGGGACATACCCGTTAGACTGGCTACCTTCAATATTGTCGGTTCGCTCCATAGCCTTGGGTACAGGTTAGGAAGGCGGATCCAAATAGGAACAGACGTGAGCCGTTCACCTTCATATTTTGACTTTGACAACTATCTCCTCAAAATGATAATTCGCCCATCGAAGGTACACGGACCCTCTTGAAGAATTCTTTCTACATCTTCCTCCCTTTCGAACCGTACCAAATAGTATACATTCTCCCGGGCGTAGATATCTAAGTGTCCAGTTGGTTTCCATACTCTATTGATGTAGGAATTTGGATGTCCATAGTATGGTCTACTTCCCATGACATACAACATAATTCTATGTTTCCACGCCTCCTCAGTTAGATTCCAATCTTCCAGGGTGATCACAGTCGCTTTCCGGTATTCCATTGCTTTTGGAGCATAATATTTGGGAACATATTTACCCTTAGTGGAAGGAGATTTGCATCGATCTTCCCAAGAGAGTGGCTCTCCTCCTGAGATCGAAAAGTTCCCCACCGATCTCCGTCTTCCCTCTGGCACCCCTAGCCTCTGGGTCTCCGCCGGTTGCGACTACGGAATCATTATATTCCTAGCCATTTGCGTTGGAAGGCCTGGAGCCCTCGTTTGCGTAGAAGTAGACGCCCTCTGTCCGTTCTTCCAAGTCCGTGCTCCTCCTTCTCCGGTTTCGCCCGGCTTTATCAACCCCTTGCCGCCATTGACTGGTCGATTTAGTATCTGAACGCCTCCTCCAGTAGTTGGCATCGCCTTTCCCTTACCTTTCCTCCTTGCCGTCACTGTTTGGCATCCGTTCAGATCATCCACGTCCCTAGTTGTCTAGGACGGGACCGATCCCTCCCCTGAAATTCCTTTGCTGTTAGTCGTTCGAAAACCTAGGGTTCCGCTGACAGGATCATCATCTTTTATATGTATATATATAGAGGAGTGATATAGAACCACCCAGATGGTTTCATATTATGGAACCATCCTATATTACATGGGTTGGATTGAGATTTGGTGGTTCAGATTAAAATGTGATGGGGTCTACACATTTTAATTTCAACCACCCAATTTAAATCCAACCAAGTTTTAACCCAAATTGAACCAACTAATGAAATTATAGGTCCTTGGTGGCTCTTATTTTTTTAGTTTAAAAGACCAAACAAGTCCTGGGTACTTATGGTTGCAAATGAACAAAGAAGCTTACTAGCTCTCCAAAAGCTCGACTTAGACTGAGCTGAACATGGAAATGAACACGATCATCTCATCAAGCAGAGTTTGAACATACAAAAAAAATTCTCGTGAGCTTGTCAACAAGATTAATTCTGACTTTTTTTAAACTCGAATATGACTTAACTCAATACTTGATGCTATACAATCATCTCCTTTTAAGGTTTAGTGTATCAAATTGAAAAAGAATAAATAGTTGAGAGTATTAGGTTATAATTTAGCCTAAATTTTAACTAATTGTTTAACTATCTAATATTATCTATCTATAGTCAAATATCTCTAACCCATGTGGTTAATGTGTGAGGCATTCTTGATGGATTTAATCCCAGGAACATCGTTATCTATAACAAATTCTAATTTTAAATTAATTTTTAATATTTTTTTACGTGCGTGCAATACATGTGCACGTTACTAGTATATATAGAAGTCCCAGAACTACTAGACTTTATATATATATATATATATATATATATATATATAAAAGGAATCAATATTCTCACTTTTAAGCATCCTCATATGTTCACTGAAATAGTAGCTGTTAGACTGTCTTCTTTGACTGTTCAAATTAGATCATAAACTATCCATTTTTTCGTAAAAAAATAATCTAATCTGAAGGGTCAAAAAAGATAGTTTAATAACTGCTATTTCGAAGAAAATACGGAATACTTGAGAACGAAAATCTCTATCCCTCGTCAAATATGTTATGGAGGTATGGGTCACACCAAAATCATTGGCCTCCGCTGGGAGCCAGCCTACGGAGCGGTGAGTCCGAACCATTGGCCTCCGCTGATGTGACATCTCCATATTGGAGGGAGTGAGCCGGAGTTTTTGGACGGGTGAAGCCCGCGCTAGCATAGAAAGACTGGAGGACAAGACACGTCAACGGAGGCAAGTTTGGAAGCCAGCCTACCGAGTGGTGAGTTCGGATCATCCAATAATTTTTTCACTCCCCGAAGCCAAAGAGTATTTTCAAAATGAATATAACCTACCCTCCTTCATAGGGAGGTACTATGCCAATTATTCTGGTGTAACCCTTATCCTAATTGTATGTCTGTATATTCAAATTCAATTTGTTGATCACTACCCTTCCCTCCCCAGCTTGCTTTCCTTGCCTGCCGGGACCGGGTGGGACAGCCCCTGTTGGCACATGATGCTTAGGGATGTAGGGAATGTGCAGAACATGCAGTACAATTCTGTAGGGCCTTCCCTCCCCAATCCCCACCTTGAGCTACTTGCTTCGCATGTGACTCCCATGTGGGAGTAAGGTATGGGAAGGGGGCATGTGGACAGCCACAGCCACACCCTGGTCACCTTGCCCCCCTTTGCTTCTAGGCACAATGACCTCTTTGTCCTTCTCTCCTCTGGTATCTCACATGTTTTCTTTTTTTTTTGCATATTCATCCCCTCTATATATGTATATGTCATTCTAAGTTTATTTTTTTCGAATAATATAAATATTAACCATGGACACTCTTGTAACCACTTGAGAGTTTTGGTTAATGATTGACATGTGATGCGGATTCAATTGTGTGGAAGTTTGATTTAAAAGATAAATAATTATTAAAAACAGAAAATTTTGTACCAACCATCGAAGTTCCATAATATTACAATCATAGAATAAAGTTTTCCGAAATTATGATTTACGTATAAAAAATGTCATTTCGAAAGAACATTTTATTTCAATTGATATAAAAACGTCCGACATTTTCTATGTTAAAAAAATTAATGTTATTAGTGTTTCCGTCCCCTCCAAATCATCCATTAATTTTTTTCAAAAAAAAAAAATGAAACGCCTATCTTTAGAACGTTTCTGTCAAGAAAGCGTCCTTCGAATAGACGTTTTTATTTTTTTAGAAAGAAAAACGCTCTTCGAAAAGAACATTTTTTTGACAGGGATGAACGTTTTTTTTGGTGCTTTGCACAATAATAAAAATTTGGTAAAACAGAAAAAGTTTTGGGTGTAGTAACACAATGACAGGAAAAAAAAATGACAACTGTTATATTTACAACATCTATTTTTACTACAGTCATATTCTCTCCTTTATATCCTGTCTTGATCAATTCATCTTTCTACTTATCATTCATCTTCTATCTTCTATACAATTCTTTTCAGACTCTCTCTAATCTCCCTCTCTCAAAACTCTCTACACACTGTTCCTGCAACGAGCTATTCAGTACGTTCTAATACCCCAATCTCTTAGCCATTGATCGTATATTAACAATATATAATTTTTCACCATTGTAAGTGTACTAAATGGATTATCTTACGCGTATGTGTGTGTGTGTGTGTGTGTGTGTGTGTGTGTGTGTATATATATATATATATATATATATATATATATATATATATATATATAGGGACGAAACATACTTAGGGCCAAAGGTGGCCCTGCACCCCCCTCCCCTACCCACCCACCCTGAAATTGAAAAGTCCAAAACTTTTTTGAACTTTCCACCAGGGCCAGGCCATAAATGTCACTACCACATTTTCTAGGAAAGGACATTTTAGTCTTTTGATAATTAATTAAATATTGTGCATATTAAATATTTATTTATTATATTATTTATTTATGGTTAGCATGTTAGATTTATTTTTTTGGACTTGTGTTAGTTGACCTAACTAAACTTAGACTTATGGACCAACATTTAATTCTAGTTAGAATTGAGCCCAATAATTAGAAGCCCAATCATTAGGAGGAGAATTAATTATGTTAAACCCATTAGACTAGAAGCTTTCCTCCTTAATTAATTTCTTCATGAGAGGCCCCAAGGGGTATTTTAGACTTTACATAGTAGCTTGAGGGAGGGGGCAAGTGAGGCCTATATAAAGGGGATAAAAACTTTCTCTCTCTTTATTTTTCATTCCAAATCTAGATCTAGAATTTTTCTCAACCAAATTCCATCAAATCCCTACCAAATTTTCACCCAATCCCTTCCCAAATTACCATTGGAGGCTAGTGGAGCAAGGATCTAGAATGAGGAAGTAAGGATCTACAAAGAGGAGCAAGGATCTACAAGTTGGAGGCCAATTTTATCATATCTGGAGGTTGCATTGGGAATTCATCTCCCAATAGGTATAATTCAGTTGTTTTCCTTAATTTAGGTTCTAAATCTGAGATTTAATCATGAGAAATCAACCCATATGCATAGGCTACCCATATGATTTAGTTTTGTGTTCATATGAGGCCTATTGTGAAAGTTATGGTACTTTTTGTATCAATTTTGGGGAAATTTTGAGATTGACAATTGTTGTGTGTGTCAATTGGTCCTATAGATCAATTTGGTATGTGCTTGTGTGTTTGGGGCTAGTGTCGTGTCCATAATTGGGTACGTGTAGGTCGTATCCCAATAATTTGGTGATGCGTGTTGATTTGAGAATTTTTCCTCCGACACGGGACTTTGAGCATGTCACATTTTGACACGGACACATAGATTGGTATTTGACTCTTCGTATTGTTCATAAATAATATATATGACTTGTTCGTGTCATTCGGGTTACGTTTGGATGTGTGGTGGACTCGTGTCGCAAGCGTATCCTAGATCTAGTGGGATACGGAGTGATACGTTCCATGAGATATGCAATTTAATGGTAGATCTATTTCTCTTGTGTCCTTATTCATGGTGAGGTACAATTATATATATATGTATATATATATATATATCATTATATATTGTTGTTATATATATTTATGTATTAAATAGCATCGATCTATATATCTATTATATTTATGTGTTGTATATTTATGTAGTTATTATTTTACATATGTAAGATCTACTAGTTATTGTATATACATATGAGGTTGTTGTGTATACATGTGTATGATGGTGAATATATATATATTTATGTTCCTTGTGTCTTAGATCTATGTATCTATTTATGTATATTGTATGTAGCTATTTCTCTACATATGTATTAGCTTTTAAATATTGAAGTGTATTTATATATGTATTGTGTGTGTGTGTGTGTGTGTGTGTGTGGTGTGTGTGTGTGTGTGTGTGTGTGTGTGTGTGTATATATATATATATATATATATATATATATATGTTGTTATATATATACTTATATGTATGTTATGTATATATATAATTGTATGATATATATATATATATATACGTATACGTATATGGGATGTTATGAATAATATGTGTTGTAAGTATTATTGGGGAGATGTACATATATATGTATGTGGAGAAGCTTATATATATATATATATATATATATATATATATATATATATATATATATATATATATATATATATATAGTAGTAGTTATAGAATGTATGTATAAATTTTATAGTTGTATATATATATATATATATATATATATATATATATATATATATATATATATATATATATATATATATATATATATATATATATATATATATATAGCTAGTATTTATTTGGTAGTTAGTGATTGTATCCCTATTAGTACATACTAGTAGTTATATTGGATTGATACCTACATATATAGCTAGAGGGGTAGATAATATATACAAGAATTCACAAATACCTTGTGATACCAAGGTAAGTATCAAGGTATTGGAGGATAATCAAGGTATTGGGTTTGGGTATCAAGATAGAGGTTTAGTATTATGATACCAAGTTGGTTCAAAACCAAGATAATCATTTAGCAATTGTAACTAGGATTTATATATTTAATATTGCTTTATTATAGATATTTGATATTATCTATTGTTTGCGTATCTTGAGATACGGTATCTTAGTATCCTAAGATGTAGCTTGTATGGCCTAGATTTATAATGTGTGAGCCCAATATCTTTGAGTTAGGCTTATACAACCTAGAAATAGGTAGTAGACCATAGTTGACCATAGTTTGACTATAGTTTGACCCGATTTGACTTAGAGTTGACCTAGTTTGACTTTTGACTTAGAAATGACTTTA
Organism: Iris macrosiphon; assembly: GCA_036927795.1. NCBI lineage: Eukaryota > Viridiplantae > Streptophyta > Magnoliopsida > Asparagales > Iridaceae > Iris > Iris macrosiphon. Next base: position 173,643,387 of record JAYESA010000003.1, read on the forward strand.
TGACCTAGAAGTTGACTAGTTTAACTTATTTTCTTCCAGAACCTTGTATTAATGCAATATTCCATATATAGGTCTGTGTGACACCAGTTCGGACAGTTTGACATTCATTGCTCTGGATCACAGGCGAGTACATTTCTCTGATTGTTTTCAATTCATAATATTGTATATATGTATGTTCTAGAATTGTATACATTGATTTTTGACACAGTAATTTCACGGACTAGTGCTAATGGATCCCGTCAGGAGGTGTTATCCCCTACCGTGTACAACGGGTACCCAGTCACATGTATTTTATCGTGTGCATCGGGTATTGACTTTCATGTGCTTCTTGTGCATCCACTATTTCGTGTGCTAGTGTGACTTTATCATGATCATGTACGTAACGTGTCTTGATTGGATCCATGAGTATTGGTTGGGGAGGGGGAGTAGGAGTTGGTTATGTGATCAAAGCCCTCTTGATCTCATGCGCATGTCGATTATACACCTCACGTATAATGGAGTTACCGTTATACCTCATGTGCAACCTAAATCGATCACATAACGAACTTACACTATAAATCACATAGTTAGTTCTCTTGTTCTCTACTTGTAGTTATTTCTCGTATTTACTTCCAGTTGCTATTGTGCTTTATTTGCCTGTTCACCCTGTATTGTATATTCTTTCTACTTGTGCATCTTGTATCCTTTTTCTATTGATTGTTGTATATGCTCAATTATGTATTTGAAACTGCTTTCAGAGGTATGTACTTCGCTCCATTCTTGACTAGAAAATATTTTTCAGAGGATCCGAGAGATTGGTGTCCGACATACTATGGACTTTGACTTATAGATGGTGCGGACTTGGACCCACTAGTTTTGGAGTGACTGCCGGGAGTTTTAGCCGGATTCACTAGGTAGCATAGTTAGTTCTCTTTAGCATTTTGGTATCGGATTTGTTTTTGGCTTATATTTGAATTTTTGATTATTGTTTCTATTGGTGTTGATATATATATATATTTGAATATATAGTTATGTTAGACTTCCTTGATATCTTTTCGTGCTTCTAGAATTGTGATTGAATTTTGTGTGAGATATTGCTGGTAGATTTTATATTATTATGAGATGTTTAGATAGTATAGTTAACCAAGACAGCGTTCTACCGCCGATACTGTGGCGTAGGCTTGACGTTGCTCCCGACTTGCATCCCTACGCCGGGTGGTGGGTCATGACACGTTTTTAGTGGTGGCACATGCAGGTCAGGCTTCGCAAGTTTTGTGATATCGTGGTAGTACGACAACTTAGTTGTACTACTGCGTGCCTGCGATAGGATATAGGACACTAGGATGAGAGAGGATACTCAATCACAAATTTCTTGAGAGATTTCTGGGATGACACGTGAGAATCTTATTACAATTCCTATTTTAAATCTTTTCCTTATTTTTGTCCGCTCTCACTTGTTGTTGTTGAATTTGATTCTTGGTGATCAGTTGATTTAAATTCTTGGTGTCATTGTTGAGTTTGATTTCATATCGAGAGAAATTTTGCGGACTAAATTACGGTATCATCTGATGACATATGAGGACAATAAGAAAGGTGAAACGTTTGCTTTGGTTATGGAGCATAGAGTTTATCGTAGCCATATTTGCTGGAGTAGCAAAAATGTAGGGACTTGACTTCGGATGTACATATCTTAGTTATGAAATTTAGAATTCCTCGCAGCTATACTAGTTGGCACAGCGAGGATTCTAAACGACATGATTATAGAGGTACATACCTAAGTTATGTGATCTATCGTTTATCGCAGCTATGCTTTCTAGCGTGGCGAGTATTCTGAGTGGTCATAATTTTGGATAGATGTGTATGATGATCAGATTGTATCTTAAATTGGTTCTTAAAGTATCATCTCAATACTTATTCATTTATGTTATTACAGGACTTTGTTCCATCATTTCTTAGCTTAGCAGTAGATATACCTTCAGTTCTTTAGTCCAGTTCCTTATAGAGCTTCATTCCATTAGGAATTCCTTGTTAATATGATAATTGGTGAATTAGAATTAGGTCTGTGTCTTGAGTATCAGTATTGACTGTTGGGAGTGTGGCTTATGAGTCTGTAAGTGGTTCTTGGTTGGGCAGGTGAGCAATAGGCATAAATCTAAGGATAACCCATAGCATAGTACTTTGTAACAATAGTTCTATGATATGTGTCATTATAAGTTAGTATTGTTACTACAGGTAGAAGATGGAGTAGAAAAATATCAGTAGTGGTTCCAGGAGTTAGTATCAGAATCAACATGCAAGTTCTGGATAGTCATAAAATTCAGGTAGTTGGGTGAACTATGTAAACATTTAAGTATCAAGGAAATTGTGTTAAAAATTAATGGAGCATGATATTTAATTGGGTGGTTGATACTTGGGTGTGTCAAAAGTAAAGAAATGTATATACATCAAAGGTATTAGTGAGTGTGCCATAGTAGAAGGGTACCCATAAGTGTATGGGAGAGTGTGAGGTTATGCTAAATTAGTAGGACTTATGATACAGGTTAATGTGAGTAGACAGGGTGTACCAGTATATGACTAGTGATGGGTATATCACCTGATATTGAGGCTAGTGATGTGTTGGAAGCAATAGGTGAAAGAATATCTAGAAATTGAGTGCATGATGCACAGTGGGTGATAAGTGTCAGTGTAGAAGTTCATGAGTATCAGAAAGTGGAAGCTGGAATGTTAATATTATGTCATGGGTTAAGAAATATCAAGATTGGTCATGGAAGATATGTATCACTGAATTGCGTATCTGTCTGTAAAAGGTTTGAGGAGAAATACATATACATAAATAGAGATATGAAACCATATGTCGGCCTTTGAGAGTGAAGTAAAATGTGAGTATTATAGAAGTTAATAACTAGTGCATTGGATGCAAGTGATCATAATTTCTAGTGAGTATGATGAGGTGATCTAATGATGAAGCTAGTGCCCTAGAACCTTAAGGACATATGTTGTGTAGTTAGGAAGCTAGTGTTACTATATCAAAAGTGCAAGTATTTCTATATCAGGGATTAGTTGAGTAGTGTGCTAGTAACAGTAAGTACCTTGCGTAATGACATTGGATTGGTGTATAAGTTAATATGGATAGAAAAGTATTTGGGAGTAATAATATAAGTGATCCAAGCAGTAGAGGAGAGAGATAATATATATATATATATATATTAGAAGTAAGTATACGTACCTTGTTAATTTTGATTATAGAGGTCGTAAGTATCAGAGAATAGTCCGAGGGGTATAAGGATATCAGTGAGATGTCATGGTGTTGTAATGACTAGAAGATAATTGTGTATTTATTGTGTGTAGGTGAGAACCTTAGGATGATTAACAAATATTAGAGGATGAGTTTGTACCAAGTATCAGATAGAAAGAGATACCCTAGTAACAAGAGCCGGAGTACCTCGAGTATTATGAAAAGTTTAGGCACCAAGCATTTTAATAACTAATATAATGATATAGAGGAGAGACATGAGCAACTTGGTATGAGGATGTCATCTAAACTGCATATGAGAGCTGGTGCCTTGTGTAGACAGTAACAAGATTTAAGTAAGGCATCCGATTGGGAGTATTAAAGTTAGACGAGGGGTGCTAATAAAACACATGATTAAAAAAAAAGTATTCAAGTGTTCCTTGCGAGAAAATGCTTGAGAAATTTTTGGTGATTACAAGAATTGAAACAGATAAAGGAGGCAGTGTCTTAGCAGTATTTTATATAGTATCCTAGGTAGCGAGTGCCAGTGAGTTAAGCATGTACATGACCTAGAATTGTAATATACCATGAGTATTGGAAACTCTCAGTATAAAAAAATATCTTGATGATTAGTGAATGCTTAGTGTGTGATGGAATAGGCCACATGTGGCATAGCAGTTTATCCTGCACCAGTAGATGGAGGACACCTCAGCAGGACAGAAACTGAATTTCATGATAGTTAAAAGACTATATCAAAGTATGATTTCTCTTTCAGTAGAAGGTAGGATTGTATGTTATAGGATATATACTATTTTAGACTGTGATTGATGGGGTTTGACCATAGTAAGATTTGTATGAATATGACATGACTGGCCTAAGAGAGAGGGGGTGGGACTTTTAATTTCGAGGACGAAATTCTTCTAAGGGGGGTAGATTTGTCACTACCACATTTTCTAGGAAAGGGCATTTTAGTCTTTTGGTAATTAATTAAATATTATGCATGTTAAATATTTATTTATGGTTAGCATGTTAGATTTATTTTTTTGGACTTGTGTTAGTGGACCTAACTAGTTTAGTTTAGACTCATGGACCAACATTTAATTCTAGTTAGAATTGAGCCCAATAATTAGAAGCCCAATCATTAGGAGAATGATTAATTATGTTAAACCCATTAGACTAGAAGCTTTCCTCCTTAATTAATTTCTTCATGAGAGGCCCCAAGGGGTATTTTAGACTTTACATAGTAGCTTGAGGGAAGGGGGGCAAGTGAGGCCTATATAAAGGGGATGAAAACTTTCTCTCTCTCTATTTTTTATTCCAAATCTAGATCTAGAATTTTTCTGAACCAAATTCCATCAAATTCCTACCAATTTTCACCCAATCCCTTACTAAATCACCATTGGAGGCTAGTGGAGTAAGGATCTAAAAGGAGGAAGCAAGGATCTACAAAGAGGAGCAAGGATCTACAAGTTGGAGGCCAATTTCATCATATTTGGAGGTTACATTGGGAATCCATCTCCCAATAGGTACAATTCAGTTGTTTCCCTTAATTTAGGTTCTAAATCTGAGATTTAACCATGAAAAATTAACCCATATGCATAGGCTACCCATAGGATTTGGTTTTGTGTTCATAGGAGGCCTATTGTGAAAGTTATGGTACTTTTTGTGTCAATTTTGGGGGAATATCGAGATTGACAATTGTTGTGTGTGTCAATTGGTCCTATAGATCAATTTGGTATGTGCTTGTGTGTTTGGGACTAGTTTCGTGTCCATAATTGGGTACGTGTAGGTCGTATCCCAACAATTTGGTGATACGTGTTGATTTGGGAATTTTTTCCTCCGACATGGGACTTTGAGCATGTCACATTTTGACACGGACACGTAGATTAGTATTTGACTCTTCGTATTATTTATAAATAATATATATGACTTGTTCGTTTCCTTCGGGGTGTACGTTTGGATGTGTGGTGGACTCGAGTCGCAAGCGTATCCTAGATCTAGTGGGATACGGAGTAATACGTTCCATGAGATGTGCAATTTAATGGTAGATCTATTTCTCTTGTGTCCTTATTCATGGTGAGGTATAATTATATATATATATATATATATATATATATATATATATATATATATATATATATATATATATATATATATATATAGTTATAGTTATAGTTATATATTGTTGTTATATATATTTATGTATTAAATAACATAGATCTATATATCTATTATATTTATGTGTTGTATATTTATGTAGTTATTATTTTACGTATGTAAGATCTACTAGTTATTGTATATACATATGAGGTTGTTGTGTATACATGTGTATGATGGTGAATATATATATATTTATGTTCTTTGTGTCTTAGATCTTTGTATCTATTTATGTATATTGTATGTAGCTATTTCTCTACATATGTATTAGCTTTTAAATATGGAAGTGTATTTATACTTTGTGTGTGTGTGTGTGTATATATATATATATATATATATATATATATATATATATATATATATATATATATATATATATATATATACGTATATGAGATGTTATGAATAGTGTACGTATATGATACTATAATATGTGTTGTAAGTATTATTTGGGAGATGTACATATATATGTATGTTGAGAAGCTTGTATATATATATATATATATATATATATATATATATATATATATATATATATATATATATATATATATATATATATATATATATATATATATATATTAGTAGTTATAGAATGTATGTATAAATTTTATAGATATATATATATATATATATATATATATATATATATATATATATATATATATATATATATATATATATATA